>SRMA01025081.1:547263-559775 GCA_007224835.1 Danionella cerebrum
CCATATTGGTTGCTATGGTAACAGTGTGGTTGCTATGGAGGGGTCGCTGACTTAATATATTATTCCCCATATGAATACGGGTAAATTACAGCAACCCCCATGTCTCTATGATTTTCCTGAGCTGAGATAGGTACATGCAAAATTGGTTGCTATGGTAACCAGTCTGGTTGCTATGGAGGGGTCAGTGACCTACCACATTGTTCCCCATGTCAATACATCAACCCCCATATCTCTATGACTTTCCTAAGCTGAGATAGAGCTGCACCATATTGGTTGCTATGGTAACCAGTTTGGTTGCTATGGAGGGGTCGCTGACCTAATATATTGCTCCCCATATCTATACGGGTAAAATACAGCAACCCCCATCTCTATGATTTTCCTAAGCTGAGATAGAGACATGCCATATTGGTTGCTATGGTAACCACTCTGGTTGCTATGGAGGTGTCATTAACACAATATAATGTTTCAGCTGTCAGTATGGGTGAAGCTTACCAGCCCCCAAGTCTCTAGCATTTTCCTAAGCTAAGATAGAGATGTGGCAATATAGTTGCTATGGTAAACAATTTGGTTGCTATGGAGGAGTTAGTGACATCATGTTGTAATCTACTTTCCATTTAGACCAATATAAAGCAACCCCCATGTCTCTACTGTGTTCCGTTTAGAAGATATTTGACATTGAAAGTTATGTCAAAAGTGGGTGTGGCTTAATTAATTTATGTTAATTCACAAGCAATGATGGGCTGGATAAGTAATTTGCTTCCTTAATGCTTGTGTGACTTTCCAGTGTCAATCAATTACAGAAGCTCTTTTACATTAGGATCTATGGGGTTCATGCTCCATTCATTTCAATGGGCCATTGAAAGTCAATGAGACACCTTTGACCTACTTATTTGAAATCAGCTGCACCTGGAGTTATCAACTGCCAGATTTTCAAACGAATCAGCTGCAGCTGGAAATTCAACTGTCAGATTTTGATGGCAAATCTGCTGGAGAAAATCCGATTTCCATGCCTCAAACAAATAAAGATTATAGAAGAACCGTAAGACATATCGAAGTGATTCTTTCTTTGTAAGAAGCAGAAGACCCTAACGAAGAGAATGCTGTAATTTTTTTGTTTGTGTGATTAGAAATAAAAAAATTATGGCGAGCTACAAATAGCCTTCATTTGATTCTGTGCAACTGCTCATTTAAGAGAAATCCATACCCTCAAACAAATAAACATTACGAAAGAATGAACAGAGGTATTGAAATATTTCTTTTACTATTAGAATCCCAAGATTTTAAGGAAGAGAATGGTGTAAATTTTGTGAAGCTGTGATAAAGTTTGAATGATTTATGGCGAGTTAAAAATTGCCTGCGATTGAGATTTTAAACAGAATCCACCAGAATTTTTGAATGGAGGTGAATGGAGCAATTATGTGCACTCGTTGTGGTTTAGGCCACCTGGCGTAAAAACCGTGTGTTTTTTTAAAATGAAAACAGCACCAACTGAAAGAGGACAAAAATCTCTACATTTTAGGTATAAAATGGGTGTGTAAAGGTTAATTTTTAGTTGAGAAAACAGTGCAAGTATCAACAAGACTGAGCTTGCTCAAAGTTAGAGTGAGCGGTGACATCACCACTCTAGGGCCCCCATAGGGAATGACTTGGGCGATTTTTGGGCCGAAATTCGCGATTTTTACGGAAACCTTTGGTCGAATCGGTCCGAAGAGATATAGCAACAAACTACAGAACAGTTTTGAGGTGTGTTGAAAGTTTCGTGGCTGTAGCTCGAACGGGCTAGGAGGAGTAGGGTTAAGAATTTTTGTCAGAAGAAAAGAGAAGAAGAAGAAGAAGAACTAGATTTTAAAGTTTGCACGCAAACTTCGATGTTGGCTTGCGTTGGTACCGTTAATACCTATTTTTTTTAAATGTTGTCAATTCCGCAACAATAACATAATCCAACCCCATGTCTCTATGATTCTCATAAGCTGAGATAGGTACATGCAATATTGGTTGCTATGGTAACCAGTCTAGTTGCTATGGAGGTGTCAGTGACCTAACATATTGTTCCCCATGTCAACACGAGTAAAATACACCAACCCCATGTCTCTATGACTTTCGTAAGCTGAGATAGAGATACGCCATATTGGTTGCTATGGTAACAGTGTGGTTGCTATGGAGGGGTCACTGACCTAATATATTGTTCCCTATATGAATACGAGTAAATTACAGCAACCCCATGTCTCTATGATTTTCCTGAGCTGAGATAGGTACATGCAAAATTGGTTGCTATGGTAACCAGTCTGGTTGCTATGGAGGGTCAGTGACCTAACACATTGTTCCCCATGTCAATACATCAACCCCCATGTCTCTATGACTTTCAAAAGCTGAGATAGAGCTGCGCCATATTGGTTGCTATGGTAACCAGTTTGGTTGCTATGGAGGGGTCGCTGACCTAATATATTGCTCCCCATATCTATACGGGTAAAATACAACAACCCCCATCTCTTTATGATTTTCCTAAGCTGAGATAGAGACATGCCATATTGGTTGCTATGGTAACCAGTCTGGTTGCTATGGAGGTGTCATTAACATAATATGTTTCAGCTGTCAGTATGGGTGAAGCTTACCAGCCCCCAAGTCTCTAGCATTTTCCTAAGCTAAGATAGAGATGTGGCTATATAGTTGCTATGGTAAACAATTTGGTTGCTATGGAGGAGTTAGTGACATCATGTTGTAATCTACTTTTCATTTAGAATAATATAAAGCAACCCCCATGTCTCTACTGTGTTCCGTTTAGAAGATATTTGACATTGAAAGTTATGTCAAAAAAGTGGGTGTGGCTTAATTAATTTATGTTAATTCACAAGCAATGATGGGCTGGATAAGTAATTTGCTTCCTTAGTGCTTGTATGACTTTCCAGTGTCAATCAATTACAGAAGCTCTTTTACATTAGGATCTGTGGGGTTCATGCTCCATTCATTTCAATGGGCCATTGAAAGTCAATGAGACACCTTTGACCTACTTATTTGAAATGAGCTGCACCTGGAGTTATCAACTGCCAGATTTTCAAACGAGTCAGCTGCAGCTGGAAATCCAACTGTCAGATTTTTCAACGATGGCAAATCTGCTGGAGAAAATCCGATTTCCATGCCTCAAACAAATAAAGATTATAGAAGAACCGTAAGATATATCGAAATGATTCTTTCTTTGTAAGAAGCAGAAGACCCTAACGAAGAGAATGCTGTAATTTTTGTGAAGGGGTGATTAGAAAAAAAAAAATTATGGCGAGCTACAAATAGCCTTCATTTGATTCTGTGCAACTGCTCATTTCAGAGAAATCCATACCCTCAAACAAATAAGGATTACGAAAGAATGACCAGAGGTATTGAAATATTTCTTTTACTGTTAGAATCCCAAGATTTTAAGAAAGAGAATGGTGTAAATTTTGTGAAGCTGTGATAAAATTTGAATGATTTATGGCGAGTTAAAAATAGCCTGCGATTGAGAGTTTAAACAGAGTCCACCAGATTTTTTGAATGGAGGTGAATGGAGCAATTATGTGCACTCCTTGTGGTTTAGGCCACCTGGTGTAAAAGCCGTGTGTTTTTTAAAAATGAAAACAGCACCAACTGAAAGAGGACAAAAATCTCTACCATTTAGGTATAAAATGTGTGTGTAAAGGTTAATTTTTAGTTGAGAAAAAGTTGCAAGTATCAACAAGACTGAGCTTGCTCGAAGTTAGAGTGGGCGATGACATCACCACTCTAGGGCCCCCATAGGGAATGACTTGGGCGATTTTTGGGCCGAAATTCGCGATTTTTACGGAAACCGCTGGTCAAATCGGTCCGAAAAGACATAGCAACTCGAGTGGGAACAGCTTGGACGACCGTGGAACGTTTCGTGGCTGTAGCTCGAACGGGCTAGGACGAGTAGCTGACAGAAATTTTGTCAGAAGAAGAAGAAGAAGAATAACTAGATTTTAAAGTTTGCACGCAAACTTCGATGTTGGCTTGCGTTGGTACCGTTAATACCTTTTTTTTTTTAAATGTTGTCAATTCCGCAACAATAACATAATCCAACCCTCATGTCTCTATGATTCTCATAGGCTGAGATAGGTACATGCAAAATTGGTTGCTATGGTAACAAGTCTGGTTGCTATGGAGGGGTCAGTGACCTAACATATTGTTCCCCATGTCAACACGAGTAAAATACACCAACCCCCATGTCTCTATGACTTTCGTAAGCTGAGATAGAGATACGCCATATTGGTTGCTATGGTAACAGTGTGGTTGCTATGGAGGGGTCGCTGACCTAATATATTGTTCCCCATATGAATACGAGTAAATTACAGCACCCCCCATGTCTCTATGATTTTCCTGAGCTGAGATAGGGACATGCAAAATTGGTTGCTATGGTAACCAGTCTGGTTGCTATGGAGGGGTCAGTGACCTAAAACATTGTTCCCCATGTCAATACATCAACCCCCATGTCTCTATGACTTTCCAAAGCTAAGATAGCGCTGTGCCATATTGGTTGCTATGGTAACCAGTTTGGTTGCTATGGAGGGGTCGCTGACCTAATATATTGCTCCCTATATCTATACGGGTAAAATACAGCAACCCCCATCTCTCTATGATTTTCCTGAGCTGAGATAGAGACATGCCATATTGGTTGCTATGGTAACCGGTCTGGTTACTATAGAGGTGTCATTAACATAATATAATGTTTCAGCTGTCAGTATGGGTGAAGCTTACCAGCCCCCAAGTCTCTAGCATTTTTATAAGCTAAGATAGAGATGTGGCAATATAGTTGCTATGGTAAACAATTTGGTTGCTATGGAGGAGTTAGTGACATCATGTTGTAATCTACTTTCCATTTAGACTAATATAAAGCAACCCCCATGTCTCTACTGTGTTCCGTTTAGAAGATATTTGACATTGAAAGTTATGTCAAAAGTGGGTGTGGCTTAATTAATTTATGTTAATTCACAAGCAATGATGGGCTGGATAAGTGATTTGCTTCCTTAATACTAGTATGACTTTCCAGTGTCAATCAATTACAGAAGCTCTTTTACATTAGGATCTATGGGATTCATGCTCCATTCATTTCAATGGGCCATTGAAAGTCAATGAGACACCTTTGACCTACTTATTTGAAATCAGCTTGCACCTGGAGTTATCAACTGCCAGATTTTCAAGCGAGTCAGCTGACTCAACTGTCAGTTTTTTTAAACGATGGCAAATCTGCTGGAGAAAATCCGATTTCCATGCCTCAAACAAATAAAGATTATAGAAGAACCGTAAGACATATCGAAATGATTCTTTCTTTGTCAGAAGCAGAAGACCCTAACGAAGAGAATGCTGTAATTTTTGTGAAGGTGTGATTAGAAATAAAAAAATTATGGCGAGCTACAAATAGCCTTCATTTGATTCTGTGCAACTGCTCATTTTAGAGAAATCATACCCTCAAACAAATAAACATTACGAAAGAATGAACAGAGGTATTGAAATATTTCTTTTACTGTTAGAATCCCAAGATTTTAAGGAAGAGAATGGTGTAAATTTTGTGAAGCTGTGATAAAGTGTGAATGATTTATGGCGAGTTAAAATAGCCTGCGATTGAGATTTTAAACAGAGTCCACCAGAATTTTTGAATGGAGGTGAATGGAGCAATTAAGTGCACTCCTTGTGGTTTAGGCCACCTGGAGTAAAAACCGTGTGTTTTTAAAAAATGAAAACAGCACCAACTGAAAGAGGACAAAAATCTCTACCATTTAGGTATAAAATGTGTGTGTAAAGGTTAATTTTTAGTTGAGAAAACAGTGCAAGTAGCAACAAGACTGAGCTTGCTCAAAGTTAGAGTGAGCGATGACATCACCACTCTAGGGCTCCCATAGGGAATGACTTGGGCGATTTTTGGGCCGAAATTCGCGATTTTTACGGAAACCGCTGATCAAATCGGTCCGAAGAGATATAGCAACAAACTACATAACAGCTTTGAGGTGTGTTGAAAGTTTCGTGGCTGTAGCTCGAACGGGCTAGGAGGAGTAGTGTTGAGAATTTTTGTCAGAAGAAAAGAGAAGAAGAAGAATAATAAGTTTAGGTGCAATATCAATATGTTGGCTTTGCAAGCAAGCCAACATAACTAGAATATGCATTTCCTAGCGGAAAATGCGTGTGAATGCAGAGAGCTGAAAATGAAAGCAGGCTGAAAGTATCTGAAAAAAATCTAAAGTTGAAAGGTGAAGCTGAAAGGTAAAATATTTGAAAGTTGAAAGTTTTAAAAGTTGAAAAGTGAAGCTGAAAGGTGAAAGATTTGAAAGCTGAAAGTGTCAAAAGTTGAAAGTGGAGGCCGAAAGGTGAAACATTATAAAGTTGAAAACATATAAAGTTGAAAGGAGAAGCATTGTAAAGTTGAAAGTGTCAAAAGTAGAAAGTGGAAGCTAAAGGTGAAATATTTGAAAGTTGAAAGTGTCAAAAGTTGAAAGTGGAAGCTGAACGGTATGATATTAGTAAGATGAAATTCTGTCTAGCATTTTCCTAACCTAAGATAAAGATATGCCAATTGCGTTGCTATGGTAAAAAGTCTGGTTGCTCTGGACAGGTCATTTACATAATAGAATGTTCCCAGTGTCACTCTGAAGGAAATGAATCAACCCCCATGTCTCTAGCATTTCCCTGAGCTGAGTTAGAGATATGCCAATTGGGTTGCTATGATAACTATTTTGGTTGCTATGGAAATGTCATTGACATTATCTAATGTTTCCTGTGTCACTATGAGTGAAACAAAACAACCCCCATGTCTCTAGCATTTTCCAAAGCTGATATAGGGATATGCCAATTTGGTTGCTATGGTAACCAGTATGGTTGCTATGGAGGGGTCAGTGACATTATATGTTGTTCCCTGTGTGACTACAAGTCATTTAGACCAACTCCTGTGTCTCTCTCATTTTTCTAAGCTGAGATAGAGATGTGTCAATTTGGTTGCTATGGTAACCAATATGGTTGCTATGGAGGGGTCAGTGACATTATTTAATGTTCCCTGTGTGACTTCAAGTCATTCAGACCAACTCCTGTGTCTCTCTCATTTTCCAAAGTTGAGATAGAGATGTGCCAATTTGGTTGCTATGGTAACCAGTATGGTTGCTATGGAGGGGTCAGTGACATTATATAATGTTCCTGTGTGACTACAAGTCATTTAGACCAACTCCCGTGTCTCTCTCATTTTCTTAAGCTGAGATAGAGATGTGTCAATTTGGTTGCTATGGTAACCAGTATGGTTGCTATGGAGGGGTCAGTGACATTATATAATGTTCCCTGTGTGACCACAAGTCATTTAGACCAACTCCCGTGTCTCCCTCATTTTCTAAGCTGAGATAGAGATGTGTCAATTTGGTTGCTATGGTAACCAGTATGGTTGCTATGGAGGGGTCAGTGACATTATTTAATGTTCCGTGTGTGACTTAAAGTCATTTAGACCAACTCCCGTGTCTCTCACAGTTTCCTAAGCTGAGATAGAGATGTGTCAATTGGGTTGCTATGGTAACCAGTATGGTTGCTATGGAGGGGTCATTGACATTACATAATGTTCCCTGTGTGACTACAAATCAATTAGACCAACTCCTGTGTCTCTAGCATTTTCCAAGGCTGAGATAGAGAATTACCAATTTGGTTGCTATGGTAAATAATCTGGTTGCTATGGATGAGTTAGTGACATCATGTTGTAATCTACATTCAACTTAGATCAATATAAAACAACTCCCATGTTTCTACGATGTTCCACTTAGAAGATATTTGACATTCAAAAATGATGTTGAAAAGTGGGTGTGGCTTGATGAATTTATGTTAAATCATAAGCAATGATTGGCTGGATTAGTTATATGCATCCTTAATGTTGCTTTGACTCTCCATTGTGATTCAATCACAAAAGCTCTTTTACAACAGGATCATATGAGAGTCAATGGCCCTATTGAAATGAATGGCAGCAATGCATCTCTATGGCCAATTGTGAGTCTATGGGAAGGCTAAGCCAATCAAATTTCGTTATTCAAATTAGTTGATAAACAGCTGCCTCCAACTGCCACTTTTTAAATCGAGGAGACATTTCTCAGATGTTGACCATGCCTCAAACAAATAAACATTACAGAAGAACCGTAAGACATATCGAGATGATTCTTTCTTTGTGTGAAGCAGAAGGCCTCAATGAAGATTATGATGTAATTTTTTTTAATAATATGTGGAAAATTCTATTAGTTATGGCGAGTTAGAAAAAGCCTTAATTTCAAACATTCAAGCGTTATTTTCTGGGTGAAATGCATTGATCTCAATGGAGAAATTTGCTTCCCTCGTTAAGGTTTAGCCCTCCTAGTTTAAAAACCGTAGGTCATATCAAATTAACAACTGCATTTTTAAAAAGAGGAGAAATTTCTCTACTACTTTCATATAAAATTTGTCCATAAAGGTTAAAATTTAGTTTAAGAAAGATGAACAGATGATGAAGTTTGAGATATGAAAAATTAGAGTGGAAGCTAGAGTGGAGCAGAATTAGTTTCAAATTCGAAATCTTCATGAAACTTAAACTGCGATGAATAAAAATCTATAAAAGATATAAAAAAGTTGAAATATACATCTAATAGATGAAAGTGTGTAGATTTATTTAAAGTTTGAATGGTTTCTCTAGTGGAAAGTATGCTGAAGTTATAAAGGTTGAAAGAAGTGAAAGTTTAAAGGAAGGTTGAAGAATATCCCCATTCATTTCAATGGGAAGAATAATTTGAATAAAGTTAAATATTATAAAAAGTATAAAAGTTTGAAAAGTGAAACGTAATAGCAACCTAGTCTGAAAAAAGCTGAACGTTTTGACGTTTGAATGGTGTTTCTAGGCCAAAGTATGCTGAAGTAGTTAGGGTTGGAAAAAGGGGGGGGAATAATAAAAATAAGAAGCGGAATAATAATAACTAGAAAGTGCATTTCCTAGCGGAAAATGCGTGTGAATGCAGAGAGCTGAAAAGGGAATGCTCAAATTGCTGAATTCCTTGACTGAAGAGTGAAACATTAGAAAGTTTCAAAAGCTGAAGCTGAAACATTGTAAATTTGAAATATGTAAAGTTGAAAGTGGATGCTGAAGGGTGAAAAATTAGAAAGTAGAAAGTGTTAAAAATTAAAAGTGGGAGCTGAAAGTATAAACATTAGAAGGTTAAAGTGTCAAAAGTTGAAAGTTCAAGCTAAAAGGTGAAACATTATAAAGTTGAAAATCTCAAAATTTGAAAGCTGAAGCTGAAACATTGTAAAGTTGAAATATGTAAAGTTGAAAGTGGAAGCTGAATGTTAAAATATTAGAAAGTTGAAAGTGTCAAAAGTTGAAAGTGGAAGCTGAAAGGTGAAACATTGTAAAGTTAAAAATATCAAAAGTTGAAAGTGGAGGCTGAAAGGTGAAACATTCTAAAGTTGAAAACGTATAAAGTTGAAATGTGAAGCATTGCAAAGTTGAAAGTGTCAAAAATAGAAAGTGGAAGCTGAAACTTTTGAAAGTTGAAAGTGTCAAAAGTTAAAAGTGGAAGCTGAAAGGTATAATATAAGTAAGTTGAAATTCTGTCTAGCATTTTCTTAACCTAAGATAAAGATATGGCAATTGCGTTGCTGTGGTAAAAAGTCTGGTCGCTCTGGACAGGTCATTTACATAATAGATTGTTCCCAGTGTCACTATGAGTGAAAAAACAACCCCCATGTCTCTAGCATTTTACAAAGCTGATATAGGGATATGCCAATTTGGTGGCTATGGTAACCAGTATGGTTGCTATGGAGGGGTCAGTGACATTATATAATGTTCCCTGTGTGACTACAAGTCATTTTATTCCCACTCCAGTGTCTCTCTCATTTTACTAAGCTGAGATAGAGATGTGTCATTTTGGTTGCTATGGTAACCAGTATGGTTGCTATGGAGAGGTCAGTGACTTTATATAATGTTCCCTGTGTGACTACAAGTCATTTAGACCAACTCTCTTGTCTCTCTCATTTTCCTAAGCTGAGATAGAGATGTGTCAATTTGGTTGCTATGGTAACCACTATAATTGCTATGGAGGGGTAAGTGACATTGTATAATTTTCCCTGTGTGACTACAAGTCATTCAGACCAACTCCTGTGTCTCTCTCATTTTCCTAAGCTGAGATAGAGATGTGTCAATTTGGTTGCTATGGTAACCAGTACGGTTGCTATGGAGGGGTCAGTGACATATAATGTTCCCTATGTGACTACAAGTCATTTAGACCAACTCCCGTGTCTCCCTCATTTTCCTAAGCTGAGATAGAGATGTGTCAATTTGGTTGCTATGGTAACCAGTATGGTTGCTATGTAGGGGTCAGTGACATTATATAATGTTCCCTGTGTTACTACAGGTCATTTAGACCAACTCCCATGTCTCTCTTATTTTCCAAAGCAGAAAGAGAGATGTCTCAATTCGGTTGCTATGGTAACCAGTATGGTTGCTATGGAGGGGACAGTGACATTATATAATGTTCCTTGTGTGACTACAAGTCATTTAGATAAACTCCCGTGTCTCTCTTATTTTCCTAAGCTGAGATGGAGATGTGTCAATTTTGTTGCTATGGTAACCAGTATGGTTGCTATGGAGGGGTCAGTGACATCATATAGTGTTCCCTGTGTTACTACAAGTCATTTAGACCAACTCCCGTGTCTCTAACATTTTCCTAAGCTGAGATAGAGATGTGTCAATTTGGTTGCTATGGTAACCAGTATGGTTGCTATGGAGGGGTAGGTGACATTATATAATGCTCCCTGTGTGACTACAAGTCATTTAGACCAACTCCCGTGTCTCTCTCATTTTCCTAAACTGAGATAGAGATGTGTCAATTTGGTTGCTATGGTAACCAGTATGGTTGCTATGTAGTGGTCAGTGACCGTATATGATGTTTCCTGTGTGACTACAAGTCATTTAGACCAACTCCTGTGTCTCTGTCGTTTTCCAAAGCTGAGATAGATATGTGTCAACTGGGTTGCTATGGTAACCAGTATGGTTGCTATGGAGGGTCAGGTACCTCAATGAATGTTCCCGGGGTCGCTATTAGTGAAACAAACTCACCCCCATGTCTCTAGCATTTTCCTAAGCTGAGATAGAGATGTGTCAATCAGGTTGCTATGGTAACCATTATGGTTGCTATGGAGGGGTCATTGACATTATATAATGTTCCCTGTGTGACTATAAGTCAATTAGACCAACTCCTGTGTCTCTAGCATTTTCCTGGGCTGAGAAAAAGATTTGTCAATTGGGTTGCTATGGAAATTAATCTGGTTGCTATGGATGAGTTGTTGACATCATGTTGTAATCTACATTCAACTTAGATGAATATACAACAACTCCCATGTTTCTACGATGTTCCACTTAGAAGATATTTGACATTCAAAAATGATGTTGAAAAGTGGGCGTGGCTTGTTGAATTTATGTTAAATCATTAGCAATGATTGGCTGGATTAGTTATATGCATCCTTAATGTTGCTATGACTCTCCATTGTGAACCAATTACAAAAGCTATTTTACAATAGGATCGTATGGGAATCAATTGCCCCATTGAAATGAATGGCAGCAATGCATCTCTATGGCCCATTGTGAGTCTATGAGAAAGCTAAGCCAATCAAATTTCGTTATTCAAATTAGTTGATTAACAGCTGCCTCCAACTGCCACTTTTGAATCGAGGAGACATTTCTCAGATGTTGACCATGCCTCAAACAAATAAACATTACAAAAGAACCGTAAGACATATCGAGATGATTCTTTCTTTGTGAGAAGCAGAAGGCCTCAATGAAGATTATGGTGTAAACATTTTTAAGATATGTGGAAAATTCTATTAGTTATGGTGAGTTAGAAAAAGCCTTAGTTTAAAACCTTCAAGCATTATTTTCTGGGTGAAATGCATTGATCTTAATGGAGCAATTTGCTTCCCTCGTTAAGGTTTAGCCTTCCTAGTTTAAAAACCGTAGGTCATATGAAAAAAACAACTGCATCTTTGGAAAGAGGACAAATTTCTCTACTACTTTAATATAATTTTTGTGCATAAAGGGTAAAGTTTAGTTTAGGAGAGTGGAATTGATGAAGAAGTTTGAGATGTGAAAAAATAGAGTGGAAGCTAGAGTGGAGCAGAATTAGGTCAAAATCCAAATTCTTTATTAAACTTAAACTGTGATTTATAAAAATCTGTAAAAGATATGAAAAAGCTGAAAACAAATTTTAAAAGCTGTAAATGTGCTGAATTGTTTAAAATTTGAATGATTGCTCTAGCTTAAAGTATGCTGAAGATATGAAGGTTGAAAAAAAAGCTGAAGATTTAAAGAGATTTGAAGTGTTTGCCATTCATTTCAATGGTAAAAAATATTTTAAATAAAGGTAAATTTTATAAAAAGTATAAAAGTTTGAAAAGTGACAAGTAATAGCATACATGTCCTGAATAATCTGAACATTTTGACGTTTGAATGGTGTTTCTAGGCCAAAGTATGCGGGAGTAGTTAGCGACCG
>SRMA01025082.1:0-471417 GCA_007224835.1 Danionella cerebrum
TTTGGTTACAACTCTTCCGTGGAGATTACTTCTGAAAGAAGTCTTTATCTTCTCCAGACAATAGATGGTTGTACCTGGGTTCCACTGTTTCTGCTAGTTGAGCTGATGGCACTACATGTTTTTCAAGGGTAATTTGCCTGACGTGCGTAGCTTGAGCTTGAAGAATCCTTAGCCAACCACTGCATCTCCCTTGCTCATTTTTTTGGGCTTCTTCAAAAGAACTTGAACAGAACATCTGACAACCCCAGTCTGCTTTGAAATATTGTTTGTTGTCCTGGAGACGCCTTGTTGATACAAATCTGTGTCTTCTAAACCTCACCTTAGCTGTCCCTCACCCACTTCAACCTTTGAAGATCATTGGCACCTGAAGATCATGCATCTGACTAAAATCCTACAAACCCCTGACTTTGTGCAAGCGCACCAAAATCATTGATGCTGATTTGAAGGCAAATATTGATTAATTTATTTATTTATTTTTTTTTTTGATCGCTCATTTTGCATTTTTTTTTCATTTTCTCTGCCCAAATCTTCCAACAGGATTCCGCTGGGTTCTCCAGGACACTTTGTCACACAACTACGGCTCTTTTACATCCTACTCACGTCATCAAAAGAGCCAGATTTCATTGGTCATTCTTATTGCAAAATTGAATCCGATATGGCAGTGCAAAACTCCTTATCATTGGCTTACTCGTTCAGTCAGATATGCGAGTTCAGGTTGCTGCCCAAGGTTTTCGTCAAGGCGCGTTGCAAAAAACTTTCCAGACTGGTAATGCTTGTTTGTTCTGTTTTGAAGAACAGTAACTCTCCCTTCCAAATATATCACAGTTTTATGTTCATACAGTAATTTCTGATCCATTTTAGAGACACTAGCGTGCATATATCACCAGAAACAAGTAGCATGAATTCCCGAAGAAGAAGTAGACGGAACCTCTCACATCATCGGTGTGAGACTGCTCGCCACAAAATACTACTAACTGCATATTACATTACACTTTAAGAAAATAGCAGCCAACAATATGCTGTTTCTGCAGATGTTCATGTTTTTGCTGAACCAAAAAGAATGGCCTTTTTATCTGGCCAAGTCAAAGAGGTATTACTTCATGTCCCACCCATCCCTCCGCCACACTGTGTGAACCATTCTCAATGCTATCTTTGAAAGAGTTTTTGGAAACGGTTCCTGGAAACAAAAGGATTGCTTTCACACATGCAACAATAAACTGTTCGCGGAGCAAAGTTTTTTGGAAATACAGGACAGTAGTCTGAAAAGGCCCTAAGTTTGGGTAAGGGTGAGGCTCACACATACCTGACGTACATACATTATGTCATCACGCTAGTCTGCAGCGAGGTGTATCTCGATTAGTTTGACTCCGCCTCACTAGTTTCACACTGGGGCTCTGAGAGTGGTGCAGCTGCAGCTGGATACATCTTGTATTCCTGAGTTCAGCTTCTTTGCTTTTTCCTGTGAGTAATAATATATGTATTTTTATTAAGATATTTTTAGCACCTTCAATGTCACGTTGGACGTTTTACATTGTGTAAAACACAAGAACAGTCAGAGTGTCACGTTTCCTGTGAGGGTATAAACAAGAACTGACCACAACAGAGGGGTTAAGGGTATTTATTGTAGAGATCAGTAACCAAAGGTGGTCTACAGTAATCCACAGCGATAATGTTAGCGATGTTGCACAGTGGGTATTTGTGAATGATCAATGGTTCCATGCTCCGGAACAGGGGAGCACCAGATGTGACAGCGTCACACGGAGAGACAGAAGGTTATCCAGGCGACTAATCCACTCCAAGAGTTAGGTAGACAGAGGTATGAATGCACCACGAGGCATGAGACGAGCGAGCTCATGTTAGCGATGTAGCACAGTGGGTATTCTTGAATGATCAATTTGTTCAAGGCTCCGATACAGGGGATCACCAGACGTGACAGCGCCACACGGAGAGACAGGTGGTTATCCAGGAGACTATTCCACTCCAGGTAGATAGAAAGAGCTGTGTATGCACCACCAGGCATGAGGCAAGCGAGCTAATGCTAGCGATGTAGCACAGTATTTGTGAATGATCAATTGGTTCCGTGCTCCGGAACAGGGGATCACCAGATGTGAGAGCGTCACACAGAGAGAAAGAAGGTTATCCAGGCGACTAAGCCACTCCAAGAGTTAGGTAAACAGAGGTATGAATGCACCACCAGGCATGAGACGAGCGAGCTCATGTTAGCGATGTAGCACAGTGGGTATTCTTTAATGATCAATTGGTTCTGGGCTCCAGGACAGGGGGTCACCAGACGTGACAGCGTCACACGGAGAGACAGGTGGTTATCCAGGAGACTATTCCACTCCAACAGGTAGGTAGACAGAGCTGTGTAGGCACCACCAGGCATGAGACGAGCGAGCTAATGCTAGCGATGTAGCACAGTGGATATTCTTGAATGATCAATTGGTTCTGGGCTCCAGGACAAGGGATCACCAGACGTGACAGCGTCACACGGAGAGACAGGTGGTTATCCAGGAGACTATTCCACTCCAACAGGTAGGTAGACAGAGCTGTGTATGCACCACCAGGCATGAGACGAGCGAGCTAATGCTTGCGATGTAGCACAGTGGATATTCTTGAATGATCAATTGGTTCCGGGCTCCGATAAAGTGGATCACCAGATGTGACAGTGTCTGCCATGATACAAGCGAACACACCGGCTAGGGTGCTGACACGTCTCAAGCCGCCGATGGTGATCACGCAACAACTGGCATACTCTTCTGGTGTTCAAGAAGAGCTGGTGAGTAAACGAAGCACAGGTAACAAGAGATGACCCTCACATATCATTCACTGCGAAGCATCAACGATGAGTCCAGAAAGTCACACAAGTAAACATCGGAAGAAAGACCAGGAGAGTCTTTTATACCAGCTTTGATGATGGTGATTGGCAAAGGATGTGAGTGGTGACAGGTAATGATCATGAATCAAGTTAAGGGTCCTGACACAGAGCCAATAAAATTAAAATATAAAATTCAGGAATATTAAAACTAAGTCTGGCAACATGAGATTATCGCACAGGAATTATTCCCTTATACAGAAGGCTTTTGAGGGTTGTTTTAAAGTTGAAGTAAAATGAAGCTGTGATCTTTAGAAGAAGATTCTATTATTGAGAGAAAAAACACAATTTGACCGTTATTGTAGTATCGGTTAAGGAAGGGGGTACAGTACAATCGAATTTAGATTTTTGTGCTCTGCACGTGCAGAAATGCAGTTTACAACGTTTGTATTTGTTCAAAGAGGAGAATCCAGGGGTTCCTGTTAGGTGTTGGACATTTTTTTTCTTTATTCAGATGTATTTTTAGTTTTAGACATGCAGCACTCTATCCCTGGGGGTCTTCATGAATATGCAGGGCTCGGTTTCTGATGAGAAGAAAATCAGAAATACCGGGATAACTGTTGTACATGTGCACTCTCCTAAGCTTTTTAGATGCATGACTGCAATGCAAATGTGTAGTTTGCATTCAAGGTAAATGGTATAGAGTTCATATTTGTGATGGTGAGGAGACTTGTGCCCACAGCTGGATTCAAAGCCTGGATTGCAACATTTCTGAAGAATTGGTAGTCTGGTCTTGCTCTCTAGTCAAATTAGCACATTGACCTATTTCCAATTGATCACGTGTTCATGAACAGAGAATAAGGCACTTAAGAGATTGAACAAAAAGGATGGAAAACCTGGGGAATGGGTAGGAAAGCTGAAAAAGAGTGCAGTCTTCAGAGTGAGTATGCATCAGAGCACATTGCCTCCTCACAGAGAGTGGCGTTCTTTTGCATGTTGCAAATTTAGGCCAGCTACTCTGGTGTCCAGCAAACTCCCATGCAGTACATGCGCTTGCACACTTGAATACTCTCAGCATGTCCAAGGGGCATCATAGCAAGTAGATATACAAAGGGCCGATGGGGCTAATCACAAGGAGCTTTCGTGAATAATGCCAATGTGCACTACAATGTGAACCTTGTTCCATTTGTCTCACTTAACCCCACCCCTTAGACCTTAAGAATAAGGGGTGGGGTTAAGTGGTTCTTAAGAATCCCTTGTTGAAGTTCTAAACACATTTGACTTGCCATACGAGAATTTACTGCGTAACATGCATGGGTAATTATCAGCGATTAGGTTGATTCTATAGAAACACAGCCAGCCACTCTCCTTCTGATTAACTCACTTGCAAGGAACAAGGAACCTAGAACCCAGTCACAAGACATTGCTAATCAGGCAGCGTCCCTTACAACTGCCAGCCTCACCACACTTTTAAGACCGACAAAACACATCCCCTGACTCACCTTGAATGGTTTAGTCCTCTTTGTTTCTTTTACTTGCTGCTGTGTCTCTAAGCTTTCTGCTGCACACCCAACCACCACCATTCTCCATTGATATAGACTGGTTACTTGAGCTTTCCGTCTTCTCCTGTGGCGACATTGACAACTTCTGTGACTGCTGATACGCTGAGTACACAATGTTTTTAAGTAACACTATTAGTCTGTAACCATTGAAATTGGAACAAATTTCATGCAGAACTAGTTCGGTTCCTTGCACCTTCCTCTGAGTTGTGACAGTTATTAGGCTTATGGCTCGAGGCTACACATGCCTTCGTCTTAGACCTTCCCATTCCTCAGAATGAAAAAATTAGGACACCCCTTTGCCTCATATGAACTTGAAAAATGGAGTTGATGGGGTGGGCATGGTGAAGTAGAAATGGACCTCAGCATAAGTAGAAGCATTTGATTGTTTTAGGCAGATGCCCATTTAACTCTTTTAGGTATTCATAAAAACTTCCACTCTTCATACAAGTGCTACCATTGTGCCAGGTCATGTGGGGGTGGGCTACAATCGTGCAGTTCCAGCTTCAACTGGTTCCAACTGGATGGTCTATGGGGTTCAGGTCAGGGGACATTGATAGCTCTTCCATACGAGGCACTCCAACTGCCTGAAGTCAAGCTGTGGAAATGTTTCTACGGAAAGTCGGAGGTATGAAGGAATTGGGGGATGATGATGGTTTTATGATGTCTCTGAGGTAGGACGAGCATGTGAATAAGCCATCAAGATTTGCTCTGACTGGTGATGACTGGCCAGACTGTTGCACCTCCTCCACCAAAGCTAACCCTGGCGACGATGAAAACCTCAGTGTAACACTCAGCTTGCCAGCAACACTGACGACCATCAAGGTGATCTAACACTTATCAGTGAACAGGACTGTAGACCTTTTCTGCATTGTCCAGGTGATGGGCTTGATTTCACTGCAAATGGTCATTGTGGTATCTTGGTGTCAGTGGAGCACTGCAATGGTCACTTGCAATGGATATCTGGAATTCAAGCCAAAGCAGTGGAGTCGGTTGCGAATGCTTTGTTTGGAAACCGTAGTACCCCTCATCTCATATTCTCACCTGCAGCTGTGTGGCAGTTAAATACCAATGTCTGTGAATGTGGAACCTTGGGTACTGGTCACCGTTGTGGTCTGTCACTGGTGGAACTCCACTTGGTCTGTCATGAACTCTATCATTTCTTGTTCTGTGTCGATGTAAGTCTGCTGATGACACTTTGAGACACGCCAAGAGCACAAGCAGCAACCACGCCCTGAATAGGGAACGGAGACGTTAGTCGGGATTAGACCGACTGAATGGGAGCGAATCACCGTGAGAGCGACTGACGAACATATCAACGGGCAAATTAATTTGCAGGCGTAGGTGATTGATTAGCAATCAGCCGGGTATAAAGCCGGGCGTGCCTAAGCCTCCAGTATGGAATTTTCCGAGGAGCTGGACCCACTTACCTCCCAGCTTACCTCAGATCCATGACTTCCAGGGCATGGCGAAGGGTAACGTCTCCGTTCCCTATTCAGGGAACGTGGGGTTACGCAAGTAACCTAGACGTTCCCTTTCAGTCGGTCCCGGAGACGTTAGTCGGGATTAGACCGACTGAATGGGAGCCTCTGTAAAGGGCCATGCCCTAAGTCCATCCAGACAGGTCGGCACTAAACCCAAGAGAGGGGTTAGTAAGAGGCCGTTAGTACCTGAATCACCAGGACCGAATTCCAGGCAGGATTCGTCGGCGGACAGTGCCTGGAGATCTCCCAACCTCTTAATTGAGGCCAAAGCAAGCAGGAGGGCGGGCTTCCGTGAGAGGACACGCTGCTCTGCCAAATGCCAGGGCTCAAAAGGTGACTTCCGCAGCCCGAAGGGCGACGGAGAGGTCCCAAGAGGAATGGAGGGTGGTCTAGGAGGCCGGAGGCGCCTAGCCCCCTTGAGAAATCTCACCGTCAGTGCGTGGCTGCCCACTGATTTTTCCTTCAACCCGGAGGTGGAAGGCAGAAATAGCGGCGGCGTAGACCTAGAGGGACGATGGGGACAGCCCCCGATCGAACCTCTCCTGGAGAAGGTCAACACCACTCAGATGGGGCATGTCCCGGGGTCTTCCTGGCGGGAAGAGCACCATTCGACGAACCGACCCCACTTGCCAGCGTAGCACACTCGATGGAGGGGGCTAACGCATGGTATAGGTAGTCACCGCGAGGGGTGGTAGAGGCTCGGGGTCCACCGCTGACAGATATGCCATACAAGTAGGGCCCAGAGGTCTGGCCGCGGGTGCCTGTATCCCCCCCCCTTGAGTCAGACCTGGACTCAGGGGGAATCGGCCAAGGGGGGGCTGTCACGAGCGCAGAGAGGTCTGGAGACCATACTCTGTTCGGCCAGAAGAGGGCAAAAAGAGTAGCCCGCGCTCGTCCCCCCCTGACCATGCACAGAGGTTGTGCTAGGAGGCTTCACTGGGGAAAACGCATATAAGCGTTTGTTCCTGGGCCAGCAGTGAGCCGGCGCATCTGTCCCGAGAGGAGCCAGGGACAGGAATAGGGGCCGGCAATGGGTATTCACACGGGAGGCAGCAGGTACCTGGGCCTCGCCGAAGATGTCCCAATCTGCTAACAGCCCGAGGATGGAGTCGCCAATCTCCTGTCGAGGGGTGGAATCTGGACGGCGGAACCGCGATCCTGTTACACTCCGCAGGGATATGAAGGCTCGAGCTACGGAAGTCGCTCTAACTCCAGAGGAGCAGCTGTTGGGCGAGGTAGTGCAGGAAGCGGGAGGGTACACCGCCCTGGTGGTTGATGCACGCTACTACCGCAGTGCTGTCGGTCCTGACCAGCACGTGCCGCCCCCGGAGGAGCGGGCAGAAGCGCCGTAGCGCTAGCAGGCTCTAGAGTGCGATCAATTTGGTCGCATATGCGACCTAATTTCTCAATGGTGCGACTAAAAAAAAAAATCAAAGGTTGCACCGGTGCGACCCGTCGTTCGAGGGGTAAAAAAAACGAAACTCCGCCTACGGCCGGTCCGCCTCCTGCGCGCGGCTCACAACACGCGTATCACCCATTCATGCGGCTCAATACGCGCCTATCGCGGCAAGCGCGCCGCTCAATTCGCGTTTACCGCGCCGCTGAAGCCTCAGACGCGCGCAAACGCGTCTTTGCATTGACTTAACATGGAAACCCTCCGCGCTTACCGCGCGAACCGCGTTCGATGTGAACGTACCTTTACAGCGGCAGGCAGCAGCAAACAGATCATCAGACGAGGCCGAGATGATAATTACGTTTTTCGTTGCCTACAATATTGCAAAAGAAGAACTCCCCTTCACTAAATTCAAGTCCGAAATAATTCTTATGAAGAAAAATGGCTTGAACGTAAACCCGACGTACAGCAATGATGTCACGCGCACCCAATTTATAGGAGTCATCGCAGAGACATTGAAAAAAAGACGTCTGTGCAAATTGCGAACAGTGCGTACATGGAATTCCTGATCGACGGAGACACATATATCGCCACAAAGGAATGCATCATTGTGTACAGTCGTATCTTGCGGAAAGGAAGACCGATGAATATATTATTGAACACAGTGAGGTCGAGCATGCTCATGCCCAAGGTAAGCCATGTCATGTCATGGAGCCTATGTCAATAATATGCCTACCGTCTCGTTACTGCATTAACCATAATATTCTGATACTTAAAAATGAAAAAATAAATAAATAGGCTGCATTATAAACTCTTGATCTGGGTAGTAAATTGTATTATCGTTTTTATTTGTATTTGCTGCTCTTAGGGACCAAAATCAGTTTAAAGTTTAAATTTCAGCTCAGTAAAGCACTTTAAACACCTTTTCAGTAAGTTTTAGTTACCTTTCTTGTGGAATTGTGCTTCAAATAAAGAACTTTATATTGACCAGGTTGTTAGTTAATCATTTACAAGTCAATATTGTCTATGGACAGTGATTTAAAAAAAAATAAATGAATAGATAACTAAAAAAAGTGAACTTGTGAAAATGCGGTGTTAAATGTGATGCAGTTGAAAATTTGGGTGCACCTAACTTTTGTGCTGGTGCACCTAAGAAAAAAATTTAGGCGCACCAGTGCAACCAGTGCAAAAAGTTAGTCTAGAGCCCTGTTATCTACATAACTTTGGGCACATATCGTGTCTATGGCATTGGCTCTCTTTTGGGCCCAGCTTCAAGTTGTCAGTTGATAAATTGGAGTTCTAATGAGGAATACAAGGAGGTTCCCGTTTAGTGCTACCTAAACAAACTTCACAGATCAAAAAGCAGAGCAAACAGAAAGAAAGAAGGCTTTAAAGTAAGGCTTTATTACTGAAAAAAATACTCTTTTTAATGCTCACACAGGGAAAAACGGGGATGAGAAGATGAAGGAGAAATTATTGCCTTGCAATGAGCCCATGAATTAAACATGAGCCCATTTAGACACTTAAAAGCTGACTTCCATGAAGCCTTTTCTCAGATGAACATCTACAATAGCAGAAAACCTTCACCTGCCAAAAAAGCGTCAACTAATGAAACTCAAAACTACTTTCAGCAGATGTTTCACTTCATGACTACCACACTGCATGTCTAAAATAAATTTTATACATTTACAACAAAACAATCCACAGTTTGCAAGGCACAATGAAAACACCGCTAATTATATCCAGCAACAGTCTCCAGGGGAACGATGTGCTTTGTAGTCAATTATACTTTTCTTTGAAATGTAGAGATACATTTCTATACAAGCAAAGCAGACCATTAAATATATCCTCCTCAGATTCCATGCCCTAAGTATGCATAAATGTTTGATTGTTCATTATTGCAATGCTCTCAAGTGCTATGATCTATACTTTGTACTTTCTAGTTATTCTCAAGAATGTTTTTATCTCCTAGTTTCCTCTTTAATGAACTGTGAAACCCAAAAGTGAAATGGCTTTTTAATATTCAAAAATAAAAATAAAATATAATAGAACTAGCTAAAGTGACGCTAGCTTAACTCAAGTGTAAAAAGCTCTGTTTAATTTAGGGTGTGCATGATTAAACTTATCAGTACATTTATGATTACTAGTACCTATTTTCACTACCTCCCACTAGACAGACAGGGTATAAAGTCCAACACGTGTATGTAAATCTTCTGCCAGTCAATTCAATCCAAAGATCCAGTTCATGACTCCTTTAACACCGAATTGCAAAACAAATATGATAAGCACAGACCCTTATATTGTAATTGCTAGTTTGCAATTTAATCTTCATTATATCTATTATGTTTTTATGATTGAAAGGTCAAGCACCTGGATCCAAGTTGAAAAGATGACAAACCCATCCTTTTACACAAGTTTGTGTTATATGTCTTGTCCTTGACTAAATGAATGAATGGAATAAATGAGAACTCGGGTGAGCTGGGAATGTCAACACCTTGATCCAGAATCCAATGCAATGACAAGGTTAGGTCATACGCATGCACACACAGAGCTGTTGAAGCCTACATTCAAGGTTATACTCAGCAGTTGTGCTCTGCAGAAAGAATACATCAAATTATTGTCCATCTCAGATATTCATTTTTTGTTTAAGATCACATTTTATATTCTACCAAATATCATGAGTATTAAGCAAAAGTAATACTGTTTAGTAAGACCGTATTAGATCTAAAAATTTTGTAATAACAAAACAAAAAAAACGTTCTACATTCTGCTTGGATTTTATTGATATTTAGCTTAGGGCAACAATGGTCACTCAGTGCCTCCCTATTTTGCAGATATTTTCATCATAGTTTATTCCCACTAAACAGGAGTGAAAGTGAAATTCAGCTCCTTGTTTTCACTTTTAGCCTATTTAAAATACAGTCCACATTCATAGAGACTCTCCATCTCATTTTTCTCGCCTTCAGAGGCAGAACCCATGAAAATATTATGAATAGAAAAATGAAAGTCAGTGGTAAGCTTTATGGTTGAATAGCCAGAACTGTCATCATTTTGTAAGATATAACAGAGTACAAAGTCTTTGAGCACCACAGGCTAAGTGTAAAGACCAACACCCATGTGAAGAAAATGGCACATAAAAAGGCAATTGTGCACACTAATGATTATCTAGAGAAAACAAATCACTTTTTCGAGAGCATGGAGGTAATTTACATATGCTGGAACAGATCACAATTTGCTTTAACATTAGAGTGGGGCTGACTTGAATGCTAATGCCAGACGTTAGTTACGTGTGTGTGTGTGAGTATTGAGGGAGGTTGATATGAGGCAAGGGCATATCCTTTTTTTACGTTCCAGTCTGTGCAAATATGCTTTTCCTCTCAAAGCCTGGCAGTCGATAATGTGCAATGTTTCTCAATGAGATAAAAAGTCTAAAATTGGTTCCTCAGCAGCTGCTATACTTCATGCTTCCCTTATTTCTAGAAGAGCTAAACCTCTTTGATATTGTGCAACAGCGTGACACGAGTCTCATTCAACACAATTATATTTTTGTAATCTACAACATAATCTAATTATAGTAGGCAGGAAGTACCGGTAGCTTCTTGCTCATAGAAGTGAAGAATGGTTTCCAATCATCGTTGACTTTGGCAATGTTTAACTAGCTTTGAGCTTGGATAATGTTGAACCAATGATGAGATACTGGTAAAGACCTAATCTAAGTGTTACAAGAGCTAATATTTGATTTCACGCACTAGCGGATTTTCAAGAGGACTGAATGCACACTCTCCAGGTAATGTATTTGTGAGAAAAACAGAAAGAGTTGAGTGTCTTGCCAAGACGTCTGAGTGGAAGAACTGCTGAAGCAAATCCCTATAGATGTACTTCCTGCAGAGATACACTCTGACAGCACCAAGAGCATTGTGTATACCTTCACTAAGAGATAGCAATGTCAAGCTGGCAGGCATAAATACACATAGGCAAATATAATCTCACATTGGCGTCTGAGCACTCTGTCACTCCATACACAAGCACATAAGCCCACCGAGCACGCTCCCTCTTACCAATTTGGATTAAATGACAGCCTTTTTGGATTAAGAAAAAATGCTGCATGACTGACTGCTTTTTCATGTGAAAAACGCTGATTATCTAAGATAAAAAAAAAACATGAGCCAAGCCAACACGCCCAAATGCTGGCCTCAAAAGTCCAGCAGGAGACAAAGCATAATTTTTCCAGTCTCCAAAGGGTTTGAAATAACTTGGGATTAGATGTCCCAAATAACTTTTGTCTCTAACAAATCAGTATTTGAAAGTATTTGTTGTAAATTTTTTGAATAGCTCTCAGATTGAAAACATTCTTTTGTAATTTTTTTTACATATACATTACAAAAAAAAAATACATAAACATGTTATTGAAAATATTGTGAACAGCGCATAGTGAACTGGCAAGGCTGTGAAACTTTTACATTATTGTGCTTTTGGAAATGCTTTCACTAACTTTGAAAAAAATGGTTATCCTTCAGGCAGTTAAATCAACAAAGAATTTTTGTCATTTAACAGAGGCTGTAAAATATTATAACAACGAAAAAAAAATGCTCCATTATTTAGTATGTTTGGCTTTACAAATGCTATATAACAATAATATTTGCTGAGGGAAGTGAAGTTCCAACAAAAATAAAGTTAATATACATCACAATATGGTCGGAATTAAATAAAAATAGAAAACAAAATCATAATACTAAAACACTATATATTTTAAACACAAGTGGAACTTTATGCCTTTTCTAGTGGTGCATGGTGAGTAGTGGTGCATGGTTACCCTTAAATATAAATGGTTTATTGCTAAGGTCATGTAAACATGTAGAAGTTTAATTTATTAAAAGGGTTGTTAAATTTAAATACATTATGCTCACTGGCAATTTTTTTTTCACATTATGTGAAAAGATCTGTTAAAGAACAGTAATGTATGAAAAAGAACGGGAACAAACCATTGGTCGTAAATTTCTGTATCAAAAGATCTAATTGTGACAGACACGGCCCTGTATGAATCACAGATGTGAGTTTATTAGTCATGTGTCTGCATTAAGCCTCATTACTGGACCAGATGAGCAAAGGGACACATTGATGGATGCACTACAGATCCTCCTTATCATTTCCGGAAAAAAAAAACAAGGAGGTTCACGAGCTGATGTGTGATGGTTGTAGAAAGACTCAAATTGAGGGGTTGCATGACCTTGTGTTTATGGAAAGTTTATCAGCGGGAGAAGTATAAATCCTGCAGCCTGCTTGCCTATGAGTTTTAGTGTTTCACACTTCCCTGAAAAAAGATAAAAGGAAAAATGCAGCCAATACATACTTAACCCTCAACCTTGTCAAATCCTTCTGAAATATAAATCTATTTGACTCCATTATCTCCCTCGCTTTCTAGTTTCTTCATCCCACTTTAAAAACCTACACTGATGACTATCCTATACAAACACTCATCCATGACTTTAACCTCTGCTCCCATCTCATTCCACCATCTCTTTCTTCTTCACTCTGTTGCTTCGTGGATAGTTCACAATGTATGATCAACGATCTATGAAAGCCTTGCAAGCCAGTTGAAACTAGAGTTCCCTTAAAAAACAGCAACAACCCAGGCTATTTATCACCATCACTGGGTCTAATGGAACGTGATCACCCTGCTGTAATAGCCCACTTACTCACTAAATTGAAAAGAAAGCATTGAAAGCATGATGAAGAGAGAGAGAGAGAGGGCAAGCGAGTGAGCGAGGGGACATGGTATCAAAGAGTAGAAACTTAACTGGCAGGGGTGTTGTTGATGTCTCAGGTACGAGTCTTATCTACTGAAATATTTATAAATCAAAGGCCTGAAAACTGAAACAGGAAACATGTTCTCTGTAAGACTAAAGCTAGACAGCAGTCGCATCTGTGAAAAGAGAAGCTCATGAATGTGACTGAAGCAGAATCCCTCATTCAGAACCAAAGCATCAGGGGGAATGTAGTGTTGAGAATAACTCTACAGAGGGAGTGAAATATGGGGGTTTGAGCCAGCAGTTCTCATCAGTGTTTGGTTTTAAGGGGCTTTACTGGATAGATTAGACAAAGCTTCTGAAGAACAGTACAGAGAGTGTTGCCTTAAGCAATAACTCAGCAGCTTGTCTCCCCTTAGATTCCACAGACAAATCTCCTGGTGTCTCAGAAAAATTATGTTATTGCCTCACAGCAACCTTCCAGCTGTAAGTTCTCAAGAGCATCTCACTCTTCACATGCACAGTTGTGTAATACACATCAAACAGTTAATCAAAAGTCAGGTAATATAAAATGCTAAATAAATTTAAATTAACAGTTTTCACATACAAACCCCACAAGGACAGACTAGCTAATCAAACTAAACCCCAAGACAACTTCAACAGAAGTCTATGGAAAGGTTGACTGAGTTATCAGACACGTATGTGTCCTACAACACATTTCAAAGTTTGAAATCTGCATGTTTTTGTGGACATTTCTAACATGCTCTGTACCATTTGGTGGTACTTTGTTTCATATCCAACTAAACAAGGTTCTAAAGGGTTCGCTGACTGGTCAGTTGTTAAGCGCACTGAATGAAGAGAATCATCACTACATTCAATATCGGTCTTTAAAACGTAAAGATTCTTTGCAAATGGTTTCATTTAATTTATTGTTAGAACTTAAACAACATACTCTTACAACAAGTCTAAATTAGCACAGTCAACAGTCCTCTCCTCATTATAACAATATTAACTTTACAAATGTAAGTCAGCGCGTAGTCTCCCCCTGCATTACATGAATGGTGATGATCCTGGATGTTGATATTACAATCATTTACCCGTACGATAAGGCTTTTAAGTTTATAATTCATCTGAGCCTCTCATTTAAGTCTATTATCCATTCAAAGGCTTTCCAATGGATAAATCCTCTTTGGTATAGTCCATGACACATAAGGTCCATTTGTCTTTATACAATCAAAAAAGAATTTCAAATATATATATTTTTTATTTCACAAATGCATTATTAAGGTACAAATAAATTAAATCAAGAGTTCATTATTCAAACACTTTACATTTCTCTATTTCAAGGATGACTAAACTGAAAAAAAGACACCAAAAAGGAATAAGAAGCGATTACATTTCAAGTACCCAGGTGACTGTGTTTTACAGGTCACCCAGCAACAGTGTCTAGGCAAGGTCTCCAGTGAATGCAGTGACTACATCACAGGTCTTCTCAAGGTTGACAAGGTTTTCGGAGCAGGTCACTGGCCTTAAATGGGGTTAAAATAAGAAACTGCACATGGTCACTTGGAAATGGGAAAGTCCTGTAGGGGCAGTTAATGGCTTTTGGAGCTGAGTGCAGTGCAAATTTTAGGAAAGAGTAGCAGATAATACAGGGGAGTTGAGTGCATACTCTATGAGATAGGCCAGATGTGAATGACAGAGCTTGCACAACACACACAAAAATAAAACTGCTGACTGACCAGCGATGTCTGACAGCATCTGGATAATGTCTAAGTGAAGGGACAAGACTGTCAGAGCCTGTGGAAACTACTATTGGGAATATGTCTTTAATGGACACTAGGGATTATAGGAGAGAACAAGGACGACAACAAGACGAGACAGTAGGAGGGAGGGTTGTTATTTTATACTTGAGAAAGACCGAGCTATTTTGGTCATCATTCTACAAGTTCTTCTATAATATTTTGGTTGATTATTGTATGTTTATTCGTTTTTTTGAGAGGGGATGTCATGGAGATGTAATTTGTTTGGTCATATGGGAATAGGCACACCCATGCCGGTGCAAGGACAACAAATGGTTGCATAGCTCTCCTTAGTGGTTTCCTTCTAGGAATATTTTGATCATTCTGTAACGAAGGATTACATAAATGTGAGTGGAGGCAACAATAAAAATAAGGATTTTGTTATTAGCTGATCATAATTGCAAGGATTTCAAGTGGTTTTAGCAAGTTTTCCTTTATGAAAAAACACTTCAAGACAGATGTGTTCAGTGATTAGGGTCCACTCAGGTCCCATGCGTTGGATGGTAAAGTTTCGTAAAACCACTATTGTTGATATTTAAATTTAATTCTTCATCTAGTTTTAAATTCTGTATAATAATTAGTCAATAAATGACGATGACAAGCGTCAACTACAAAACTTTGACAATGGCCTACAAAATTTGTAACTAATTTGGACACAGAACAGGAGTTTTCCTTTCTTTAAATAAAGTTTCACTGAAAGAAGTCCAACTTCAATTGATGGGAGCAACTCAGAATCAAAAAAAAAAAGTGCATTTCATGCTTTAATAAGTTTGCTTCGGAATTACCGGGTAAAACAATTATAACTTTCTACTTTGCAAACCTTCATCTTAGTCTTCATTTCATGTTGCACACAGGTCTGCCAGCTCAGCAATGGATAGAGATGAGTCTGGAATCTACAAAGTATTGACTAAAGATTTGAAAAAAACTTTCCTGTATTTTAATCACAATATATTACATCAGCTGTATTCCACAAGTGGAAAGGCTAGTCTTCCACCAGTCCTT
Organism: Danionella cerebrum; assembly: GCA_007224835.1. Classification (NCBI taxonomy): domain Eukaryota; kingdom Metazoa; phylum Chordata; class Actinopteri; order Cypriniformes; family Danionidae; genus Danionella; species Danionella cerebrum. The sequence continues at coordinate 15,803 of SRMA01025082.1, forward strand.
GCCACTTTCCATTCATGAATTATCTGTATTTTGACAGCATGACAACACGAATGATATTTATCCTTGTCTGTGAGCCCAAACAATATCCCAGTCTGCTGAGGACGCGGGGCACACAAATGTCACAGTTCATATTCTTATGTGGATCTAATGAGTTTGACAGGTTAACACCATTGAAGATGAAATATTACATTAGAAAACTAATACAATTCATGGAGGTCACCATTATTACAGAGAATGTGTATTATAACTCTATATTGTGTGTTTAAAAAAGCAGCTTCTGCACAATGCTTGCTATTGTTAGACTATCGTTTCTCATGGACTAATGGCCTGGAAACGTATTGCTCTGGAAACATTTTTGTACAATTGTTCTTGAAACACTTGTTAAACTTCTCCAAAGCAGTTTACAATGTTAATTAAGATGGAAAAAAATAGTAATTATTAACTTAAAGCCTTAATATCCTACAAGTATTTTGTATCATTTTTGTATTTAAAAAAAAAAAAAGAAAGAAGGCACCTATTAATTTTTTATGTAATATTTCACCCAAAAATTTGTTCCTTTTAATAGGCAAAAGTTGATAAAATTAAAAGCTATATTGCATTTTTGTACTTGTTTTGTTCTTGCAGGAAATTTGATATAACCAATTAATGAGCAACTCAAAAAGTGCCTAAACAAGCTTGTGGTCCTTTACATGCAAAATTTATGCTGTGCCATCATTGGATCTGTCAATTTCAGAGCATGCATATCACACTTTCTTATCAACAAATTATCCTCAAGGATATCACAGCTATTATTATTATGTATAGTAAATTAAGAGTTTGGTTCCAAAATTCATATTGCAAATAAAATAAAAAAAAAATAAGCTTCATTCTTACCTTTTATTGACAGTCCCATCAATGCAGTGTTTCCCTTACCATTATATTAGGGGGGGTGCCCCGCCCCCCCCAACGGCACCCCCCGCCCCCCTTGAAGGTCAAGTTAATTTTATTTTATTTTCGTTGAATAATGATAGAAGTAATTTATATATAACAGGTCTTTGCTTTTTTCTTTTATTAAACTAAATAGCATTATGTTATTTATACGATGGCATGTAATTTCTGTCTCAACGTTTGCGCGTTTACAATTGTCCTCCGTGTCGCGCACGGCGGAGTTCCGCCCCGATGCGCGCGCATGCGCGCACACACACATCAGCGGACAGAGACCGCGCGTTTAAACGCTTTTTTAAACCCAAGGTGGTGACGATGACAACACGTGTTCTGCTGCGAGCAGCAGCCGGTGTAGCTTTCCTACTCCGAATCAAAGTACAGAAAAGAGCCCAAGTGCTGCATGTCCTGCCCCTGACAAGCAGCAAAAGTCTAGCCACCACAGAACGACAGGTTTTGACCCAGCTTGGCTGTCAGAGGGGAAATACTCCCCCTGGCTGTACAAGACTGATCTTGGTAAGTAAGTAAATACACACAAGCATGAATGAACGAATTGATAAATAAATTGCTTAATTAATAGCTAGCTAGTTAGTTATACAATGGCATTTCCTGCTTTAAACTATCACTATGTTAAGTTGATTTTTACTGTTGTTACTATCAGTTATCACTTTTAAAGCCTAACAGTTAATGTATTTACAGGTCAAAACAGACATTCGCAATAGGCTGCAAGGGGACCATCTTGCAGCCTGCATGCGGATCTCAATAAATGGGCCAGAAGTTTCAGACTATCCATAACAAGATGCTCTGGAAATGTTCTTTCAGAAGCCCAGAAAGATGCACTGCAGTCACAAAAGCTGCACACTTTGTGAATAGTTAACATATTAAAATAAATCTGATGTTTAGTGTTTAGTTCAGTGTACAGTTGTTTATTTATTGTACAGTAATTGTTCAAACATTATAATATATTGGTATACTGCAATTAAAAGAAACATATAAACACTATTAAGTGTTTGTGTGAGTGTTTTGCCGCACCACCCATAACCCCCCCCCCCCCAAGGCCATGATCCTAGGGGAAACACTGCAATGTATTTTGATTAAAGTTTATATTGGTTGAGTATTCTATCTATTCACTCTTTTTTTCTCAAAGCACAAGTGACCACTCGTATTTAGAGCAAAATACAATAAATCAATTTGAAAAATCCAGTGAGCACTTTTGAACACATGACTACTATGGCGGCTAACCTTCATCATACGGTCACTTTGGTCACACTTTAGTACAGTCACTGTATCATGCTCCAATCATAACACAACTGATAATTATTTACACTGTTTAATCTCTAATTGCACTACTCTCCATCACTTATATTCTGCTCATTGTATCTGTAACAGTTGATATCGGTTTAGTTTCAAATTCCATTAACCTTATTTTATACAGCCATTTTATAACCTTATAGTCTTATTGAGTTAAAGCCTTCTTTAGTTCCAGATTCCATTGGACTACTTTGCATTATTTTTATACTTTTGGTAATCATATATTTACTAATCACACTTAGCAGTTCTTACTTCACTTATTTGTTGTTATTATGTTCTATGTTTCTCTGTATGCATTTACAGAAGCAAATTCCCAGTACTGTATAAATCTCTTTTATTACATAGCAATAAAACATGTTTCTGATTGCAGCAGTGTTGGCCAGTAAACACATATGTTTTCTTTTTTGCGTGAAGTGAAAGCCAACCAAAGACAACCACAATAAGATTAAAAGAAGCAACATTCAGATACTGATACTCTCCTGCTGCTTACCAATGTGAAAAGTGATTTTTAAACTGTCTGTAAAGCAACTTTCTTCTTTAATTCCTCATAATATGAAACATGAACTATAATCTTTGAATATAGCGCAATTTAAATGTAATTTTCTTTATATGCAAGCTCCAATATAGATGATATGAAAGTTTTGGACTTGTCATAAATATACATCAGTTTAAATTACTTGTAATTTATAGTTAACTTTTGTTATTTTCACTAGAAAACTTTATGTTGATGGAATGAGTGTGTGGTATTTGAGGGGAATATTGTGTTTTTAAAATAATTAAAAAAAAAAGACTCATTACAGATCCAAACAGAAATAAATAGTTGTCATGTAAACCCTAAAGAAAGAAAATGTTTTATTTTCTCAATTTAACATTTGAACCAAACTCTTCAAACTTTAGCAAATGAAGATGACTGAACTTTGGGATGTTATTGATTGATACGAAATGCTCTACACTCAAATCTCTAACGGATCCCACAACAGCTCAATGGGGTTGAGTTTAAGTAAACCATCCAGAAACCCGTTTCTTATGTTGTGGAAGTGTGTTGGGTAATGTTCCCATGTAGTACGAAACTGAGAAAACATTTCAAAGTGTTTCCAAACCTTTGACAGGAAGCAAATAGTTTAAGAGAGGAGTTTCGCCTGGCAGATGGCCATCTCAAAGAAGCCCCTCTTGATTGTTAAGCCTATTGTGTTAACTACCAACTCTTTCTGACCTTTTCTAATGTCTTTCCGTATTAACATAAATCTGCAGAACATCAACACACACAAACAAATAAAAACCTTTAAGCTCACCACAGAATAAACAAAACAAATATAAAGTGAGGAAAACAAATATCCGTTAAGAGGTCTTAATTAATTACAATTAATTTATATATACATATATTAAAACAAATATTTAAAGTTACCATGACAACAAATGTTCGCCGCGAGTTTTCTTTTGAAATTAACGACCGTTTTTACTTGAACATAGCCGTTACATTTCATACTATTTGGACCCTTGTCTATTCTTTAGAGGCTGAACCACGTGAGAATCTAAATAAAAACTTAAATAAATAACTAATGTGAACGAAAACGGCTTAACGTTCAAGTTACAACTTTTCGGTGGTGATAGCGCGCAAGCTAATCAGTAACATTAGCCATACAAGAATGAATGTTAGATAAATAAACGCTTACCTGTGAAGAGAATAATACAAATTAAAGGTACACAGGACGTCCTCGGACCCATTCCTTTGCTTTGAAGCCACAATTTAGCAGCCAGCGTAAGTATTAAAATAACTTTTCCTCCCGACTCGTACTGTTCCGCCTTCTCTCCGGTGCCTCGCTCAGCATCAGAACTCGCTCCACTAACTGCTCGCCTCGCTCGCGCAGGTGGATTGTGGCTGGAATCTGCACACGTGATTTCCGGAGGTATCCAGTCTGACGTTTGAGGAGTTTTAGCCCCCTCTGGCGTCCAAATAACCATACAGCAGTATTTTGGAGTATTAATCGAATTCTAGACCACGTGAAATCTTACATATTCAAAGAAACGTTAAGAGAAACACATTAGATATTTCTTTTTTTCTAATGATTGCGTTCCACAACTGTAAGAAGCATCCATTTTAATGTCATTTGGTCCAAGATTTTTAGTTAGACTAATTTTTGCTCAAAAAAGTTAAGATTTCTTGCTTGGTTTGTTCAAAATTCCAGCATTTGAAACTGAGCCAAATTTACAAATAGAATATAAATAATGTAATATAAATAATATAAAATAGAATATTTATTAAAAAAAATAAATAGAATATAAATAATTACTAACCAAACTGCTAAAATTAAAGACACTTCCAAGACACAAATTAGGCGACTGCATTCTCGGTGGGAGAATGTAAAAAAGCTGATTAAAACAGGTAGATGAACCTTTTTTCATAACAGACACTGTAGAATCAATCAACTTTGGACCTACTACATGAAGCTAAACAGAAACTTGGTAGTTTGTGCCTTGTGCAGTGCAGGGAACATAGCCAGGAGCAGCTATCTCCTTCAAATATGACTGTTCGGAGCAAAATGCCACACTGCCTCTGTGTTTTACTTCCAGCTCTCCTTTTTAGCATCACCATTTCAGTTCATTGTCTACATACTTTGTTACCTTTGCAGCTGCTGGTATACAGAATGTGAGATATGAGTGAGTAGTTCTAAGCCTCTTACTTGTGTTGTCAAACAAGATATTTGAAATTCAAAATCTTTATTTTTTAGGTTTTATTAAATGTGTCTTTTTAAAAGCGTTAAAATATATGATTTAGCTAAGGCAACTATTGTGTATCTTTACTGCTGTAACGTAATTTCTGGAAAAAATGTTAACTAAAATAGAACCCATCAGAAGATTTTATGCTGGGTCAGAATTGTGGACAGTACATTGATCTTCAACCAATTGGGTTAAAACCTTCAGGAATACTTTTAATCTAAGAATTTTTATAAAGTGTGCACTGAAAAAGTAGAGGTAAAGGAAGAACAAAGTTTTTTTTTTTAATTCCAAAAGTAACAGAACATTTACATATGGACTGTACTTATAATCAAGGCATTTAAGGATTATTATACTAGATGAGGCACTCAAGAAAATACGAGGAGAGAGAGAGAGAGAGAGAGATTACACCATAAACTGTACTCACAGATAATGTATGCAGTGTTTATCAATTACAGACAAAACATATTAGAGAACAAGCACCAACGGAAAAGATCACAGTTAAAGGGTCCAACTATAAAATCCAAAATTGGCAAAAAACCTGAACAGTCTGTCGGTCTAGTTAAAAGAGAGTTGGAAAGTTGGAACCACATCTCATACTGTTGTATGACTTTAAACATGGAGGACCAACAGTGTATTAGAAGGTTTTAACAAGCTTTAAACATTAGTATTAGAGGTTGTGCATGTCAAAAAAAAAATTTAGTGCAGCCAATATTTTGGTCATAAAGGACTCAAATCTTGTGCATGCTTTAACTTGGCTGCATCTAATATTTGTGAAATACCATTGTCTTTGGTGTTGATCATGAATAAAATACAATTTTATTGAGGAAGAAAAACTAGTAATGGATAAGTTTAAAGCTAATTTTGTCTTTGTTGCAAAGCTATTTAAACCATTTGATCATATAATAAATTCTGTTTATATATATTCCATTTTCTAAATCTCCCACCCACCCATTTCTGTAAGAACTAAAAATTTGGCTCAAAAACATGTATTTTTCCAAAGCATTTATTGTTCTCGTTTAGAGGGAGGCACGAGGTGTTCCGGAAGATCCGCTGGTAACTCATGACCCTCAAGTTTAACCTTGATCAGGTGATTAGCCAGGGCAAACTCCTCATCATCTAGGTATCCATCCTTATCGACATCAGCCAGCTTCCAGATTTTTCCAAGGACATTGTTGGGCAGCTTGGACTTGACCATCTCTTTCTTGGCCATAGCACCAGACACCTTCCCATTGACAGGTGATAGGGTGTAGAAGATCTCATCGTAAGTTGGCTTGTCCTTCGCAACCACCCACTCTAGCTCATCAATACCTTCGCTGGCACCCTCTCCGTAGCCATGGCCGAAGGGTCCATTCATGGTGCCTTCAAAGGCACCACCATGAACAGCATGACTGGGCATTGCGGCCTCTTCCTGTCGGACAAGGGTCATAAGTTTGGCGATATCATTAGCCAGCATATCCTCCACTGACTCCAGCAACTTTGGTTTCAAACTCTGAAACTTGGTGAAGTCCTGACCAGCAAGAATTTCCTATTGATCAAGGAAACAAAGATGGAATGAAACAAGTCTTTTGTATCCTGAAGCTTTGTACACCACTGTTAGCTCACAAATCCCATTTCCAAGAGTTGGTCCATTAAACCTTAGATGGAATTTTTATGCTGGAATATGCAAAGAGGATGTCACTGGTTTGGGGAAATAATGGGCCAACTTTAAGGAAAACTGCAATGTTTTGACAGCATCATCCTCATTAGCCTCTCCGGGATCATTAGCAATGATGAACCATTCTTTATTCAGGGATTTTCCGAATCTACTAAAACATTACTAGCATAGCTTAAGTAACTTCAATTCAGGTTTACTTCATTTGTTAGAGTTTAATGGAGTTTCCTAATTGGGATTGGGACAATCAGTTGTGTTGTATTGCAGAAGTCAGATTGGTACACAGCTGGCAGCCAAATTTACCAACTTTTGGAGTTTGAGACAAACCAATCAGCTCCGTCACTATTTAAGAAATGAAGGTATCCTGGAATCTGGAAACCAGCAAAATTTTAGTTTAGTTTTTGTAAATGAACTTGGGAGCCCAATCAACTGCTGTGATGAAACTGGCTCTTAAGAGGACAGCTTCAGGTTAATGCAAGTCACCACCCTTAGAAATCCCTGGACACCAGCACCTCAGATCAGCATCACGTTTAATGCCAAACTAGTAGCAAATGGCTACACAACAAAGCAAAAGTAAAAAGTAAAACAGCTTTGTTTTAGACAAGGTCTGGAGTCAACATTTGGGATTCTATTTACTGTGTTGTATGACACAGAAAAGGGTGAAGAGACAATCTCTACATGCTTGGTTTCACTGTAATGCATGGAGGTCTGCTGAGTTGTTTTGGACATGAAATGCAAGGGATGATATAAGGCTAAGAAAAACTGTGTTTCGTCTGAAGAGTCTACATTTGGGATTCTGTTTACTGTATGACTGAAAGGGATCTTTAGATGCATTTCCACTATGATGGATAGAGGTGGTTGTGTATGGGGTACTTTGCAGGAATTAGACTGCGTCTACCTTTCTTATTGAGAGACTATCACACTCTCCTGTTCACTCCATGATCCTTTATTTATAGGTATGAGTGAATCTACAATGCAAAGTCTTGAAAATGAAGACTTCTGATGGGTTTATGTGTTCAAGTATCATTTGCTTTACTATAAAGTTCATTTTTTGTTTTCTTTGTATAGTACATACTTTTTGAAGTGAAATCTTGCTTTACCTGCATTTTGCTGAGTTTAGGGAAATCCCCAGGGGAAATCTGATGTTCCTTTTCAATTTTTGAATAGATCTCTCCCAGGTTGGCAATTAGTTCCTTTTTCTTGTTTTCTTTCCCAAAAACATTAGGCATTTCTTTCTTTAAAGCACTGATGATGTAGGCATGAACCTGAAGTGAGAACAAAAAAACTTTAGAGATATTCACAAAATTCCAACATGACTGTTTCAAAATAAAACCACACGGGGGCACCATAGATACAGATAATTCAATGAAAAGAAGCATCTAACTTCTTACTTTTGCCAGACGGGCACGTTTGATAAGGTCATTCAGTTTGCGAAGTGCTGCATTGCGTGGAAGCCCCTGGATGTCCCGGAAAAGATCTTGTTCCTCTGCCTCAAAGAGCTTCCTGTTATCTGGAACCAGCAGTGGCTGAGCCCAGAAGGAGCCTATGTACACACGGATGACCTCTGGAGTGTTGACGATTTTCCCTAGTGACCACATGAGAGCGCCATAGACTCTCATGAGCTGCTGTGTTCCAATCTGATCTGCTTTATTGAGCACTACCCGCATCTTGTCCTCATGGTTCTTCAGAGCTCGGATCACCTCAGAAAACTCATCAGAAATGTCCAACTTGTGTGCGTCAAACAGAAGAATGATGCGGTCTACACGTTCAGCAAACCATTCCAATACAGCAGCAAAGTCATATCCTGAAAGACACAGAAGAGCACTTCTTAAAGATAATGTTTTAGTTTATTTAAAGTAAATTATATATGATCACTTGAGTCAATACACAGATGTGCTCACCAAGAACTCAAAAGGGTAAAAAGCACAGTAATAAAACACAAGACTTTCTGATGATGAAAACCCTTCACAGCATTTTGTCTCTCTCTCTCTCTCTCTCTCTCTGGTCATCTTGCTTTACACTTCTGGCAAAATATAGGGTGGAGCACAACTGCCCTTTACCAGGAGAAACTAAAAGCAGACGAAGAGGCCAAACTGACATCACGTCCACTCATGCCGACAAACAGGAAAGAGAATAAACTGTCCCATTGACACTCCTTCCTCTCCCGTGTCTGGTTCCTTCCATGCTTGATGCTTGAAAGGATCACAAGGAACAATGGAAATCTGAGGGAAAATGTTAAGACACTAACCACAGAGCTGTATCAGAAACTTGAGATATTTGGATATGAGTGGTACCGGTAAACATTTTGGTGCCATGTATTCCAGAAGCACTGCAATACTCCCTTCCATTCTGAATTTATCTACAGATATCTCTTTATGCAGTAATATACAAACTAAAGCCAGGATTTCCTCATGAACCTGCTAGTTTGCAGCGACAGAAGTGTCCGATTTCTGTTTGGATTGTAAAGTGAGTGTGGAGGACAGGAAAGACTGAAATCCCAGCTCACAACAGTTGTGTCAATGACAGCAGGATGTGAAATCAGACATTATTTAACTGATTCAGTTTTCTTTCTTATCAGCTAAATCGCACCACAAATGTTAATAGAGAAAATAAAAGAAAAACTCAAAAATACTTTTCATCTTACTATAATGTTTCAACACCCAACAACTAAATTTGTGAAGTGTAGGACTACCGTGACCAATACTATGATCCATAACTACCATAACAACTGTGGTCTAAATTTGTGATAAATTATTCCTCACTGAGATCAGTCTCTTTTTATTGTAAATTCTAAGGTCATTTCAACATTACGGGCAGACGCTGATAGGTAGACTTGTGTACATAATAAACACAAACTGCTAAAGATTTGGATATGACTTTCCATTTAGTTTATCATTCTAATCCCTTCATAACATCCTTTTGTAAACTTTGGGATATCCTTATGTACATAAGAATTCCATAGTAATGGTGTGTCTTCAAGCCATAAATTGGTGTGCGTTTAATCCCAAATTATTGCATTGAGTTCAGGTTTATTACAAGCGTAACAAATATTACTTTTTCCCAAGACTAATAAAATTAATGTCATAAAGACAGACCTTCTTACTCAGTATAACCTTATCTCAAATTATTGAACTGAACTGCAGTTCTTTTTGCAGATTATGTACAGTAAATAAAAGTCTGGGACTCAAAAGTTTACAATCAACACAAAGATTGTATAAGTCACCATAAATAGAAACCAGGGTTGGGGTTGGGTCTCAAGGTTGGAATTTTTTTGGATCAGTTTGAAGAGTTTTCACTTAAGACAAAACTTTAGTATTACGTCCACCTGATAAATATATATTTTGCCTCAAATTACACATACAAATCAAAAAACAAAAGTTAACTACTTTACAGCAGAACAGCGTAATCCAATCATAATGAAGAAAGTTAATGGTCTACTTATTTAATATTTAAAGTGCAAGGTTCCTCTGTTGGAAAATCAGGTTCTGTGAGTTCCAGGTGCAGAGTTTTCACACAGATTTCCCACCATCTTTAAAGTGAAATAGGCAAATTAATAAATATAGTTTGAAAAAAAAACTATTTTAAAATACATTTCTGATTACACTTACAAAGGCTTTTGCACTTGAACAATAAAACTCATTTTAAATGTACTGTTTAAAACATTTGATAATTAACTAAAAAGTTTTATTTGACTTAAGCCTCACTAATCGTCCCAGTTGTTAATTAGCTACAAACTGATGGCATGTTTCAGTTAACTATTAGTCAATCTCCCTTTATTCTTCAGTCCAGATAAAGACACAATGAACTTTAGTAAACAGATGAAAGATATATATATAACTGATCTCCATCTTGCATGACATTCTTTTCCCACCTTATGCTATCATTTTATTCCTGCAGCGTAATAAAGGAGAATGGGAGGGCGTCTGGGAAAGGAACAATCATTCATCTGTGTTTGGAAGGAAATTATCATTTTCCAGTACCAGCACATTGTGGCACCTCCACAAATTCCTGGAAAGCAGAGGGAGGAGAATAATAGAGAAACATGCCATAGTGATCTCCATAAACAATACCACATTCCCGGGGGATCAGGTTGGGATCTACATGACCTGATCGATGTTGAGAAACCATGTCTTGCATTAAAAACTGCTCAGAATCTTGTACACAGATATAGATTGTTCATTGCGTTAACCGGTTTCACCAGATCTGTGAAAAAACTTCAGCCTGTATTGATGCAAAGAGCACTTGGGATGGTATATGAGGGAGGAAGGGAACTTACTCAGTCATGAAGCATTAACACACAGACTGTGTACAGTAAACATAACTGGTACTAGAAGAGATCCTGGTGGGACTCTGCCCAGTTACAAGGACAGTAATGAGCAATAAAAGCACACACCGGGTCCAAAGAGATGGGAGAAAGGCAGACCGTTTTTATTTACTTCATATATTAGCTTTAAGGGTGTTCAAATTACAGCTTCCATTTGATTCAACCAAATAACAATAAAAATACACAAGATAAAGATAACAGCCCAATAAGAATCAACCTCACCTTAGCTTCAAATTCACTTGTTCAAACTAAAACTAACTGAATTCAGAGAGAAAGGGAACAAACTAGAAATGATTATTAACCAACCTTCAACAATTTGACTTAAAAGTTTGACACATCTAGTGGAATGCATGGGTTAATTTTCAGCTGAACCACTGCTGGGGTCATTCTTTTGTACTTTCCTTTAAGCCTTGATGGCAACATGGCAATTTCATGGCCACATCCAAATGTTATAAAGCATACATTTGTGGTACACAATATTTTACATTTATACAGTTTGTAACTTCAGGTGAAAATATATAAACTTTAAAGAGTCATCCTAACATACATTATTAGTAGAAACTGAATGAGCTTTCCAGGGTTGTTGAATGAGCTTGTTCTATCAGGTATATTTAAAACGGTCCTCTGTGGTCAGCTGGTGTAGAATCAAGAAGGGTATCTGGCAACCCAGAAAATGCCAATTAAGAACTTACAAACTACTTCAGGGTGCTTCATATGTTTAGAAAATCAAACAATGTTTTAGATGTTGAAAAAGAGTGGGTTTGAATTAAAACAAGAACATTCATGGTTTGTTGCTGCGTATGGCTAGAGAAATAGCCATCATTCCAGCCTGAACGTTCATGTTTTTCAGATCAGTTGCATAACCCACCATTCCTTTATTCTCAGGCAGATCCAGATTTCCTCCAAAAAAAAACTGTTGCTGTCGGGTTATTTGTACATGAAATCCATTTGACCTCAGCACACGCTAACTGGCTACACGCCACACTGTGATCCATGACCCGGCAATGACTGGTTCTTTCCGTGTGTGAATGTTGCCAATTCAATTCTTTTTCTTCCTCTGCACTAAACATGAAAGCCAAATACTCACATTTTCCATGTTTGGATAATTACACTAGCAGGGCTTTCCTCACATTTCCCTGCAACAGTATTCAGTAACTGTTACATTAGTAAGAGGAAGCTTTGAACACAATAGAGCACAGCATCTTAAAATAAACTGCTTACAATGAAACATACCACTCACGTTTAATATGCAAGCAATTGCAGGCCCATTGTTTTTAAATCAGCCTTCTTTATTCTGTGGCAATGTGGAACTATTTTCTGTGAATGTAAGCAACTAAAAGCCTGCTCACACCGGTTGATCGTGAAGATAAAGCTCACAAAAAACTAAACATGTAGATAAATGATATATCAGACATGCAAATGTGTTGTACCATTGCAGTATAAATAGTTGCACTTGTACGACAGTTTAAAAATTTGCTTTAACAAATCATTTCTTTTGGTAATGATTGGAGATGACCTAGTTCTCTCTGCAGCCACACCTTAAACCACCACCGCAATCATCCTCTTTATGACCCGTAATCTGCCTCAGAACATGAAAGAGAGCAAAGGTCGCCAAAAAGACAATAAGTCTGATCTCTGACAGAGGGCTGCTACCTTTTATGTGTTTAGAACAAGCCCAAGTCCTCATGACTTCAGTGTAAATTCAATGTGCAGCAGATGGTATGCACCTCACATTTCTTAAACAAGCCTCCAAGCTTATGTTCAGGCCTGGAAAATATTTCACTCATACTTTAAATATGTCTTAAACTCGTTCAAGGCAGTGCCAAGCTCTGGGGGGAAAGAGAAGCATATCAGAGAGCATAGGGTGCGGCCCGTTTGGAAGCAGACCAAAAAAAAAAATCAACCTGTGAGATAAAGGTGTACAGTATGGAATGCAAGCGTGTTTTCGATCACCTGATTATAATCTCATGAACAAATTTCTAGATCAACGCCTGCCCTAGAAGCACACTCGAACTCTAGCACTGCTCCACGCCACAGATCTGAACATTAAAAACATTAAATAATTGATTAACTAATAGACTTTAACCTATTCTAACAAGACCAAGTTAAATGATTATGTGACCAGGATAACACTTATAGAGCTGAACAATAAGGATGTTTCCTCAAAAGACAGTTCTGAGGCCTAACTATTTACATAAATCCACCATTTGCTCCAAGTTTAACATAATTTTAGGGTTTTAGATAATATAACAGGGATGGGTAAAGTATTTATTGTAGGGATGCAACCCCTGCTTGTTTTAGTTCCAACCATGCTTCTGTATCAGTAGTGCGAGGGGCGGAGTGGGAGTGCTTCGTTTTGCATGGAGCTATAGCAGCTTTTTTAAAAGTCGGAGTGTTGTGTTTTTTACTCACCTCATGTTACTCGCCTTTAAACTAATGCATATTATGTCGTAGGTGTCAGACAGACACACAGTCGTATTGGCAAGAAGATGGAATGTAAGCTAACAAAAGCTGTTTTGTACATGTCCACAATATTCAATAAAGCATGTTTTTTTGTTTCAGCATGGTTGATGAAATTTAAAAATATAATGATGATAAAATTAATAAACCTAAATATTTTGGCACAATAGAGAGTGAGTATGTACAAGGAGCGAGCAAAGAGCATGAAAAAGCTGTGCCATTCACATATTCTGTGTAATACACATTACACACACTTGTAACAAGCCAAGAGGAGTGTCATTAGCTGAATAAGTTGTTTCATGAGGGTTGAATCTACACATCGCAAGGCTGCAGTCATCCTTGTGCACCTTTGCTATGTGGGACCAACTCCCTTCTTTAACAATTCACTAGTTTCGGACTGAGTAACTGCAATTTCAGTCACTTCTATATCGGTTCTTGACCTCTAGATGCAAACTAATAAAATAATTAGGAGTGTCTGCAATGGGTGGATTTATAGAACCGTTTCTAATGGTGAAAATTAATAGTTTACCTTTTTGGCAAACACATTTATTCAAAGCAACATGCACACCATTGAAGAAAAACATTGAAAACATAGAAAAACAGAAAATAGTTTGTGCTCTCTCTAGTATTAGTAATTCTGACAGAACTACAGAAGCACATGGGATGCCAAGGAGAAATACCGGTACTTACACACATGGATGCAATATGGCAGCCTGTAGCATCCATGCTAAAGAAAAGTCTTGACCAAAAAATATCCATTTTTAAATCATGAAACCACTAAATTTACTAAATTGAAACCAATAAACATAAAATTGGATCAGTTATTTAAATTGCACATCCATCCCGATATTAGACTGAACCAGAAGAACAGAAATCTTTAAGACTTTATTCATTTGCATGTCTTTACCAGGTCACACCCTCTCTGTTCTCTGTAAAGTCTGTTTCCTGTCCCCTTTCTTTGTCAGACTGTTATCTGTGGATGCCACTCGCCCTCTGATCACAGTTACACATAGGGAAAGGCAAGGAGAGGCCCACACACACTTTCGCTATGGCTGATAGACTAGCACAGGAAGAGTCTCAGCGTGACACCGGCTGCCTTCACTCACAATGCTCTCTTAGAGTTTTCTTGAATAAACAGAGCAACATGCTCCATTGTAATTTGTAGGCCTGCAACAGGTCTAGACTAGTCAATTGTAATTATAATGTTTTTTTTAATCCAATACCTTACAAACATCTGTAAGTTCCTTTTGTATTTAGTGATTGCTCATCTGAAATATTCCACCACTGTGTCTTAATTAATATCCACATAAAGGGAATGGATGTCTCCAGAGATTAATTAGGTTTTCATCTACCCTTCCTTCCTACAGGAAAAATAGCAAAGCAAAGTGTTTGCTGTGTTCTAATGTAAACAGGGGAACTAAAAATATGTCCCTCTTTAACGTTCCCATAAAGCAGAAGAAAGCTGAAATAACCTTCTTGCTTTGCTTGGTAATCAAAGTCACAAAGTATCACAGGATTTAATACAAGAAGAGAAGACTGTGAAGTGGTAACTCTGGAAAGGAATGTGGAGATGCAACAATCGTTTGCCAAGGAGCAGAATCTAACAGTTTATGGGCTTAGCAGTTAGGTCTCACCATTTTTAATAATGCTTGGGAGATTGAAAACAGTGAATAAAAACAATAGCACCCAGGTCATTCATACCTTATTCTATAGATGCATCTGCTGTTTGTGAATATGGAAAAGCATGCCTGATTGAGTTGATCTCTATCCTGCATTTCAGCAGTAAGTTAAATGCAAAGTCTTCAGTTGAGAAAAAAGTCAGATTTTTTTTACTTTGAAATGCAGTGAATTCAAAACAAAACGTTTCCGCAAATTAAAATACTTCAGTAAAGTACAGATACTTGCAAAAGCTACTTAAGTACAGTAACTAAAAACATTTACTTCGTTACTGCCCACCACAGTCGATTAGTCGCCACTATAGGTTTAATAATAACATTTCAGTTATTATGGTCGATATGAAACGACGCGGCTACAGTGTATAAAAAAAAAACTCAGAACAGCCTTCTCGGTAATTATTATGGAGCATCAGATCATATACTCTGTGATGTTCAGTGCGTCACCTTGCCAAAAAAAAAGCACAAAATACCAGTCATGTGTACAAACTCTATAGAAATTGCATATTACTTCCTCATTATTACTTACACCCCTAAAAAACATTACAAAGAAAGAACATTGGTAAAAACCTAACCTCTGCTGATCCGCTGTTTCTCTCCAGACAGAATTCCAGGAGTGTCTATGATGCTGATGCTGTCCAGAACTGGATTTGGCATCTGCGCACAAACGAACCTGAAGCAGAAAGATTTTTTTAAGCAATCTGGCAACAATATATTTGATTCTAGTCATCTCATCTTGCAGCAATGTTTTAACTTCAATATGAACGATTGGAAGGAATTCCTTTCTCACTTGCCAAGTCTTATCGTTCCAGCTCTTACCTCAACTTTTCCATTACTAGATCCTAGCATTTTATCTTCTCTGAGTTCTTCGTTTACATATGTGCCAAGGCACATGTTATCATTTCCATGTTTTCAACATACCAACACATTTTAGTCATACAAAAACAACTTCATCTTCTGCCCTCAAACCAAACGCTTTCCTTATCCCAACTTTCATATATTCTGAGTTGACACACTCTGTGTTCGTTTGGTTGAATTTTTAAAAAAATCATGAGTGAAGGTCAATAAAGTAATGGTATAGCGGACGGTGCGTCAGATATACAAGTGCATTTTTGCACTGCTACGTGGGTTCGAATGCCAAAAAAAAAAACAAAGTTCAAAAGTGCTTAAGGGCTTGTTAAAACCACTTAAGATAATTTATCTGATTTATCATTGAGCTATTGTGTTTGACAGATTAATTCATTATCACATCAACTATGATTTGTCATTTTGAACTTTCGTATGCTGATTTCTTTTACAATGTTACATAAAAACAACAGGTTGATCCATAGCTCGGTTTTAACATATATTACAAGAAATCAAAGCTCATTGCAGTAAGGATCAATTCAATATCTACCCTTTAGCACCCATCCAAGAAAACATTTTGAATAACCTCAATTTTGGGAGTATGCAAAACCTTTTATCCCATTTATCACCATTTTAACACCATTTATCCGCCGTTCCACCCAGAGTCTGTGCCTCCTACGGATGAACTCATTTGAACTCATTTACCTGATAATAAATTAGATTATCTGCCATATATGCATATATAGATCAGCAAAATCCAGAATTAATGCTCCTTCAGTACAGTCTGCCTAACTACTGTATTTGCTTAATTAAACAAACATTTCTTCATATGAATTGATGGTTATATGCATTAGAAGGGTTCCCAATTCTTAGGTGTAGGTTTTCAAGGGTATTGAGGCAAATTAACACACTTTCACATAGTACACACTTTGAACTGTTCTTCGCAGATTCAGACCAACTTCTGCATTTTAATGGTCACTAATGTTTCCCTTAAACTCTGCTAATAGTCATGAATCATTTCAGAGCAGTAGCAACTGAAAAAAAGATAACTAAACTATATAAAAAAATGCAGTGCTGGGAATCTACAGCCATCAATATGCAGTCTGATCAGTTCAGTCAGCAAGACTGAGCCAATGAAAAATGATGAGTGCAGCTGCAGAGACGAAAGTGCATTCTCAAGTTACACACCAGTAAGAGGTTGAGCACAAAGGTGGGGCATCTGAATGTAAAACTGAATTGCTTGAACAGAGTTAATATGTAGTTCCTATCAAGGGTTGGTCACAAGGTAACCAGTTCTTAACCTTCAATACCTTTGAACTCTAGCAAGGTCAGCCAGAAAACGCTTGAGAGGGAAAATTCAATGTGCTCAGTAAGCCATAAACAACATAATATAAAGGAAGCTGAGGAAGAAGCAAACAGGAGAATCTTTTAAGAGGGAAAACTGAATTGGCTGAGTCAGTTCCAGAGATTATTTGAGCTATGACTAAGCAGAGTCTGTCATTTGTAACATTTATTGTAAAAATATCTGATCAGTGAAAAGTGAACTGATAAGTGTGCCAAAACCTGTACTTATCAAGAATAAGAACAGAAAACTTTCAATAATTTTATTCACAGTAAGCTGTAATAAAGATGTAAGGGTGATATAGCTGACAGTAAAAATATATTAAACAAGGATGGATTCTGTCTACTTAAAATGGAATTTAAGTCAAGGTAATACATAGGTCTAAACGGATAAATGGTGTGAGCATCATTCCACTTCAACAGTCAGCTGAGTCTTTACCTTTTCTTTCATAAACAAGTTATTATGTAAACACTGTAATGCTTAAGACTGTAATTGTTTCCAGTCTTGAGATTGACCCACCCTAATATTTACGCTTGATAAAATACTACTTTCTGCCAGTTCAGACCAGTAGAGGTTTTGCACGCCTTTTTACCAGAAAGTCATGGAGTTTGTGGCAAAATGGTTTTCACATGCTAAAATAAATCTTAGTATGAACCCCAAAAATACTGAAAATGAGGGAATACTGTCGTGCTGCTCAAACTGTTTTTCTAAAACTCCAGGGATTTTATTTTTTTTTGCTGTTGAGAAATTGTCACTATTAGTAATGTCTTATGGTGCTAATAAAACAAGGTAGTAGCCTATACGAGTGTGTCCCTGAGTGAGTAACCACATTAGCTACAAGAAGGCTAGCTAGCCAACAGCTTCTCTAAAACAAATTGTAATAAAAATACAACTAGAACGTCCATGGATGTCTGTCACTTTAATGTCTCCAACAACTAGACATCAACCAGGCTTTTGTATGCCTTTCGTTTGTGTAATTTCCTGGTGTTGAAATCAAAAACGTATAAAGGGAAATCCAATTTCTTGCCAAATCTATATAGCCATGAAATGTCACAGGGAATTCTTTTTTTTAAATTAAGCATGAAACAGAATGACTCACAGTTGGACAATTTTCAGCAATAAACGCAACCATTTTACCACTTGTTTTGCCACCCAGACCAATTCAGTCTCAATTAAGGGGGCGTGGCCTGATGGTAAAGTAGTGTGTGATTGTGAATATGATACTTCTCATTCTTTGGGACCTCTTCGTTCTTAAACATGTTACACTGAACATACATGACATGACTGTGAGGTGAACTGATTTTATAAACTCATCAGTGGCGTTCCTCAGCAGGGCCCCATTCCCCAAGAGCTTGTTAAAAAAGGACCTCAAAGCCCTCAGCAGCTGTCAAAACCAGCGTCAGCTGATCTCAAATAGGGAACCAAAGCTAATGAGCACTAACATGTGCCATACATAAAATTAAGGTTCTTAAACTTAAAAAAAAAAAACATTTTTAAGAATGACAGACTTTAGTTAGAATGTGCAAAAAATAATTCAAAAGCCTTGGAACATATAGTGAATTTATTATATATATATAATATTCAAACCAACTCCTGCACTCAAGTGCAAGGCTCTCTCTCAATTGTCAGTGGGATATGTACTACTTCAATGACTTTAAACAGGAAAATAATACTCAATGCACAAATTAAACCTCCAATTAAACCACTTCTAAAGAGAAAAAAAAACTACTTTGAGTGCAAAGGGCACGTTGGTATTATTTTAAACATACGTTTCTACCTGGTGTTTATTTTCAAACCATGGTTGAAGATGTAACGTTCAATGATTGACTTAAAATAACGAGCTCACCTGTTCAGAAAGGCGTTTCCAAAGGCATTGAGTTTTCTGAAGGGTTTCTTGGGATCAACCACTAAAGCATTACCCGGGATAAGTCCCTCCTGCTCCCCGTGCATCACCGCTATGAATGAATCGGTGGTCGGTTCAGGGCCTATGCGCATACCGGGGAAGTCCTGCTCCATTAGATGCCGAATAAAAGTAGTTTTCCCCGTGGAGTACTGGCCCACTAAAAGTACCATGGGCTTGTTGTCGAAATCGGCATCTTCCAGGGCTGGGGAATGGAAGTCGTGGAAGCGGTAGGTGTCCTCCAAGGGTAACAGTTTGCTCTTGTACAGTCTTCGCAACCCGTCAGACACCGTTTGAAAGAGTTCGGGATCTTTCTTTTTCCCCTCTTTATTCGACCAGCTGAACATTTTTGGAGTATGTGTAAAAACACAAACGCGTTGTCTCGCTAAACGTGAACGTTCAAGCAGTGCTATGCGCTTTCTTTGACGGTTTCTACGCAACGGTTCGGATGAATAAACGTTAACGGTCCAATGTCAGACTGAAGTGCCAGCGTGGTGCGTCGGTCCTGCCAGCTGCTCTATCTCCCGATGAAAAGTTCTCTAGCACGTTCTTTTTAGCTGCCGTATTATCGAACTAATACGATAACTTCTATCTCGAATTAAAGTTGCTTCGCTTTCTTTCCCCCGGTCAAGCCCAGCTGTTTGTCAGAGTCCCGCACCCGCAGCTAAAGAGAACTCTGCGCGTGACAGTACTAGCTTGCGCCCCCAACTACATTTTTAATACATTACTGTGGACCGGAAACTCCCTGGAACTTCCAAAATAAAAGACCACCCATTTCCCGAAAATTGGGTTTTGTGGCACACAGCTGATTCATTTGACAAAACAAAATCCTTCCAAGACTTGGAATAAAGTAAATGCCTTGATTGCTTAAAACGTAATACTTGATTTCACCCCTTTCTAAAAATTTTCAAAATCCCCACACTTGACGTTGATATATATATATATATATATATAGTTTTTAAGAATTGTATATATATATATATATATATATATATATATATATATATATAGTTTTTAAGAATTGTATATATATATATATATATATATAATATATATATATATATATATATATATATATATATATATAGTTTTAAAGAATTGTCTTGCTATTGTTTTAGATAACTTTCTGTTTTGTTTTTTTTCACAAATAGGATTTTCCAAATGAAACAAAGTAAACAAAACACACAAAAACAATACAACATATTGCATAGGCCGCATGAATTAACGCGAATCTTCCTAATATATCTTGTTTAAAATATGGTGCACAAATATTTGAGCAGAATGGTTTTTGCATTAATGTACTCCACACTCTATACCTAATACAATTAAAATAGCTTTAATATTTACTATAACAGTCCATTTGACAGTAAATCAGTGCCATCTGTTGTACAGTTTTGGAGAATGAGTTCGAAGGTGGGGGGGCTTAAATGTATATAGCTGCCTGCCTGAAAATGAAAATGAAAGTTTCAGCTGAACTCTAGCTACTTTTCATGATGTGGAAGAGCCAAATGGAATAAAAAAACTGAAACTGAAAGTGTTTAAAATGTGTTGTTTTTGTTGTTGTTGTTGTTGTTGTTGTTGTTGTTGTTGTCAAATCAGTAACATATTTACACATTAACTCTTTACAGAGTATAAAAACAAAGGTTATTATACCAGCCAGGGTTTCTAAAACCTTGGTTTCACATGTTTTAAATATGTTTTGCTTTCCCTAGGAAGAGAACACAATACAAAATATCATGCATGAAAATAAATAAATATTTTTTTTAATATAATATTGATTGCATTTTTAATTTTTGTTAAAGTCTTCATGTTTAGCGATTGTTTAACATTTATTTCCAGATAAATGTATTTGCTATGAATTTATAGACAGTAGATAGCAGAATTTTCAGCAACAAGTTCTGTCAACAGAAATAAAACAACGCAGGGTATTCTCTCATTTAGAATGAAAGTGGAAAGATGGATATTAAATTAATCTTACAGTGTTATGCTGGTGTTAAGCTGCATTTCAGTGAGTCTCATCTTTAGTCCAACTAAAGCCAAACTAACCATTTACAAGTTTAAATACACCGTGTCTGAGGTAAAGGCAAATAAATATATACCTTTTAAGTCCAGATGCATGAAATATATATATATATATATATATATATATATATATATATATATATATATATATATATATATATATATATATATATATATATATATATATATATATATATATATATAAAAATGAGACAGATAGTACAATGAAATAGAAATAAAAACATTTCTAGACAATGAAATGGGTATTACAAAGAAAAAAAATCTGAACAAATATTTGACAGCACATTACTTTTTTCAAATAACTATTTACATCAACAGACTACATCTAAATAATATGTTTCTAACTCAAAATACAAGTAATCAAGGTTTGGTATGAAAGGATTATTGTAATATTATATTTTAAACCGAGTAAAGAACAAAAAAACGTACTCAACACAACCCTTAATCATTTCAAAGTCAGCTTTATTAAAAAATACACTCCCAATATCCCATCTAACATTTTTATTTATAGCTCTATAATTACTTCATAACATTTATACAGTATTGTGCATTCCCAAAGAAAACCAGTGTGTGTTTAGTAGGACAAACAGGACAGTGGCCTACAGAACTGACAGGCAGCTGGACTGCAAACACTGGCTGTCAATTCATAGGTCATCACCCAGTGTCCTAGACCCTGAATTTCACACAGTTTCCACCATGCGCGTGCACTTACAGCCACATAGAGCAAACCAGTTATTAACTACAATGCAGAAATGAGGGATACAAAGGTGGCTTCCTGCACGCAACAGCAGCTCCACTGGAAGAAAGACTCAAAGCTTCCACATGGAGTTGCTGTTACATCCAGTCAGCACCAAGCCTCTGGAGGACGCAATCTTTGAACAGCGGAAGGAAGTAGATGATGAAAACAGGTCACAGTTCCAACTTGGTGAGAAAAACCATTCTCTCCATGTGCTTTCTTTAATGATGCTTTAAAAAGTGATCCACCTGAAAAGAAAAAAGAAGAGACGATTAGGTAGAATCAAGATATACTAAAACTAAAGACTGCCATTAAAGCCATGTGAGAGTTTTTCTGTTGGCTCATGACTTTGACCTCTTGTTTCATTCTCATCTTTATGACATGCCATAGACTACATTATTGGCTAACAGCATGTCCAAAGTGCTAAGACTGATCTTGATAACAAC
Source organism: Danionella cerebrum (assembly GCA_007224835.1). Taxonomy (NCBI): domain Eukaryota; kingdom Metazoa; phylum Chordata; class Actinopteri; order Cypriniformes; family Danionidae; genus Danionella; species Danionella cerebrum. The sequence goes on from SRMA01025082.1 coordinate 38,174, forward strand.
GATTTTATGATGGCAGTCAACATGAGGGTGCCTGGTAGAGTTTGCGCTTGTGCTAAAAGAAATAAGGGTGTGTCGTTCAATAATTCATCAATGTTTAAGTCTTAATTTTGTACACATCACCTCCTTTTAGTCATGGGTTAACCAAGGAATCTATTTATTGTTGCTTCTCTCGGTTTAGTCAATTGTCATATTTTAGACTTCAGCTCGCAGTACACCTTGCATCTTCGGAAAAACAGAACAATAAAGTAATTAGCTGGGTTACAAAGTGCATGAGTTGGTTATCGTGTTATGAATCCACCATTATCTTTCTCGTCCATGCACAGTCTTCAACAAAGGGTTGAAAGAAAATCAGTGAACAGTCCTCAGTCATACTAACATTGTTTTTGATGGGATATGTGTTCATATAGAAACAGGTTTATGCCCTTTTTATATCTATTTCAAATTTTTGTTTGTGGAATTCATGTCTCCATAAAGTTTGATGAGTTTTATTTTTGGCTTCTGTAAAATTCCTGAGCAAAGGCATGAAAACCGTATTCGCCATAACACTACAAAGACTTTACCAATTTTATTTTATTTTTTTTTTTAAACAAAAAGCCTATTAAAGTTTAAAGTAAAGTGTTACTTACCTTCATGACACTTCTGCGACAGTCCAGAAATGTAGAGTTTGATGCCTCAGGCAGAAAAAATTTATATATATAAAAAAAAAGTTTCTATAAATACAAAGGTTAACGTTTCAACTGAACCAACACCAAATAAATGCTATGACAAATTAAACTGTAACTAAAAAAAGGCAGGTTAGAGTTGGTACAATGCAAGAGCAGCAGGTGACAGAGGAGCTCCGGTCAGCAGTGGTATGTCAGGCCGAGAGAGGCCAGTTTAAAAGTGATTTGAGTTGAAGTTTAGTTAATTATTACACTCCTCGTCAATATTTAACATCTCTGAGCCCTGCCCCTCAAATTCAACATCCTGGACTTCTATTAACGTACACTGGGTGCCTTAGTACTTGTGTTTTAGAAGCATTAAATGATTTAATAGTTGCAAAAAAAGACATTTTTGTTACAATCAACTGTAAACTTGGTTAATTAAGACAAAAAAAAAAAACACAATTCAGAAATCTGGTTCATTTTTTGGTCAGCTCATTTAACCACCAGAGGACGCCATAGTTTATCTATTAAGCATATGTAGATAGTATAAAGATGAATATTAATATTACGGTTCGATCAGTTTTATTTATTTTTAAGGCCGTTTCAGCAGCGAATATCACGTAGGCCACAACTTCCGGTGGAAATGCTCCATGAGGTGATTCTGGATGATTAGAGTAGATAGAACTTGGACTCTACACATTGATCAAAGAATGACAAAAAGGCTTTATTACAGGATAATAAAATCCTCATGAGAGAGTTAATTATTGCCATTGTTAGGTTAAAGAGCACAGAAGTGCACACTGTGAAGGAATTTCGATTTAGCAAACGTCAATGTACCACAAATACTCTATCTAAACCCATCAAATATCACACCTCAGACTGATTATCTCAGTGTGAAGATTGAAATGTGCTTTGGGTCTGGATAATAATTAATACTTTATCCATAAACACCGCCTCAAGTTTACTGAGAATTGTAAACCATTTAGCATGTTGTCAGGAATGGCAACATGTAATGTTGCTTGAGTTTCAATTGAAAAACAGGATGCCACTTAGCAGTGAACAGGGTCGAAACAAACAAAATGCTTCAAGGGCTTTGTCATATATTTAAACCACATATGGAAAATATTAAATGTAATATTTCAAGTCAGCAACCAGGAACACTATCCAATCTCAGAGTTCAAGTCTTCATCAACAGTTTTTGCCCTTTGTTCCTTAACTTCTACAAAAATAAAGGATTTAAGAAAGCTGCATGATGACGTTGAAACCAAACCCTAAGTTCTAATTTTATGGTTGCATTTAAAGCAAAATATATTTTACATGCCTCCATGCCACATGTGAGTTTCTAAATTAGGTTTAATGCTAACTGAGATATTTCTTATCTTATCAGAGGCTAATGTGGGGTGTGTAAGTGTGCATAATACAATGTGTAAAACAAACACCTGACAAGAACAAGTATTTAATTGTCATTCACAGTCATGTCAAGGTCTTATTCACAGCAGATTCATTATCCTTCTTTTTTACCCCAGTAAAGCCATATTCTTTGTAACTATGTTTTGTGTATATAATTTACTGATATATATATATATATATATATATATAATTTGCACAGTATTGCATATTATCATTTACAGTATTTGTATATTATATTTATAATAATATTTATACTTTTAGGCAAAATGCAAAGTGAGCAAACAAAAGAATTGATTTAAAAAAATGTAATAAAACCCACCAATAAAACCGACATATGGTTTTACTACATCTAACCAGTCACTTCTTGTAAGCACACTTGCATAATGTTAAGTGATATGTAGGATTATAAATAGTTTCTCAATCCAAGGTCGGACTCATTGAGTGCTCATTCTACCCAGCCTCCTGAAATATCTGTTGGTCAACGGAACGATGTACTATTTTTATAAACTCCTTTGTCTGCTTCTTGCTCCCTATAACAAAATGTAACATCAGTTATCACATCATATTCAGATGGCTCTGTGTGTTAGTGTTATCAACATTATGTTTTTCTAATAAATACTATGTTGTAAAATGCTATCACTACTACCATATAAAGAATCCCTTGAACTACTGTTCTTAAAATAACTTGTTACATTTTAATACAAATTCTACTGTATTTTCTTGCTATATTATGATGTTTGGAAAAAAAGCATAAAGCATCTTGGGATATATGAGGTGACAAAGGATTGTAGCAATGCATCCTCCAAATTCAGGGGAAAAGAGGATGCATTTGAAGAACACTTCAAGTTATGGTGAAATTAGGCCGTCTCTGGCACTATTGTTACGTAAGCGGTCTTGAAACCCACACTTGGAAGAATCCAGAATTTGGATTGAGACACAACTAGTCTGTTGTATCGTCAACAAAATCAGTGCCGCAGATGAGACACCTTGAGCGAATTAGCCATTGACATCCGAAGATATCCAGCAGTGCGATCAGCTTAGAACTGTCAGAATCCAGTGGAACATAAATTCACCCATATATCTCCTGTCTTGCCCCAAAATGGTGTTCCTGGAAGTGTTGCAACCAAAAAACAATGCATCCAAAATGACGTCAAGCGACTCAAACATAGGAACTGGGGACCACAAAATGGCAATATATGAGTCAAAATATTTGGCTGTAGAGGAAAGGCGTTAGCGGTACAATAATGAATGTCTGCAGATATGAGTGAAGCATGGTGGAGGCTACTTTAAAATCGGAGGCTGTATTGCTGCAAATGGATTATGTGATTTTGTGAGGATTAAGGGGGTTCTCAATGCAGAGGAATACAAACGCATATCCATTATACAATACACTCAGAGAATATGAATGACTGGCCCCAAATTCATTCTGCAACAGGACAACAATGATCCCAAATATACATTATAGAACTATCTTCAGCATACAGAACAAAATGTGGTGGATGTGATGGTATTTAGTCATCATCTCAACACAAAAACTGAGTGGAAATGCACCTAGAAGTATGGTTTGAAGGCAAATGGTGGTCACAATAATTTGATTAACATCTTGTTCTTTCATTGCATTTTGCAAATGAATCCATTTTGAGACACAGTACTGAATATGATGCACTACCTAATAGCTTGCTTTTAAATATGGCTCTGAACACCAAATAAACCCATTATAATCAATTATTAAAGTAACAAACGGAAAAGCATTTACCATCACACTACCTTTAAAAGTATTTTTAATACAACAGGTGAGCCTATATTAAGATCTTGCTATTGACTTCCCATTATCTTTCTTCTGGGTCACTGCTGACCCAAACACCTGCAAAGCTCTAATGTCCGTTAGAAATACTTTATCATCACTGCTTTGCTAATTTTTGTTTCTTCTTTCCCTCTGGCGCAATAACAACTTTTACATCTTCACACACAGGCCTCTTTTTTGTCTTCTCAATGACAGTTTCCATGCTATCCCATACTTCATCGTCTTCTTCGTCAGCTTTAACCTCCTTCACATCTCCACTGAGATCCGGACTTAACTGACAGGAAAGAAAAAGTGTGCAAACACTCAAATTATTAAATCAAGTCATTTGCTGGAGTCGATCCATTACTCTTCCTGTAGATAGGCAGTTATATAAAAGCAAATTATTAAAATGATGCTCCTCTGACACTAAAAAAAGCTTACCTCCAGTTCTCTGCTAGAGAAGAGCACACAATTGAGTCGTGACTTCAGATATACCTGCACAGGGAAAACATGATGGGATTACCATTTATATAAACACAAAACAGAGTGGGAGGCACTTTTGATAGCATGCAACCATATAGATATGGGAGGAGTGGGGCAATGCCGCAATCAGGAACAAAAGGAAAACAAAGTGAGTCAAAAATGGTGAAAACAAATAAACAAACCAAAAAAAAACTTTCTTGACCATTCATACCTTGTGTTGTAAAGAACGGTCCTCCAGGCTGTGCACTCTCAGAAAACGATCCAACCCACAAGAGGCCACCAATGGAAGCGAAGGATGGCAATGCAACCCCCGCACTGCCCCCGACAGGCCCTTCAGACTCCCACGCACAAGCCCTGAAGAGGATGGAGGAGAAGATGGCCTCAGACAAAACAACACTCAGCAGAGTTCAATATTATTACAGTGCATTTAAATAGAACGCACGACTCAATGCATCATTTATTTTTATGCAAATTTAACTTCTTACCCTTTCTCAGGTCGAGAATAGCCAGCATCCCGTGAGTGTTGCCAACTACCACAGTGCCCTGACTGGCAGGAAGGGAGAGCGCGGTGAGTGGGTACTCTCCAAAATGAGCTTCCAAAACAGGCCTCCTCTGAGGAGAGCTGGGATCGTATACATGCACCTGACAGACGAAGAGGGATCATATATTTCAAGCTTTTACAACGAGGCATAGTATTTGATTTTCCCTTCTGATTCTGAATGTCCACAAATAAAAGGTATTTCAACATTAAGAGTACAAGAAATCTACAAAAAAAATTAAGATTTGCAGCAGAACGTAGACCGATGTGAATAGCAACAAGGGTCATGCCAGGTTTTGTGAAGGGGTCAAAATTAAAAATTAGCAGGGGGACAAATATTTATTTAAATTACTGTACCATAAAAAACATGAGTGAAAACTGCAATTACTCAAATAAAATGCAGATTTTATGAAACACAGTGTAATTAATGCATTCTATGTTTTTGTCTGTTAAAAACTTATTAAAGCAGCAACGATGTGATCTAAGTGATCTAAACTCGAGCTGAAATCAGTTTTGTGAGGTGAACTTGAATTAGAAGATGGTGTGTTCCATGCCATACAGTTGCATAAAAAAACTGTTCCCCTTACAATCGGAGCCTATTATGAAAAAGGTGGAAAATCCAGGAGCGAGCCAGTGTTTGGAAGAGCACATGTTTTACATTTGTATTTTACCAAAGATTCATTAGTTCATAAGTTTTGCTGAAAAATTTGAGAAAAGCAGAGCTCTACACACAAGAACATTTTGTAAGTCTTTCTAACACGTTCATCAATGCTGTACTGGTTGTTTTCTTTTATTTATATATCATTTACACAATACAAAAACAGCAAAGTCCACCAACCAATATTGTTGGATGCCAAACTGCTGATGGCACCTGCAGTTATCTGACCTGAGTGTGCCAGTTGAATCGTGTCAGTTTTCACAAACACACAAAGCTAACTTTACTCTCCCTTCGCTCTTCCAGGCGCTTTCCTCTTACTTTTACACATAAGTCTTTCTAATAACTTACTAAACATTTTTTATAATCCATGTTCTGCTGTGGCTGCTGAAGAGACACTGCATAGGTAACATAAGAAAACCCCTATACAATTTCTAAACTAAAAGAACTACCATAAAAATGGAGCCTGACATGGCAACCACTTACAAAGTTATTTCCACAATACTAAATAATTGCATATATACATTTTATTCGGTCACTCATATTAAAAGAAGGAAGTCACAGATAAGCAGCCTAAAATTTTAACAGATTTTTCTGAAAAAAACAAAAACACTACATCCAAGAAATTGTATATCCAAGTATGAAGTAATAAAAAAATGAATCTTAGATCTTAAAGTAGAAATACCTGATGGTGTCCGGTGCATGTGACTATTTTATCTGAATCTGGGATGAATCCGATGTCTCTCACCCACACCGGTACTCGCATATCTAACCAGTCATGGGCAACCTTAGAATGGATCAAAAAGAAAAGATTTGTAGCACTATGATGATAAACTACTAAGGGTTGCCATTCTTTTTCTACAATCTTACATTTTTGGCTGTGAAGATTGGCTTTTCCGGTCTCTCCAAGTCCCAGACCTTAAGTGGATTCTCTTTACCCCCTGTTGCCACAAGGTTGTGCTGTGACGGATTCTGTCGCATCCTGTAAACGTTTTTTCCAACATTTACCTCAACCTAAGAACAATAAAATAATGAGGCAGAATGCTTGAGAATCAGAGATCCTTTGATTCCTTCAATAAACCAGGGGGAGTATCAAACTAAAATTTGAAGTCTGTTTATCTTTTTTTGCAAGCGAAGGTCCAAAAGATTTTAACTCCACTTGGAAGTTAAATTTAATCGATCAAAACTATTTTGACAAATGTATTGCTAAGTAACATCGAACTGATCCTATATTTACAACTTTATCTAAAAATGAAAAACAAAGCTGCTTTTCAAAATAAGCAAGACAAATGTAATAAATGTTCAAAAAGATTTGAGTGTGTGTGTTCAAAACTTTTTTTGTCTCAATAATGTAGTTTGACTTTGGCACTTCTAATAAGAGCCAGTTTCTGGTTTAGACCTAGTGGGTAATTTTTGGTGCTCCCATTTACTTAAGATTTGGTTGCAAACTTCTTGAAATTACAAGAAGCATCCTTAAATAACTGAGAACTCTTCAATGCGTGCAAAGAAATACCAAGAACCCTGCATTTAGTCTATCACCTTCTCCTATGCTTTGTTTTCAGTAGCTACACACTATGTCGTTGCCGTTTTGATTGGCTAAGAAAGGTCACGCAGGGTTGCTTAACTTGAATTCAATTGGCCAACAATTATTTACCCCTAAGCATTCATCTGTAAGAATGCCATTTACATTACATACATTCAAATGCTTTTATCTAAAGTGACTAAGATTTTGGGAGAAAAAAAAGATGTTTGTAATAAAGTTGGTTAATCATAAGAAGTTGTCACAGACATTCTAGCTGATTGAGAATTAATTAAGCACTTTAGTTTTTTTTAAGTATGTAATTGCTTTTGGAAAAGAGGAGTTTTTAGTTTTAGTTTTTTAATGATTGGGGGTGGAAGAGAATTTCATCAGCCTGAAACTGAGAAAGTTCTGGTGAGAGACTATCAACCTCTGAGATGGAAGCAATAGTTCATTTTCTGAAAGCAGGCATTTGAAAGGAATGTAGAGCTGAGAGAGGGTAGGGCTGTGCTGACCCTGTAACTGTTCTATACGCAATTATTAGGGTTTTGGGATTAAATTAAAGAGGTCAAGCTTGCAGTAGGATGCAGCAATGGCTATGTAAATAATCACTATTTTGTGAGGTCATGTGATAAGTATAGTTTTTCCTATATAATTTCTAGATGTAAATGTATCAGGGAAAAATAAGAATTATTTCACATGATTTAAAAAAAATTTAACAAATTATAAATATGAACAAGGACCACAACAGACTTACTGTGTCAGAATTGTCTTCCTTCCACACCTTAAGCAGGCCTGACTCCACACAGGTGATCATAGCACTGATAAAGAGCATGTCAAGATCAATTCGATCCAACTGAATCTTAAGTTAAATGATCATCTTGGAAAGAGGAGTATAGCCAGCTCACCTGTCAGTGACAGCCAGTCCTGTGAATCTGCCCTGAGAAGCATCTCCACATTCTCTGGTAGCTGTGAATATTCCCTTATCTGTGCTAAAAGTCTTCACAGTGCCGTTCACACTGCCAACCAACACCTGTAAACACAAAAAACATGGGTCTTGTCTGTCTAATTAAAATTGCTCAGATAAAATCACTTCAGTTTGGGCATCTTCTCACCTCTGACTCGTGAGAGTCTCCCCAAGCCATCACACAAACCTCCTGATCCCGACTCAAACAGCTCATCTCACAGAAGTTAAAAGCCTGCTTTTTGCTGAGACTCACCCCTTAAAATGAAAAACTGATTAGTTAAAATGGATGCACAAGAAAAAAATGAAACATCACGTGTAGTACATGCTTACTAGTTCTACAACAGTGAAATAAAAGTCGAACACTAAGATAAAATATCAAACCTTTTAATATTCCGGTTTCAGACCCAAGCCATATTGAGCATATTTGACTTTTAGCAGCCATTTTAGGCTCAAATATTACTCTGGAGTTACAAAATTATGAAAACAGACCCACGAGACTACGGTAACACACTATTCCGTCCGGAAAGCAACACGTGTGACGGATATTTAGTTCCGCTTTCTTGGGTTACGATGACAAAAATGTTCAGTAGAGGTTAATGTTTGGTCTAAAAAAGGAAATCATTCATTCCATGTATTTTCACAAACTCTCACACTTATTCAGCCATTTCACACAAATACCACCTTGCAGATGAAAACCAAACAAGATGTCACCGACTATGTTTATTATTTAAATACCCTGTAGAATATTATCAGAACGATAAAAATCCGAATTACAACAATGAGTGAAATACAATAAAATAGGTTGAAGTGTAATGTCATTTCCTGAGGAATGGAGTTCAGACTCCAGCAGATGGTAGTCTTGGGCTCCATTAAAGAACACCACAGGCACGGTGAAACAACTTTATGGGTTTTAGGAAATCTGCCAGTGTTCCTGGAAAAATTGTGAGCTTAAACCAGAAGTATTTCTATTGAAATGAGTCACAGTCTTTTCCCTGAGTATGTCAATCAGTTTTCAAAACATCCCTTCCACGCTATAACGAACATGCAATAGAACAAAATGAAGGCATTTTGGGATTGATATAAAACAGCAATTAAAAGAAAATCTATTTTCATAGGGAGTCTAACAAAGAATAAAGAAGCACAATACAGAAGTACTTTCTTTTCCATATATAAGAAAAACTTAACTTATTAGGGGACATCTGTGTAAAAGTGCTAAATGTTACCTGATGTAAATTCTCCTTCTACTTTCGGCTGTTCCCAGTTTAGGGCTCGCCACAGCGAATTTCCACCAAACTCTGTCCTCAGTATCCTCTACTCTTGCACCAACTAACTTCATGTCCTCTTTCGTTACCTGATGTAAATTACTACACTAAATATCAATAAATGTACTAGAAACCCAAGAATATTCAAGCAGAATAAAAGATATGGAACTGTGCAAAAGTTGTAGACAGCTGTGGAAAAAAACCCTATAAACATAGAAGTGAAGTATTGATCAATTAATTTTATCAACACAAACTTCTTAGAGAACTAACCACAGATCTTTTTGGGATGTATCTCTATCACATCCTTCTGTCTCTTTGTGTAATTCCAGACACACTCGATGATGTTGAGATCAGGGCTCAGTGGGGGCCATGCCATCACTTCCAGTACTTCTTGTTCTTTATGCTGGAGATAGTTCTGCACTGCTGGACATTTTCCATTTTCAAAGGGTATAATTAGCTTGATGTGTCTTGCATCTGCTGCACAATTTTCCTTGGCCAAACAATACATCTGTGATTCTCACGTTCCCAGTGTCTTTGTGCATAATCAAAAGAGATGGAACTGCGCAGCTAGAAATTCCAGTCTGCTTTGAAATCTGGGAGCGACCTTGTTGATGCAGCATAACTACCTTGTGTCTTGTTGCTTGTTACAACAAGAAATGGCCTCTCGACTACACCTTGGTATCAATTTGGCTGTTTAGGCCTCCAACACAGCTGTTTCTGTCCTTATGCAATCATTCTAAATCCCTCACTTTGTTTAAGTTTATCTATAAGTACTGATGCTGGTTTGAAGGCAAAATGTAGTAACACCAAATATTGATTTTCTTTTGTTTGCTCATTTGCATTTTGTTAATGTATAATAATATTTAATCGTTATTTTATATATCTGAAAGCTTTCTGTGTTTATAGCAATTTTTAATGCCTACAACTTTGATATATTTGTTAACTATATCAAAAATGTATACGGTTGTTTATTAACATGTAATGTTTAAAGATGAATAATTTATGTCTGTCATAACATTACATAACATGTTAAAAAGGAACATTGTTTTTATTCAATGTAAATGAGACCATGAATTTGGTTTAAAATAAATAACTGGAGATTTGACTAAAATGACTCAAAATTTAATTTCTGCATTTTCACACGACAGATGCACTTTCATGTGCAAAAAGGTCGACGGAGAGAAGAAACAAAAGAGTGAGGGAGAAAGAGAGTGAGAGACAAGCCAGGGAAGCCAAAGAAGAAAAGACTCGGAGCTCCCTCTGCCCCCTCACATCTCTCCAGGGAAGGAGAGAGTAGGGCAGAAAACACAGCGACGGAGGAAAAGAAGACTGTTGAATCTACTTGAGTGGTGGATGCATGCCGAGGTAATAACAGCACATTCTCTTTCTAATCAAAGAGAAGAGGGCAAGGCAGAGGGGCTTTCCCATTGGTTCTGCTTTTGAGATCAAATACCAGCGGGGAAGGCTTGAAATTAGAAAAAAAAACGGAGATGGAATGGGAGCAAGAGGGAAACGGGTAATGCAGACAGAGAAGGGGAGAGGAGAGTGCTAAGTTAATTAAGTGTCAGACTTCAGAAAGCTGAGCAGGATCAAACGCTGTAGATAAAACAGAATAACAGCTCCAGCACATTCATACATCCTTTCTGCTGTTTTATACCTGCTGCCACAGCCAATGAGAGGCTAAGATGGGACACACGGTGATACCCAGAGCAAAGACGACCACAGAATTCTGACATGCTGTCGACCCAGATTGATGAGAGAGAATTGAGGAGAGAGAGAACCGATAGAGACCAACTTGTGACGCTGCTTCAGAAGATACAGGTAAACGCTTATGCTTTGACTTCCTTTCCATCATTGAACCATCTTTCAGCATCATGAACATCTGTGTTTATCAATCTTTTGAGGTATTCATGCACAGAGGCTGGCATGTCAAAATAAACACATTACATTGGCAGAATCTATTTTATCGCATTAGTCAGAAGAAATTATGCAGAGTAATGAGTTGAATAACTGCAATAACATCTGTGACTGAAAACACAAGGTGTTTTTTTTTTTATTTGGAAACACGTTTATAAAGGATCTATAGCTTTAGAGGTGCACATTGGCATTAAAATATATACAAATAATAAATGTATTTGCATTAGTAGTGGAATAAGTCTGTACAAAATCTTGCTTTATTTATTTTTTTAATTTGTTGTATTTCTTTAATTGTTTATTGTAAATTTTCCACATCTACCTACTATCGTAACCAAACAACCTGAAATATATTTTGACAAAGTCCTCAAGAAATCATCACAGATATTACACATTCATTACCTCGTCTATTCAATTTGTTGTATAGCAGAAAAATGCACAGAATATACATTTTAAAATAAAGTTCAACTTTATCCATTTAAAATATTAACCGTTTGGTCAGATTCTACCACTTAAGTCCTACAGTAAACAAGTCTGTGAGCAAGAATTATGTCTACTTTATTTGCTCATAAATCTCATTAATTAGCTTTCCTTCTAAGGCAATAAATAGTGTTTATTAGAATCTCCTTCGTGTCCAGATATTGATTGAAACGACAGCACTACAACAGTTAAATTGAAATCACTGCAAGTTATGCTCGAATCAACAAATTCAGGTATTCCTGGTGTTTTTCAGATCATGTACCAAAGCCCTTCATCCTCAGATGTGGCCACAAGATATTTCTCAAGGTGTTCTGCTGTAAATAAGCTGTTTGGACCCAGTGTGCAGCACTAATCTTAGAGTCGGGGGAGGGGAGCGACAAACCCTCCTGCCAATCAGAGAAAAAGACAGAGAAAGAGGAGAGCCACTGAAGAGTGAAGGAACAGGGGAGACAGCGGAGAGCCTGAAAAGAGGAAAGAGCCCGAGCAGTTATCTTAGGTGGAAAGAGAGGAAGAGTCACACACTCAGACACATACGCACAGACAGGCTCCATCCACACGTTACAAGACAGTCCAGCCAGCGGAGGCGGAAAACCAGCCAGACGCCTCATATCTGCAGCTCCAGACCAAGAAGATTCCTCTGTAATTCTTTCCTGAATCCATCCTCAGCCTGAAGAGGGGGGATAAGCAGAAGAAAGAAAAGGAAGCGTTTAGCAACTTTCTCTGAAGGACAAAAGTGCGGTTCACACCGTGAAGTGAGAGAGAGAGCAGGGGAAAGCTCCCCCTTGCTCTCTCTCGACCCAGAACAGCATCAGGCTGGCCGGCACAGCCATGGCCTTCACCTTTGCAGCCTTCTGCTACATGTTAACACTCGTGTTGTGTGCTGCACTCATCTTCTTCGTCATCTGGCAGGTAAGTTTTTAAACAAAAAAATGGTACTACAATTCATTTATAAGATTGTATTTGTGAGTTTCAACCCTGATCCAGAGGTTTTGGTGATCAAAATAATAATAAATCCATCCGTGGGAAGCCGACAACTACAAAGCCATTGTTTTGGGGTAGATTTTATTTTCTTTGAATAATGGGATTGACAATTATTGGCACAACACAGAAGAATTGATTTAATAAATCAGTGTTTTTCAATCAGTGTGCTGTAAGAAATTACACACGTTCATCTAATTGGTCTAAATAAACCAGATTTCACACTAAGTGAGTAGAAATATGGCCATTTATATGTTTCACTGATTCCTATTCAAGACACTTTAATGAGAATGACTTTATATTGGCAATACCTTCACATGGCTCAGTCAGTAGTACATCAAACCCCACTGAAAATGCCAAAATGAGTCAATTGCTTGCATCTACTAAATGCATAAATGTAAATGTCTATATAGGCTATGGAGTTAATTTTTTTATTTTTTCTTCCTGGTGCCTCGTGATTGCAAAAAAAAGTTGAATAACGGTGGAATAAATAAATTTGAGTCCACTTGCATAATCTTAGAGTTCCCAAACAATAATCGTGTAGCATCTAGCTCATTTGCGACTGGATCATTTCGCTCATTTTGGATCAATGCACTCAAAAATCCTTCATTTTGTCCCATAACTTCAGTCAATTCAACCTTTGTTTGCCACAGAGGTAACCCTCTGACCACAAACACAGAGAAAGGGGAAGACATTGAGAGGTAGCGTTTAAGAAATAGGAAATGTGTACAATTGGAGAATTTGCAAATATAAACCAAACAGTTTGCAAGCTAAATTTGCTCTGGAAAAGCATATTTCCTACACTTACTTTCACGCTGTCCTCCCAAGGAGAAGTTACAGGCTTCAGCTTTGTTAGAGGTCAAAGTTAATTACCTATAGAGAATAATACATTTTTTCAACCGTCCCTAGAACCACCCGCTCCAATGTTATCCATGAACCGTATGATTCTAAGTGCGTCTAGGTGAGTTAACGCATAGCACATTCAGAGATGTGTGTCTTTTGCGGGGCTGGAATTACATTTAAACCTAAATAGTAGGTTTTTTTTAGACAATGTCTCCAGATATTGCAACTTTTAAACAAAGGGCACTTGATACTATGGCTGATCCCAATTGCAAGAGGGCAACAGAGAAGTTGTGAGGCTCTACATTATTTGACGGATATGTAATCGGATACTTCTGTATGTATTATGTATTACACTGTGATTTGAGATGAGGTATTGAGTACTGTAAGAAAAAACATGGACTATATTTTTGGTGCTGGTTTTGAGATGGATGAGTGTTTGTCCAGACTGTCACTCCTGCCCTCATCCATGAAGTGAATACAAATCACTGCAGTTATTATTAGAGCAGATATTCTGAGTCATGGATGAATAATGACTTTCAGAACAAGTCAAGCGATCAGAAAGGAAGACATAGTGGAAAGGAGACCAGAATCTACCTGTGTGTATTTGCGTGCTTTAGATAGAGCTGTAAAGTAAAGGAAGACCCTTTTTGTTTGATAGAATGGCATAGCACAGCATAGCTTACCAGTTTCCATACCAATCCAGGCATGGTCGCTACTGGCCAAATGGGTTCCTTAAGCGGAAATGTACTATGGAAATGTACTAAATTAGTTTTTTTAGTGGAATAGTGTGGATTAACCAAAAGCGCTAAAGTAAAATATTCCTATTTTTTGGAACCTGAGAGTCAATAATAATTACTATAATAATGTACACCCATATGAGAAAAGGAGAAGTGGAACTTAAAAATTTACCAAACACACACTTTTTGTGAGTACCCAACATTAAATTAAGCGCAAAAAAGCCAAGTTCAGGATGGAATAACTAAATAATGCTACAGTAAAACATTCTTAAATTTTGGATTCTGGCAGTCAATAAAACGTACTATAATAATGTAAAGAGTCTTGAATGAATTTAATAAGAGAAAATGAGAAATTGACTGCGATGTACTGGCGACCTATACAGGATGTACCCACGCCTCTCCCCCAATGTGCTCTGGAGATAGGCACCGGCAGACCCCTGTGACCCCTAAAAAGGGAATAAGCGGGTTGGAAAATAAATGAATGAATGAAAAATTAGAAATTGAACCTCAAATGCGTCGGTTTAAAGACTAAAGAGGAACGAAAATGTTAGTAAGAAGCTGGATTCAATTCTATAATTTGAAAATATTTCTAAATAGAAAGTACATGCATATGTGTGTTTATAATAACAGAAAATGTATTATAAATATAAAACTTTTTTTTATTCATTTTCTTTTTTCATGTGAGCAAATGGAATAATGGTTCTACTTCTGATTGGAGGACACTTGTGATCCAGCCAATGACAAGAAAAGACTAATTATATTGTGATTCGCTGATGGTCTGGATTCTGCTCTTGATAGATGTAATTGTGTGGCCGTTTTCGTATTTTTAGTGCATAAAACATTACGTGAGGCGTGTGAACAGTAAATTACGTGTGTCAAATGCTCAGTGCGTGAAGCTTGAGAACCTGAGGAATTGAGAAATTGAGCTTGAGGGATGTCCCGATCAGGTTTTTTGAGCCCCCGATCCGATCCGAGTCATTTAATTTTAAGTATCGACCCATACCGAGTCCCGATCTGATACTTGTCTTTTCCTTGTGCTAATTGCACACTTTAAGTGCATGCAGGTTATTAAATCAATCCAGTGTGTACTCTTGACAACCAAATAGCTCAGCAGTGCATCAATAAAATGGTTTAGCCTTTTCCTGCGTTCGCTCAGTGAAGTCGCAATATTCTGTCGTGTTTCGTTTTAAGATGCCTTATCAAGTTGGTAGTATTAAAGGCTGCTTTGCTAGTACTACCGCGTGAAATGCTCGCATTGCAAACGTTGCATGTAGCTACCAGACTAGAATCACTTTCCAACTTAAAATACTTCCACACTGCAGACATCTTAGCACCGTATTGCAAGTAGTAAACAACATGCGAGTTTAACATGCGAGTTTGCGACACGTGCGTGACGTAGCTGACGTAAACATTCGATCGGTCCGATACATAGAGCCGATTCCGATCAGTTAAAAAATGCCTTGATCGGCCCCGATACCGATCTTTACGATCGGCTCGGGACATCCCTACCGTTAATGTCATATTTATCCCAAAAAACAAGCCTGCTGGAAACATTTCAAAGGTTATGTGGTATTCTTGTGATGTGCAGTCCTGTTGCAAAAAAGTTTGTGATCATTTTTCTTTAATGGAGTATAGTCCCTAACAATATGTGCCAAAAATACTCACATTTTGTTTTCCGCAGGTCATACAATATGATGTAACTAACTGTAAAATAGTAGAATTTTGAAAAGAAAAAATATGGTAAATTTTTTTGTTTTTTTAGCAAAACTCAACCGGTCTAATTGCATTCTGTTAAGCTAAAAATAATATCTCTTGGTCAGGGGAACGGCTAAATATTAAAACACTTATGAGAGGCAGGGAGTGCCTCTCAACTGTTTGTTTTGATGGGGAAAAATGCAAATTTGCAGATGTGAACCATACAAAAATGTTTTCAATCACATATTAAATGGACAAAAAAAACCCAGGAATTTTTTTTTCAGGACCCAAACACAAAAAATAAGTTCTGCTTGCCAAATATTCAATTATTGAACAGCAAAAATCAGAAATAGAAGACTATATTTATCTTTTATTTAGGAAAACTCCACCTGTCCATTTTAAAATATCATTATGAATATCAAATGCATTTTCTTCCGATCTTTAAAAATAAAGTTTCACATGACTTATTTAGTGTTTCCGTGATCTGTAAAGTTTGATTGCAATTCCCTTATGCACGTTAACACCCGGAGCAGGAGCCGAAGAGGAAGAGGTCAACGGCTCCTCTGTCTGTGGAATGACAAATGAAATTTGCACAGATGCCACCAGAGACCTCAACATCATCTGTATTCCTCAAACCAGACTCGGCATTCTCACCAAAAGTCAACAACAGACAAAAGCACCCAAAGCTGTGATTTCCAATTGAAACTAAAGGATATTTTCAGACCGCAGACTTTACATTCAGGACGTTCAAAAGGCCATTAAGAAACAAACTTGAAATGACTGAGCATTGACTAATGACAGGAGTGGGAGAGCTTCGATCATGACTCATATGGTGCGAGTGTAAGTGTATGTGAGCATGGAGACTGAGAGTGGGGGAGGCTGAGAGCCGGAGAGTGCATGCCGGTGAGAAAGTGTCTTATTGAGAATGCTTATCAAACTGTAATTTCCTTCTGACACACACCATCCCCCTTCCCTCTCCTTCCCCCCCATCTTTGTATGTCTCTCAGCCAATAAGGAGGTGAACCCACTTCTATTGTAACCATGACGCCCGCTCATTCGGTCACCATGGTAACTGCATCTGTTTACAGTGAACCAAGTGATGGAGATATGGATCTGTTTGGGGGAAAGGGGGAGGGAGAACATGGGTTGAAGCTGTAGTGCGGATTTAAAGATGAAAAGGGATGCTGTGATTCTCTAACAGAAACTGTTTGTTTCTCCTTAAGATCATTGCATTTGATGAACTCCGAACGGACTTTAAGAACCCCATCGATCAGAGCAACCCAACCAGGGCGGTAAGGCTTTTCTTAGATCCCCGATGCTTTCCCAACTGTGAGCAGCGGGGTTCACTGAAATGCTCTGGCATTCATGCACACATGTGAACATGCATTCATGCTGCTCCCTTATAGAAACGCGGCTGGAAATCTTATTGCTTTCCTCTGTTTTTCCTCAGAGGGAAAGAATATTGAACATTGAGAGAATCTGCAACTTACTTCGAAGGGTGAGTAAAACATTGCAGAATGTGTCATAAGCACTGAAATATTTAAACCAAAAGACTAAGGAATAACATACTAAAAGGTGTTTGTTTTAATACGGTATATGTAGGCAACATTAAAGTGGACAGAAGATCCAATTCCAATAGCACAATTGATCAAAGTGTTCAAATTACCACATCCAGTAATTAGACTAATGCAGAGTTCTATTACTCTCACTTTTCTCTAAACCTCAGTCCTTTTCTTATAGCAATGCCTAAGCCCTTGAGCTAAGACAAAGGGTTGAAAATGTACCCCTATGAACTGGGACACCCCTACGAAGCTGTATAATTCAGCCAAACGGTTCTGAACTATCAGCTACTGCTTAACTCATGGAACTAAAAAAAAAAAAAAAAAAAAAAAAACACACAAATTTTTAAGACTTACATGAGTAATGTAGTGGTGATGCAGCAATATTCTTGTAAAACTAGCTTTCTGTGATTTAAATTACTCTTGCTGACCACGGTACATGAAATATAACACAAAACAATTATTTTTGCCATTTTAAAACTTTTATAAATGACATTTGTGGTTCTCCTTGGTTATGCCAGCCTCCATGTAAACATTTGAAGTGTAAATCCCCTTCATCTTAGCTGTTCATTCGAAAAGAAACTGGGACACCCCTTCACCTCAAATGAACATGCAAAATGGAAGGGTAGTGCTAAGGTATTGCAATAAAGTCAAAATAAAAATAATAAAAGTACATGGAGTGTTGGAAAACCTAAAAGATTTGAACAGTGAGTACCCCCGCTTCTCCCCCAATGTGCGCTGCAGACACCAGCAGACCCCTGTGACCCCGAAAGGGAATAAGCGCGTTGGAAAATGAATGAATGAACACAGATAAAGAGGGCTACAGTAGCCAATGAGTGAGAGATTTCTCAGAGATTTGGAAACAGCTAGGAGCACCTGAGATGAAGACCTGCGCCTCCTGGGCTGCTACAGCAGATAAGTTTAAATATGGTGGTGTGAGACCATTTATAATTTTTTAAACGCACACGGTGAAGCATGGGCAGCCAATGAAAAGAGAATGGGTCTTGTTTGGTGGCGCATTTAGCCACCAGCTTAGATCCCGATGCAGTTTTTGATGAAATTGAAGTCTCGAAAGCACTTCATGATCCACCCAGAATACTATGTTCCAATAAAACTGTTATTTAAAAGTCAAGAAAAGTTAGTTCCTGTTTTGTGGTATTTAGTGAGCAGTATGCGCAATACATTGCTCCGCACAGGGGGACCTAGATCCTGAAGTCCTGTGCTCATAGTCATTTACTTATTCTGGTGCTCTCATAATACCATTGTTCATCTGTGGTCCCCTTTAAGTGTCATGTTCAGCATTTATTCAACATTATATTTGTGTCAACGCTTCTCTTACTTATGTTCAAATGTATGATTTCAAATGTATGATACGAGTTCCTAACACCATCCCTCACTGTGTTTTACAGTTGGTGGTTCCGGAATATTCAATCCACGGGCTGTTCTGTCTGATGTTCATGTGTGCGGGGGAGTGGGTGACCCTGGGTCTGAACATCCCACTGCTTCTCTATCACCTCTGGAGGTACAAACTGTCCAACACAAACAAAAACTAAGATTGTCAGTTTCATCCATCGATTACATCTTTTATATCTTGGCTCAGGTTTTTTCACCGTCCTCAAGATGGCTCTGAGGTTATGTACGATCCAGTGAGTGTGATGAATGCAGACATTCTCAATTACTGCCAAAAAGAGTCCTGGTGCAAGCTAGGCTTCTATCTTCTGTCCTTTTTCTACTACTTATACAGGTAAAGGGGATTTTATGATGATTTGCATCTGCCGAATTCATAAATGTATCATATAAATATTGTGTATTCGCTTTTGTAGAGAATATTCGTCAAGTGTGGGGTGGTGATAAAAAGACTCAAATGTATAAGCTGGAGTAATTTAAAAAATGGGTTCATTGAATACAAAAATAACAGAAAGAACCCACTGGGGTTCTAACTAAACTTTGCACCCTGCAACATAAACTAACTAGAGAACATAAAACAAACTCCAACAGAGTCGCCAAACGTAGATTTCAAGAGTAACAAAACATAACTCAGCATTTAGCTTACTTCGATTATCTGGAGGAGAGCCACAGGACACAGACATAGGTGACGATGTGAAAATGAGCCAGTGGAAATATAAAAGGGAGAAAATCAGATAACAGGACCAGGAACAAGTGAGGAGGTAATTAGGAAGAAACCAGAAGGGAGGGGCAGGAGCAGAGAGAAAGAGAGAGAAAGCTGAACACAGAATCAGAATGGGGCAAACAAAAGGAAATCCTAACAATATTAGGGCAACCATGGAAACAGCTGGATATGAACCAGACCCAGCTGTTAATATATTTCCTAGTTTACAGAAATAAAAAGATTGTTTGAAATAAATAGCAAAAAAATGAGTATTGTTCAGCTGCTAGACCAGAAAGCAGAGGCTAGAGCCATTTCTCACCTTTTTCTCTGTTTGGGAGTAGTGACCATCTGCCAGAAATCAATCACCAGCTGTTAGATTCAAACCTTTCTTCTGTGCCACAACCGCCACCTTCATAGATTTATGCAGTCTATGGCGTTAGACATAATGTGCATCTCAAAAGTAGTTTCACTTTCACCATTGTTTTACATAAAACTAGCTCTGGCTAGACCATTGAAGGGCATCTACATTTTTAAATGTCCTGGCTTCATGATTACCACTATTTTACATTCATTCCAGTGTGTAGCCGGTCTGCCGTGATTCTTAGGTCTACCATAGCTTTCCTGTGGCTCAGTTGGTAGAGCATTGCACTAACAACGCAAAGGTTGTGGGTTCAAATCCCAGGGAAAGCAAGAACTGAGCAAGAACTGACAGACAAAATATGTTCATTCAAATGTTAGTCACTTTTGATAAAAGCATCTGCCAAATGCATAAATGTAAATGTAAGCGTACTGAGTAAAGTGCTGCATAGATGTTTGTCATTCCAGTATCAAGTTTGGGCTTGGTAAAGTTGCATCACTCTACTACACCCTTCAAGTTCAGGTTGTAGATATCATAGCGGAAAGCTGAAACGAACAGCACCGATCGAACCAACACAGATTGGAGGATATTTTTATGTTGTATATGTGTTGGTTTATAATGTTCAAACCTCATTGGCCAATCAGTGATCAATAAGATGCTTTGTCATACATTTCTTTCCAATCAGAGAAAAATCACCTTGGCCTGACTTAGACTGCTTTAAGAACCTTTTTCAAATGAGTACAAAGCCTTTCTCCGATAAAGGGTACAGAACATGTTGGAAAAGCCGTCAAAAGAATGTAGACTCAAGCTGCGCCGTTATTAAACAGTTCGGTGGAAAATCTACAAAAGAAACCATGCTAGATGGACCATTGGTTTATTAGTCACCCTGCTGTCTCCCCGATCAATGGGTTTAGAGTAGGCAACTCTTACAAGAGCCCTGGGGCTTCCAAACGTTTCATTTATGGATTGTAAAGGCCATTGTGTATCATTCAGCTGCTCAAAGAAGCAGATTTTTTTTCTGGGCCCTTTTTGCTTGGTTTTATATAAGGTCATAGTGCCTTCCACGTTACCCAGATATGTGCCTTTCAAGTCATGTCGAACCAACTGAACAAGAATGATGAATACATGGGATTTCTGATGAGTTTTTATTATTATTTATTTAGAAATGTGACAAACTGACAACTGTGAGTAGAAAGTTATGCATTCGTAATAAGAGCCGTTAATGAGGAAAAATAATATTGTGTTTTATGTAAAAATAGATACTAAAGGCACTACACTCCGATCCGAATAAAGAGTCGCACAAATCTTCGGATGGCTTCGCTTGCCATACGTCAGATGCACTCCACGCCACACAAGGAAACATGAGAAGATAAATGGTGACAGAAGAATCCAAGCACCGAGTGGCTCTTTTATGTCCTTCTTATGTCACCAAAAGACCAAACTTTCATTGATCATTCTCCTTGCGAAAAACTAATTTTCGATAAAAGCGATTGTCGCATGAAACTTTGCACTGAGGATTTGGGTCGGTGTATATTAGCCTTACGGCAAGCTGCCTAACATAGTGGATTTTGATCTATCAAGAAACAGACCTACTTTAGATTTTTTTGGTTGTAGAGAAGCAGAAAGATATGACAAAACGATGGTAAAAATTGTGTGATCACCACAACCTTCACCCCATGACCACGCCCTAACATGTCAACTTTTGTTCCCACCACCAACCGTTCTATCCAAGTTTTTTTATCCTGACGCCAGTCCTAAACTAAAGTATTGTCAATTTTTATTATGTTGCTTTCCCTTCAATCCTGTCTGTCTCAATGTTCTTTGCAGTATGGTGTATGCTTTGGTCAGCTTTTAAGTGATCAAAGAAAGAAAAGAGGACTAAACAAAGCTAGGAGAGGAACGACTGTGGCTTCTCTCCTGTCCCTCATCCCCAGACCTTATCCAGCTCCTCCTCAGATCCGCTGGGTGGAGATGGATGATGGAAACGTCAATGTAAAGAAGCCTAAATCCCTACCAGACTCAACGAGTGGAGAGGCGGACCAAAATAAAACTAGTGCAATAGAGAAATGCAGTGAACAAACGGCTCAGGCACTGTGGACGTTTTGTAACTCTAGCTTCTCAAGGGCTGCTGAACATTTCTGCTGCTCCGAGCAACAGACGGTTCTTGCGTCTATGAAGAGACGCTTTACAGAATGTCTTACTTTGAATTTAAATTAATTTATGTTACAAAACTGCTTTTTGTGTGTGTCAGAATATTTATTAACTGCTATGTATTTGCAATTTGAATATTTGCAGTAGATACCTATACATTTACCCTGTACGTAGAGCTAATACTCAATGATAACGTGGCTCAGATGTTGCCGTTTGGCTAGAGTGTCCTTAAAAACTTTTTACGGTAAACCAGATGGTGAAGTTTACAGACGTTTCAAAGCAAATGAGCCAATGAGACCATTCCCACAAGCCGGAGAAACTGTTTGAGCGGCATCAGATTTGAAGCCTGACATCCATCACGAGGAAGAGACTCTAAACTGGGACGGACATGCAATAGAGATATAACCCCAGCATCCACCAGAGGTCACTTCACAGACTGTGACCAATCACAAAAGCACTTTCAGAGGGCCGACAGATGAACTGTAGCAGACCATAGAGGATACGGGGAGACAGCCGAGTGATGCTGATGATGGAGACAGCGATGCTATTACATCAGACAGATGATTTCAACCTTTTTGCCAATCTTCTGTGTTTGTTTCACTATATACAACATTTAATGTTGTGTGTATCATATAGGGCCTTTCGATTCAAAGTTACTGTGTTGTGCTGTGTCCATCAGTCTGCTCGATTACAGATTATTTAAAAGTGCTGTGTGTGGTTCTAGCTTTGTAGATGAGTAGGAGAGCCAAGCATATCATTCTTGAGCTAGGACTTCATTGTTACACATACACACACAAAGTTAACAACCAGTGCTGATGAGCAACACTGCCTTGATTCAACTCATGGGTCTTCTTCTCATTGTGGCTTTGACTTGATACACCCTTAAAAATGTGAATATTAAAACCCTGGACAATCGCTACTAGCACAGAAGTGTGAGCCAAGAGACTGCTGACTAGGGTCTTCATTAGACGTCATCATTCCAGAATGTCTTTTCAGAAGTTATTAATAGTTTACACGCAGTGTCTAGAATTCAGAAACGCTGCATGGTTGTGTTTTATACAGGATTCATTAATATAAATGCTACAGCACCTTTGAGGTCTGCATTCGGTTGAATAGGACCTGATGTCTTACATACTCCAAAAGCAATTCCACATGTTGTAATAAAACAATATTGTTGGCAAAGAAGTGTTTTTGATTTTTTTGGCACATTTATGGCATGGCGGCATTTGATTGCTTAACAATAAAGAGATTTACAAATAAATTAAGTGTTATGAACACTAGGAAGTTCATTTAATTGGACAACTGAATTTTCTTTCATCCTATGGAGCCCCTAAAGGACCATTATGCTAGGGGCAAATATTATCTGTATGATCCAAACTTTTGTGTTCCAGTTTCAGTTCCAGTTTATTTGATTAGATGCATAATGTGTAGCTAGATTTTTTTTTTTAAACTATAAAACATACAGCATTTTATACATAGCGGAGTGTTGATTTAATTCCCACATGGGTTTATATACATAGCGCTCCATGCTTCTTAGAGTGAAAACAATTGAAAATTTGATTCTTGTGTAGTGTAATCGTGTCTCTGAGCGAGTTAATAAAACACCTTTATAACAACTCTATAAATACTTTAAATGTGTTAAAATACCTCTATTTGTGTTGAATTAAACTCAAAAAGCTTTCTTTCATGCTCACTTCAAATTAAGAAAACTATTGTTTTGGTATTTCAATAGTGTTCAAACTGGTGATTACCCTGTACTGTACTGGTTTTTACAGTATGATGTACAATACTGTAGTTGGTGTTACAGTAGTGTTCTTACTGTAAAACAGGTTTATAATATAACTAGTTTTTCAGTATTATTATAACCCCAACTACAGCTGTACTGTATTCAGTTTGTAGTAGATTAAAATGCTGTATAGAGTTTTACTGTATGAATACTATTGATCTCTGAACTACAGTATCGTTCATCATACCGTTAAATGGAAAATCGACTAAAATGCTCTTTGAATTTTTAGAGTGTGAACAGTGAACACAACAGTAGTCTACTGTTAAACAGTACACTTACTATTAAAACCCTAACTGCAGCTTTGCTAATTGTACAATAGAATGGAAAGAGGATTAGAATTATTTTGTTGTATAAACAATATTAAAACCAAATTAAAATTGTTTTTATTGTGCCGTCAATGCATAATTTAAAGGTGTGTAACGTTTGGCAGTGAAACCACATACTGTATTTAAGGGTACAATAACTGTGCTGGATTTTGGAAGAAAAGCTACTTTTTAATTAAACATTGCACGAAAGTTACAGTTAATTTGACAAAAAAAACTGTGTCAAACATAAGCATAAAAAGTGGTGAGTTTACAAGCGTCTACCTTTTAATCAAATCTTGTTCTGATTTCTAATTTGGACATTCTAGGTATTCTATTATTACAAAGCTTTAAAAGCTAGAAATAAAATTGAAAAAGAATGAAAAAGATAAAAGCAAGATGAATGATGAAGGCCAAGTTGGGGAACTGAATACAAGTTTCCAGCGAAAGGAAATGTGAAAGAGCGATAATGAAAGGGAGAGAGACGCACAGAAAGTGTGAGAGCACTGGAGTCAATAAGAGGCTAACACACTTTGGTTGCCATGGAGACAGAAAAAGATTGAAATGCATTTTATCTAAGGTTTTCTCTTGCATAGTGAAAAATCAAACGCAAAAATTCTGGTCCAGAACAGATTTCTGTACATGGCCACACAGCTGAAACATCTTCAGTGCTTTGAAAAGCAGCTTGGGATGAAAATGGAGCAGAGAAATGGAACGGTGTGCAGATAAATATCCAGATTAAATGCCACAACACACACTCAGATTGCTGTAAAATGTCATTTTATCTCAGAGCAGCAGAGTGTTGCTTATCTGCAGCACATACATGCATGTAATCACACACACATGCACACTCTATTGCCAAAGTGGATTTCTCTTTCTCTCTTCACCTCCTGAGAGATGTTGCTATGGAAACTGGTTACAATTGATAAGTCTGAAACATGAGTGAGCCATAGACAAGATGCTGGCACACACATGCGGACACAGAGAGAGACTGCAAGAAACACTTGTATGGGAATGGTTCCCAGTTTAAACAGGCAGGATTTTCCAGTGGAAATTAACTCTTGCAGAAGCAGCAGTTTAACCATTTCTTGTTGATGGATCAACAGATAACGCTAATGCACTCTCAGGGAGGAACACCTTGCTAAAACCGGAAGAGCCATTTCCACTTCGAGATGAGAAGACTGACAGGACATTAGAAGGACAGAGGGAGGCATGAATAATGCAGTGATGTGAATTTCAGGACAGTGAACCTGATCAGAATAAAGCAATGTCCCATTAATTCCCTGCAGACAGTTAATACTGTAACTGGGCTGTGGAAAAGTGGAGGTACATTTTGCCGCAGTATTCTGTTGCGCAACAAGTATCATTAATCATTTTGCTTAATTCGATAAATATAGATGTAATACTTAATTTGACTATAAAACACTTGACAAAATATTTTGAGTCACATTAACTCATTTTCAATATTCAATATTCAAGTTTGTTTGAATAACTAATTATGAAAATATTCAAATAATTGTTAGGGAGTGTAGTTGAAACTTGAATCAGACTTTAGTGACCAAAACTGCTGAGTAAAATGTATTTTATTTAGAGAATTCAAATTTATTGTGCACTATATGACATTAAATTTATAAAGAGCCTTTCAATATTGAACAAGTTGCATTACAAGTTGCATAAGTTGTTTATGTCGGATTAAATCATGAAATATTTCATAAGATACTCCAAAAAATGTTAAAGGAACATGATTTAATCGTGTCAGCCATTAAAATCAAATTTAAACATGCAATAATACATAAGAGACATAAACTTAATTTATACTAATTTTTCAGACCAAATTAAAAGTTTGGGTTGAAAAGTACCTCCTCAGGTACAAGTGGGTACAAAACATAATATGAAACATCTTTCATCCTCACATCACCATCGGTATCAAGATATTCAAATAAAACAGCCCCATACAAGGACAAATGGGTAGAGAACTCTTTCTAAATATCTAAAAGAAAGTTTCAGCTGCAGACTCTGGGGATCCGGAGGCATAGACGAGCGATCTTTCTGTTATTACATGACATTATAGAATGAATTCAGCAGTAATCTTAAGCTATTTTCTGTTATAGTTGTATACTAGAGAAAGAAGAGTCGACACTAGTTTTGCTCAGTGAACAAGAAAGAAAGCAAAAAATACCTCACAGAATCAAGTGAAGAGTTCCGACAGAAGCTTCGCTCTGTCACTCAGAGTTGTGTCCTTTGCTCTCAGAGTAACTAAGTTCAGTGTTTGGGCCAGTTTGTGGTTTTTTTTTCTTAAACTGTATTACATCTGCTGAGAGAGTGAGGTATTGGAGAGGGGTAGTAAGCAAGGAAGGTACTGAGTTGGTGAATGGAGTACTGCATGAACGAGGTACTGAGTGAGATAGGTATTGAATGTCAGAGTGAGGTAAGAAGAAATGGAGGTATTGATTGGGTAAGGTACTGCACAAACAAGGTACTGAGTGAGTGACATTGTTTGAGGTACAAAGTGAGGTATTGAGTCATTGAGGTACTTAGTGAATGAGGTACTGAGTAAGTGAGGTAATGAGTGGGTGGAATACTGATTGGGTAAGGTATTAAGTAGGTAAGATACTGAGAAAATGAGTTAGTGAGTGATAAGAAGTAATAAACTTTCAAGGGCATTATTCTTCTCAGACAGAATTTATTGATTTATTTTGTTTGTTTAAAAGACCTGTGGGTTTTATGATGTGGGATAAACAGTCAACACTCAGTGGTCCGTTTCTGTTCTATGCATTATGCACTGTTTTTTTATTTAATAGTCTTTTCCCAACAATTCCAGCACCCAATATTTCTTTCTTAATTATTCATAACCTTTCTTTTTACATTTTCCATTTGGTACCACCCAAAGTCACACAAGATCAATGATTACGTTTAATAACTTCACATTTCAGTTCCCCCAGCAACACATCCACAAACCTCGTTTCCCCTCTCCACAGATTATTTATGTACAGCACATACGCACATTGTAAGTGTGAATTAGCCAGTAACAGTGGGCTCTGATTCCCACCACCACCCGAGCCCTGATTAGCATTCAGACTGCTGTGAAAATCACACTGGACCACACAGGTGTTGATGGCTGTAAAATGATGATGAGAACGTTTTGTACACATTACAAACAACATGAGGAAGAACAGTAGGCACTTAAAATACTTGAACACACACTCATGTCCCGCTGGCAATGGATGGTGAAGCGCAGAAACACACAGACATGAGGATGCATGAAAATTTCCTTCAATGATCAGGGGTGCACCTTCGGGAAAAGTGGCTGCCATGGCAACAACAGCAGCATCCGCAAGTGCGTTACTGTGGCAATCAGTGAGGGCTGGTGTGGCGTGAGAGCTGTCATTATAGATGGAGGGATCTGAAGGGGGAGTAGGGGAGCGACAGGCAGGAAACGATTAAATATTCAAGCAATAACACAGCCAGGAGAAATTACCTCGCTTTCTGCTTCAGAACATCTGAAGTTCAAGCGTTCCGTGCGAAAGGAAATTGAAGCAGAGAAGAGGATTCTGTCGCTCGGTCACAGTCCGCCACTCAAAGTTTAGAAAACCACATACTTCTCTCAAGATGACTGTTTCTGGTTGTTTTATGGTTTATATAAGAAAGTTTACCTTTTTTATCATTTAGATGAGTAGATTTAAATTAGTCTGTGTGGCGTTTTGTAGAAACTGATCTTTGATTTTGAATGCTGCACCAAATCAGCAAAAAATCACTTTTAAGTATGATACACAATTCCATCAGATTGAAAAAGAATCAATAAGAGTGAAAATAGATCTGCAATTGGATTCAATTCCAACCCCTTGGCAGAGCATGACCCCTTCTGTTGATGGTCAATGTCTGCTTCCTGTCTCTCTTCACTGTCCTCTCAAGTTCAATAATCATTGAAGGCTACGGCAAAGAAATTGGGTGTAACAATATACTCTGCTCACGATACGATACATACCTCAATATTGCAGCGATATGCATCACGATATTTTACAGCACTTTTTTTTTTTTTACCTTGTCCTGTCCTGCTCAAAAGCCATCACATGGGAGAGTATATGCCTTGCTGAGTTGGACAGTTTTACTTTCTCCAGGGGAGTAAAACACCTGGTGTGGTGTTTCCTCCTGTGGATTGGAGCATTGAATGTATGTAAATATTTATTAGTTGTGGCTCCCGTGAGTCAGTTTATATCAGTTGTGTCAGGACAGGACGGCGTTGGGCTGAAAGGGGGAGTGTTTTTTTAACAGCACTATTTTTAACCCCGTATTAAAACTGTGTAAAAAAACGGACCCTGATTGGGAAATTTTTTTTTAAAAGGTTTTGAGAATACAAAGCTAAGAAGGCTATAGAGTCTAGTTTGATTTGTATGAGAGCATTTGATACCATTCATCCACTAGAGGGCAGTGTTAGTGTTTGCATTATGTCATCTTTTTTACTCTAAGCGATGAAGAAAGCTACTTTTATAATCTCTTTCGTTTAAAATTTGAGTAAAGGATAATTATCTTCTAGTCAAATTATGTAAATCAAGAAGATAGGGTAAAGAAGTTTCAGAAGTGACTAGAACACACCAAGAAGCTAATACACTACGAAATCTCCCAGCTGCTCCACGATGCGTATTGTGACAATTTTGTATTGAGATATATTGTGCCACCATATACTGTTACACCCCTTATTACAGTACAATGATAGACAATTCAAAAGATCCTCCACATCCGAAGAGTGGCAAAAACAAACAAAATCTGAGGGACAAACTCCACTTCACTACATAGAAATTCCAGGACTAAGCCAGGAGGACTTTAGATATGAATGCTGACTTCAGATTGCAATAATGCTGAACATAAATAATGCAGGGTTGTAGCACTCCAAAACAAAAGGCTGCCTACCAGTAATCTATACTGGAATGCTTTTAATTGGCTCATATTGTCAGCTCAGACATGGTTTCTCTATGCAGCATGTAATTTCCCTTGAGGCTGCAGAAGATTTGTGAATGGCAGTGAAACAACTGGCAAATAACAAATTCTCGATAGCTACACAATCAAATGGTCACTAAGTGATAACAAATTTCAGGTTCGATGGCCACTTAAAATAACAACAACTTTAACATCTTTTTACTTGTTTTATACTAAAAAATGCTGAATCTTTGCACAGTAAAAAGACTTTAAGATGCATCATTGTTACAGTGAGCTTGGATAACGTTACTTTAACTGCATTGTGAATAGCTCTGGCAAGGATGGTGAAGCAAAAACTATGGTTGCCACGGAGATGCTTTAAAAGGGATGAAAAGGCTCTGCATGTGCTCCGACTGGGAGGCTGTCACTTAAAGGGACACTAATGTATACTTTCTGTTCCAGCTATCTATTCTGCACCTTTACTCTGATGGACATACATGAGCAGCACTTAAGTTCTTTACACCCACACAGGCTGCACTGAGTCACACACACACACGCACACACACACAAAGCTACTTTTAGAAAAAAAACGACACAGCAGAGCCATCTGGTGGACAATAGTAGTTTTTCCTCCCCATTCTTCATTTACTGAGACTCGAGCGCCTAAGGTGCAAAAAACAACCCTCTTATACTTTCTAATTGTATTACAAACACTACAATGTCCCTGGAAAAACCGTCATGTTAAAAAAATGATATGTTCATAACATCTAAAAGTGCTTGGAACAGTGTATAAGGTTTAGGAAAGATTTCTAAATATAATCTTCACATTGTTTTGACCTTGCCTTTGCTTTTCGGAGGATTTAAGTATTTTGTCTCTATACTTTTGTTATAAAACATGAAAAATGTTTGTTTTCATTTTGTTTTAGATTTTTGCGGTAAAAAAATGTCAAAATGTAATTCTCTCAATTGTAATATTTGTACACTTTCAAAAACTGGGTTGTACAAAAAAAATAGAATTCAGCATTGCCACAAAAACTTAATGTAATGTCTTAAATGTGATTTATGAAAGCAATTAAACTCTAAAAAGGCCCCAGATTTAGAAAGTTAAACAAGAAACTGAAATGATTTAACCCTGACATGTGACGAGACGTGTTACCTAAACTTTTTTTAATCATTGAAGTTCGAGGCATATAAAAAAATAAATAAGTATATCATTAATACAAATTCATATTTCACACACTGAACCATAACTTTGCAATTCCAAAATAAAGTGAACAGAATGGTTCATAGTAAAAAAGAACATGTAATTGTTTTATGGAAATATTATGAATCAATTAAAATAAAATTTCTTTCCTGCATTTATATGCTTTATTGCTCTCTACGGGGCATAGACGATCCGTGCACATAGTTCATGAAATAACAAATAAACTGGAAGAATTGTAAAGGAAAGATTTAATAGTTTTTATGGATTCCTGCTCATGTGGGGATAGAGGGAAATGAAGAGGCAGATGCAGCAGCCAAGCTAGCCGTTAAAATAGCGAAGGTAACAGCAAACATTCCTCTAAATAAGAATGAGGCAAAAAGTATAATAAATAAAAGTATAATTGAAATGTGGCAAGAACAATAGAATTAAGGTGAAACTGGAAGAGATCTTTATAAAATACATGAAAAGGTACAAGAAAGACTCAGAATCAGAGAAGAAGAAACAATTTTAACAAGGTTAAGAATAGGACACACCAGATTAAATCACCATCAAGTTAAAATAGGAAATCACCCAACAGAAAAATGTGAAAGTTGTGGAGAGCAGGAATCGATTGAACATGTGATTATGAAATGCAAAACCTATGAAGAGGAGAGAGAAAAGGTCTAATGAAAGAGGTTAAAAAAAAATTAAAATAGAACCATGTACAATTTTGACACTATTAAAAGATGCCAAAACTTACAAAAGTATTTTGGTCTTTCTTAAAAGAACTAAAAATAATATATAGGTGGGTGTCCACACATCCTTTTTAGACATGTACATTTACTATAGGTAGGGTATATTTGTTGAGACAAAGAGACAAAGAGTTAAGAGACAAATGTCCAAACTACCTCCCAGATGGTGGCGGTAATACACAAAAGAAAGGATGCAAAACTGCCATAAAACACCAAAAGAAGAAGAAGATCATCCGTGTAAACCACAGAGCCCCCAACTGGTAAAAAAAAAATATTGTGTAATGAAGGAGAACTCCCACAATGCATTTCGCGTTATAGTTGGTATGTACTGACTTGACCGCTTCTGTTGATCTTCATGGTTTAAGATATTTATTCTACAACCACTTTCTGGTTCAGCTGCAGCATGAGCGTTGGGAAGGCTCTCGTGGTTGTAGCTGGGACGACTGCGGTCACATGCATATCATGGGCTACTTTTGCACCTGGAGAAAACAGGAAGAAGAATATAGTCAAGGTACTGGAGCTTTAACAATGAAGCGGTTGGGTTGTGTTTGTAAACAAAATAGACACGCGCATCTGACGTTAATGCTGTTTACATTCTAGGATTTGAAACTGTCCGTATTTTATATGTTTTAGCAAGTAAACAGACTTAAGTAAGTGAATGTAACATATGTGTGATAGATAATTAATCAGTGTCCTCGTGTACCTCCAGAACCTGCCTGAGGCAAACCTGCTCCGGAGGCAGGAGACCCGAAAGAACAACGAACTCTTATTGCAGATCCTGAAGGAGGCAGCAGAGACCAACGATAACGTTGCTCGGGGGTTTAACAGGAGCCAGAAATGAAAAGGATTTCATAAAAATCGGACTTGCACATGCCCAGTTCACAACAATATCTGCTGAAATAAACGAAAGGATGAGCTTGTTATGTGTATTTTAATGTGTTTAAATTAGGAATTTATTATCCTAATAAATTAAAAGATTTTTGTTTAATGGTTCTTGTTTGTATTTTAACGATATGAATAAATGTCAGTTAATATATGTTTTAAAAAGAGTCTTTATGTAAGTGATATACTTTATTTAAAGTTAGGACTGCGCAATACCTGCACAACGTTGATCCGCACGAGAACAAATGATACAAACACTTCCGGTGTGCGAAGTCATTGTTACATCGAAGTGTTTCCCCCATTAGACCCTAGACGGTTCCACGTGAATCTACGTGTTCGGTGACCTTAGATTCAAACGAAGCAATACGAACTGCTCAGCAGGATTGATACCGTAGAATCAACATGGCGAACAAATTACCAGAATCGGGGAATTCTAATCCAGTAACACTGCCGGGAAGCAATGGATCTTGGATAAAAGACTGCTTGAGCTGCAGGATACTTGGGGGAGGAGGACTGTGTGCTGCTGCAGCGTATGTGTTTGTAGTAGCAAGCAGATCACCGAAAGGTCCACCACCACACACTGCCTTGGTTTTTCGGTTTTTACTTGCCGCAGGTGAGATCATTCTTGTGTTTGCTCGATCAGTGCCAGTAAAAATGGTTTACTAAATGGCAAGTAATCACATCAGATCACGTGACGCCAATGTTAAATCTGGCATAATCTTAAGTTTAATATAAATACCGTAAATAATTTCATAAAAAGACTAATGCAATACTCGGTTACCAGCTTCGTTATTGTCAATTGTCTTCAGAGGATTGATGAAAGTCGTGTTGACATTACAATACTTTCTCTTTCTGTGAATCATTTTTGAAAGAGATATCTGACTTTTTTTTCTCTTTCTCTCTCTCTCTCTCCCCAGCTATTGGTTCAATGGGGATTGTGGTGCTCGTCGACCCCGTTGAAAAGAAGCGGAATAATTAGCTTCGGGCTTTACATTTATGAACTGATTTCTTTACTGGGAAGCTAAATGTGTAGATATGAGCCATGAGCACAAGGTGGTGACATACCAAATTCATTAAACATGTTTTTTTCACACCACATGCGTCTTTGTGATATTATTGCACCTTTTTTTACTGCAGGGGTTGATAAGTTTCCTGTTCATGCTTTAACACGATCCTACAGGATCCATCTCTATATTAATTCATTACCAAGAGCTTCAGACAAGTTTAAAGAACTTTTGTTAGTGATATTAGGTGTGCATGATCTTGTCGACTCGCAGGGGTCGGAATAGCCCATCGGGTTGCTTCTGGCTGTTTGTATGGCCAGGTCTGTGTCAGAGCTCACATCACACCTGGATCACAGAAGAATAGGGAAGTGACCCCAGTCTGCCACTTTTGGGTTGGGTTTCCTGTCCTGGGCACTTCGTTCTACTTTCTCTTATTTATTTCAATGTCTGTAGGTCTCTGTTCAGTGCAGATCAGATCGATATGTGGCTGATATGTATCTGTCCATTCATCATTTGTGATCTTTCATCTGTATTGTATATGCCCTCCCATGTAATACATTTGTATTATAAACTGTACAACATCATTATCCTGCAGAGTTCATTGACTGTGTGTATGTGTTTTTAAACATTTATGTAGGTATGTACAAACGGTAAACACTGTACTGCATGAACGATAACAAACGGAATGACAATTTATAACTATTCACTCCTTTAATCCAGAGGAGGAAACACCACACCGGACGTTTCACTCCCCTGGAGATAACAAAACTATTCAACTCAGCGAAGCATCTACTCTCCCATATGATGGCTTTTGAGCAGGACAGGACACGGTAAAAAAAAATAAATGCAGCACTTCAGTTACAGGTTTGCTTAACTCCAAGTTGAAAGAATACAGACAATGTACAGTTTTGTTTCCTAAACAAACGGAACCAGTACTCTGTGACTAGAAGGAAAAGGTAAAATATGTTATTGCAGACGCTATATGATTACATCACATGACCACATCAGCAACTAATAATTTCGACAGAAACAATCTGGGATTTAATACATTTTCCTTTCATCCTGGGTTTAGGATTACCCAGGGTTAACACTTTCATGTATTGTCTTTTAATTCACATCTATTTTTCAGGATTTTAAAACAGCTCCCAACATTATTATAAAAGCATTACCCTATGTTACACTTAACGATTTGCATGAATTTTGCTACATGACACCAATCTGAATTACTAGGAGGGAAACTATATAGAAGCATAATATCTTCTTAAAATACATCAAAAACATAACAGTGCATCTAAAGGGAAAACAGTATTGCGGGAGAAGAATAAATAATAGAAGAAACGCGAAACAAATTTCCTTTCTTGAAATGTCCTTCCTCAGTGATACAGTATCCATCCAAATGGTGGCGGTAATGCACCAAAATGCGTGTGCAAGCCGCCATGAAAAAAAACAAGAAGAAGAAGAAGGTCATCAAGAAGTGTCGCCTCTATCACATGGCTGAGACGAGAACGTTTCAGCTCCACACTTTTAATCAGAGCATGTCGAATCCTCATATAACTTGGGAATTGTTCATAAAGGCGCTGAGGCGGACGTTGGGTCCGTATTTGGAGTCAAAAAGGCAACGGCAAACGGTGGGCTCATGTCTAATTGTTGCCGGACTGTATTCAGTTGGAGCGGCTTTGAGAAAGCAGCGGGCAAACGGCTCAAAGATTGGCGTAATTTTAACCAAGGCGTCTTCCGTAGGTGAGATTAAAAGAGGAGTATGCACGTTTGTGGCAAAAACTGCTACAGTAATCAGATCAAATGAGCATAAGGCATCACCTGGGTACAGAAGTTGCAGAGAACCTCGATTATCATATCAATCTAAATTATTATCTGGCCATTTCAATTCTACTTATTATGCGTAAGCAAACATTAGCATGCATATATTAATTAAACTACATGAAAGGCGAGTGCGTATTTAATACTGTGCAAACGTTTTAGGCGGGATGGAAAATGATTTTTTTGTACATTTTCACAGGTACACTTGTAAATGTCTGGGATTTTGTAAGATTTTAGTTAGTTGTATGATCAACCAATTATTCCAAAACCCAGTCATGATTTAACACTGATACAGCTGTGTAGGAGGTTTAAAATTGGGTGGGAAGGTTGAGAGAGTTTCTTGTAATAGTAAGCCTTAGCACATTAATAAGGCAACATGTAGTTATGCTGCATCTCTCCCTGAAACTTATGTTTTCAAGATGTCCTGTTCAGGCTCTTTTGAAGAAGTACAAAGTAACTGGCCATTTTGAAGATCGTAGACGCAGTAGTCAAGGAAACTTGTGCAGAAGATGGTTCAAAGTTCAAGTTAATTACTCTTGTAAAATGGGAAATGTCCAGTAGAAAATATCTGTATTGAAGAGGTGCAGTAAAAAAAAAAAAAAAAAAAATGCAAACGCAAACTTGAGGCCAAATTCAAAATGTACAGGTTATAAGTTTTTATATGCAACTATTACAGCTGATCTTCAAATGTCTGTGATGTTTGTCTTTGACATGTCCATTATTTCTACATCATTACGGACAGATCAGGGATATTTATATAGTTATTTGGATTATATTTTCCATCTAACATGTTTTTGAAATTATTTCTGAAAGACTTTCCTTTTTCTTTACAGGTTTGATCACATCGGGGCTTTTGGTGATTGATACAAGAGTGGGATGGAAAAAACAAAATATTGATATCGGAAAAAGTGAATAACATCGGATTTGGTGTTTTCTACCAGGACTGTGGACTTTTATATTGTTTCATCAGTCTTTTTGCCATTTCACTGTATAATATTGAAAAGCTAGTGAGCACATGACATACATTTCATTAAATTATTTTATTTACAATTTTGAAATCTTTCTTGGCACAGCAATCATTCAGACATACTGGTGATTTGGTTCCATTGTGAACTAAATTACAAAATTCTCTTAAAAAAAACATAAGTTCAAATGATTGCGAATCTAAAACGGAAGTATGAGTAGCAACTTAAGAGTTGGCGTTTGGTCCCTTCTTCTTACCAAATGTAGGAACAACATTGACAAAGCGTCTGTTGTACTGAATTCTTCTCTTTGCACGGCCAGTCTTTTTCTTTCTCTTTTCTTGCTTGTCCACCTAAAAGAATCATCACTGATTAGCGAAATAAACATAAATCATTGATAAAAAAAATTTGTTATAGTCACAGTCCTTTGGAAAAAAAACTTGGGAACATTGGTTTAAAGGAATATTCGACTTTCAGTAAATAACCATGTCGGGTATATTCAAAACAGCATCTTAAAGTTTGTGAAGTCAACACTATTAATTAGCTACATAACTTAACGTTTCTAAAAAGGGTATTTTTCATTTGATTTCACGTTTAAAATTGAGCAATATAAAAACTAAGATGTGTTATTGGTGTACTACATATAGGGAGTAAAAATTCTGACAGAGCCTAATACCTTAAAACCTATTTTTTTTTGCGGTCAAATGATATCACTTACTTTAGGTGTTTGTCCTCTGACTTTTCCCGCTCTTGCCAGGGAACCATGGACTTTGCCTTTGGGTGGGAAAAGGTAGCATATATAAAAACATCCAAGCAAGTACACTCAAACCAAATGGCTTTCTTGCATCAGTTTAAGATATCTTTATTAATATTTGAATCAGACTCTTCAACACCCAGATGGTGAATGGTCACA
The DNA here is from genome assembly GCA_007224835.1 of Danionella cerebrum. NCBI lineage: Eukaryota > Metazoa > Chordata > Actinopteri > Cypriniformes > Danionidae > Danionella > Danionella cerebrum. The sequence goes on from SRMA01025082.1 coordinate 74,776, forward strand.
GTTTGATAACCTCTAGATACATGGGTTTGAGTTTTACCTCCCAAAATCCTCAATGAGAGACCAAGAGTGGCAAACTCTTCAATTCCAGACTGAGAAATCAGCGTCTCATCTTCTAGGGGAATCCCACAGTGATAAAGAATCTGATCAGCACACGAGAGACCCTCCAATGTTTCAATTTGAGCCTGAAAAAAAGTAGTATTGTATTTCCAAAAGAGCTCCACGTATTTTGCCATTCTGAGGTATTTTATAGATATAGATTCACGAGAAGAATAAAGCGGAATGTGGTGTATTATTTTCTTGGAAACAATATATAATGAATATTGTTAATATATGTTGTATTGTACATTTCTCGTTAAATACATCCTTCTGATATTTAAATAACTTCATATTAGTACCTTGATATATGCAATAGTCTCCGTTCCATCCACATGAACTGAATGCAAAGTTTCCCCACGAATAAACAGCTGCATGATGGCCTATCTTCTTAAGAGACATTTCACATTTTAGGTAAATGGGAAAACATACAAATAACGCAATATTATCAACATCACCTTAACTTTAAATCAATACTTACATAAATATTGTGTGAGAGTAGACACAGCGCATGTAGCGTTTCTTGAACGTCTTCGTACATGGAAAGTCAGAATGCGCCTGCGCAATTTAATAAAGCAACTTAAAAGTCCCCACTGACTTGTGTTAAAACGGTCATTTTTGTGTAACGTTGTTTTAAAATTGGCGAGTGGAAAAATATATATTTTAGACAATAACTATAGGAAATTACATTGTATCAGTTTTTACCTTTCCCCCCGCCTTTATAGTACATCCGCTCAAACATATGACGTAATTATTGCAGTTCTTCCGCTCTACCATTTGTAAAAAAAATGTCTGCCTCTGTTAGAAATATGTCTTTGACATTTTGTAGAACTGCGAGAATTACTTACAGAGTATTCAATCCATCGACACGTCCTCTGAGCACCGGATATTGCTTAAAAGTTAGTGTAATCGGGGTGTTAACGTGCAAGTTTACTATAATCCGTAGTTAATGAATATATCAGATTGTGGACTTTTGACATGTCTCGTGTATATTTTCGTGGTTAATAAAGACATCCGTCGTTTTATTTGTGTTACAGCAGTACATAACGTGGCTTTATGTTCTTCCAGGGAAAGAGCACACCCGATGAAGCACCAAGTGGCATCATTGAATCTACAGAAGAGTTCAAGTTTGTGGAGAGGCTAATTCCTCCGTCTCGCGTCCCAGTTCCTCCTAAACATGATGGAGCTGCTCCATCAGGCTGGAGAGCCCCATCAGGTAGCTAAAAGAAAACATCTTACTTTCATTTCAAATGATGTATTTAAAAGAATAGAAAATGCTTGTAATAGAATAAAATGTTGGATTTTACATTAATGGTTAAGGTAGCAGAATTCTTCTGGTGCCTTTCTACAGCTCAAATTGAGTGAAAGGCTCAGATGGGTCCATTACAGATGCAAGGAACATTCACACTTCCTTCAACATTTTTATGGACTGCTGGAGAAAAACCACAAAACAACTGGGACAATATCTACCTTGGAAAGGTCCTGGCTGGCCTCAAAATCTTAATATCCTAGGAACCTGCAGCACCAACCACTTCACCGCCATGTTGCACATTTGGAATATAAAAATTTGTCACCATGTCATCAACTTCATTTGTCATCACCATGAGGTGCATGTGGGCTGAAGTTATAGTTTGCAAAGGGTTGTTGTTGAACATTTTCTTACTCTCTTTATGTAGATACACCACCTGCGCTTCCATACATGATCCGCCGCTCCAGAATGCACAATGTCCCTGTGTACTCTGACATCAAGTATGGGAACCTGGAGATAACTATAATCAGAAGAATTGATGGAGACATATGGGTGAGTTTTGTTACCTGTGTTTTTAGTGCATGATTAGAATAATGATGCAAAAGTAAGTAATTGTTTGATTCTCATGAATTATTTCCAGGCCCTGAATAAGGATGTTAAAGAATTCCTCAAGGGGCTCATAGGAAGAGAGCTTGCAACACAAGTCAATGAAATGAGTGGCATCATCAAAATTAAAGGGCCGTATGAAAAAGAGCTCAAAGACTGGCTCATGGATAAAGGATTTTAGATGCTGGAGTGCAATGCAATGAACTGAACTCATTCTAAAAATCCACAGAGGAAGTCTAGAATAAACTGCTAATGTATCCATTTTTGTGTAGTGTTTAAATAAATAAAAATGCTTTAAAACTGTTTATAATACCTTTGTTTGGGTTGGAAATTAAATGTTTACACATGGAAAGCTCTGTAAAAAGTTATATATAAACATTAAGTTACAATAATGTTTAATTAACATTCATGTTTCCTCTACTAGACAGAACAATGAAATGTTACGAGTTAAAAAAAATTTTTTCCTTAAACTTTGAAGTTTGAATTTACCCGTTAAGTAAATTTGATTTAAAACATTCTTATTCTTGGGTTTAATTCTTCTGTGTATTGTGCTAATACTGGGTACCTCCCTTTTAAAATTGAAACTTAAACACACATATATGTAACATAAAATAGAGTTACACATATGATGCATAACTGAGTACAAACAAGCAGTACGGAGGAAAGAAAACTAAATGACAATCGCATGCTTATATCCTGACATTAACTTTTGACTTTTGTTTATAACTACTTTGATAGAGGACATAAAGAGGCAATTTCTGACAAGAAATGGTTAAAACAAGGATAAGAATTAAAAAAACTTTGTATTTGCAGGAAATATGTACAATATATCATGTATAATATTATTGTGTTTAATACTAGTCATTTGATTAAAGCAGGTTATATCACATGAATGAAACGGGGAGTCAATTAGGTGGTGTAAATTGTTCCAGAAACTTCTTGATTTGGAGGAAAAAAGAACAAAATGAATACAAATGTGTGATTGACTGGATATAGTTTATGTAATATATTAAAATTAATTTCTCTTGCTTGATATGGTATTTATAAGATAGCAACTTTGATTTGTTCCCATTAGAGTTGCCCAGAAATTTTGACCTTTAGTAGTATTGTTTTTTTTTAGTTTGTTTGTTTGATACATTTCTGTAATATATTCATTACTATTTTTAATCCAAAATATTAGTTCCATAGAGGCATATATCTGAATCAATAAACTCATGTCATTAAAACTTAATTGATTTTGATTAAATGTATTTTTATTTTTTTTTTGCTAATTGAGTTAATCCACGAGAAATTGCTTTTATCACAGACCTGTATTCTCTAAAGGTAAAGGGAAGTTGTTTAGAATACTGGCCAACCCAGAAGCGTGAAAGCTAGCTACCTGCGTCATCAGCCTGCGACAATAAACGTCATTCAAACGTGCGAGCCACCGTATTTAAAATAATAAACTTTTCCATGCCCGTCAGAAATGCAGATTTCATTCAGGTACGTTTGATGAGCAAACAGGTATTGTAAATGTCTATATAATTTAAGAATTATAAATAATATTCATTTTATTAAATGTGAAAACAAGGTTTTGAATACATTTTGAGTCGACAACATTGCACAAGAAGTGTCTGAAGTTTCATAAAATATAAAACAAACCAATAATAAACGACCATGACTGAAATTCTTTTGTAGACACAACGTTAAATAAATAAATGTGGACATTTACTATCGATTTTTGTTGATGAAATAATTTAACTATAGACATTTTTAAATCGCAAATGTGGTAAATATAATTCAGTCCTTTTTTACAACAATCAGATCAAGAAGTGCATGAAATTTATCACATTTTTTTATATTTAAATATGAATTGAATTATATTTAAACCGATTTTCTGTTATTTTAATTGCAGCTGTTTAATGTTTTAAACATGGCTTAAATCATATTATAAATGAGCTGGCCATGGATCCTGTGGTGAGGCGTAAAATTCCTTCATGTGTTCATGTATTACTCACCGATATCAGACCAAAGGAGGAGGAAAACATCAGTGACTGGCCCGAAACAGACAACCAATCAATTACAATCAAAGATGGGATCACCCTTCCCAGAAGAGGCACTTCAGAGACTCATCTAAAACCAGCGGAAGGGAAAGAAGACAGATCTACTGAAGAAGGTCCATCCCCAATTAAGCCATGTGGTCTTTGCTTTTGTAAACCATCTTGCTACACCTGCCCAAGATGTAACATATCTTACTGTGGACTGGCTTGTTACAAAAGTCAGAGTCACTTGAAATGTTCTGAGGAGTTTTATAAAGAATCTGTGCTTGAGGAGCTGAAATCTCGAGGTGGCACTGATGAAGAGAGCAAAAGGAATATGCAGGAAATCCTTCTCCGACTCAGACAGAGTGCAGATGCTGAAGGAGGTATGGAGAGTTTCTTAAAGAACTTAGAAGAAGAAGATGGGACTAGTGTGTCTGAAGGAGATGCTCATGCTTTGGACCTGCTTGCAAAGCTTGCAGAAATTCAATCAGATGGAGATGACAAAGTCCACGAGGTCCAAGAAATACTAGCACAGCTTGAAAAAGGCAACGACGATGAGGAAGCTGATTTGAGTGAAAAGTTAGCTGGACTGGATGTTGACTCTCTATCAGAGGAACAACTGTGGTCATTACTGTCTGCTCAGGAAAAGCAGAAGTTTGAGAGTCTGGTGAAAGATGGTAGCATTGCTGGGTTGGTGACCATCTGGACAGCCTGGTGGGAACAACATGAGAGCGACACCAAAACACTTGTAGAAGAAGTGGACCCAGAGCATACTGAAGAACCAAAAGAGAAAAAGGGAAAAGTTAAGAAAGCTGGTAGCAAAGACAAATCACAGATTCCCCCAATAAGTCCCAAAATCCCTCCTCTTCAGACGCTCACTTCAAAGCCGTCTCCTCTGGTGCAGTACAACCTGATCAATGCTCTCTACGGATACACCTTCTCCCTGTGTCTGTTCAATGGAGATATTTCTGACATGCTGCTGGAATTCACTCAGGCAGTGATTTCCATCTCTGAGTGTTTGGGTGTTGGACGAGCCTTCAACTCTGTCTCAGAGGCTCTTGATGCTGGAATCAGAGCAGTTTCCTCAGGAGGGTTCTTTGACCGGCAGGACTCTTCAGCTTCTCTTCGAGCAGTGCAAGCAGTGGCTCATGTTTTGACTGGAAAGAGTCAAGACGACACTGTGGGATATTGTCTCTCTGCCTTATCTCAGCTACGTTCAGCGTTGAGCAAAACAAAAGCCACTGTTGCTCAGGAGGATCAGGAGACGAGGCGTTTGTGTTTTCAGGCTGGAAAGAAGTGCCAGTTCTTCCAAGCATGGGTGAAGGAGAATCCTAAAGCTCTGAGATGTCTGGCTGGATGTGTTTGGATGGAGTATAAGAGTAGGGAAGAGGAGAGGGGAAGATTAGAGAAGGACAGGAAACTTCTAGAAGTCACACAGGGAAAAAGCAGAGGTAAAAGTGTGATGATTGAAGAGATTGGGTGAGATGTTGAGCAGAGTGATGTACGAGATGGTCATTATTAAAGCTTTTTTGAGAAAATCTTTTGGTTTTTGTCAATTGCAATTATTGAAGATTCAGATGCAACATTTTCGAATCCATCCATGCTTCCCAAACTGTGCAAAAGTATATGAAATTTGATTCCTGGGTGGTTTAACTATTTCAGGTTAGATTCAAAAGTACAAATTGATAGACTCTCTAATGGCTGAAATTACCCACAATCCTCTATAATTTGAACATGTTGTCGCTATATTTAAAATAAACAATCCCCCATTTCTTTACGTTTTTCCCATTGCCTTTACCCATTTATTTTAAATGGACAAATGGAAAAATCTTTTTAACCTATACTAGAGCATGGGGCTTAAATGCATCTACATAGTAAGTGGTATTTTATTGAGCGGTAACCTCCTGAAGCATGGTCAGTTTGAAGTTTATAGGAGGTTCTCAATTTTACACAGTTTGACCCAATATGAAGTCAATGGAAAATTTCCATTTTAAAGGCGTAGTCAAATTGGGATGGCGCTTAAAAACTCAAAATGATGAGCTACCCCTCACTGCTGGAGATCTGTGGCAGTGTGCATTTAATAGTCAGTCTACACATGCAGAGATGTAACTAGTACTGCATTAGTCCTCTTAAAATGTTAGTCCCGACTCACATCAAAACAGAAACTTAAAAGTAGTCTACAGTAAAAACCAGCGTATGTAAGCTATGGCAATCAAGTGTTGTCTGTAAAGCACTTATAAAGCTGTTGATACAGCAGCATCTAAATAATCAGAAAGCACTGATATCAAAATGCTCTTTAATAATATAATACATTATCTTTATCATATTTAAAAAAAACATTCAGAGTTAACATCAAGATTCGAATGCTAATACAATCTGTGCTGTATTTGATGATGACCCAATGAATGTTGATTAAAAATGCATCCATTGTCTCACCTAAATCACTGCAGTTGACTATCTGGCGGTTGTTTGTTGGGTTTAATAAATGTAGGGGATTATTCTGTAGGGCACTCTTCTGCAGTAAGTGTCCCAGGCCACACCGTACTTGGCTTTGCATTGTTTCTCATCTCTAGCTTCTCGGTGGATGAGTAGAATGGTGAAATATATGACATAGAAGTAAGGCAGAATGTGAGAGGTTCCTAAAACAAAATGCAGAGAGTCAAAAGATGGGTTTCCTTCATTTTTAAAAGAAGTGGTTGCACCCCACCCTCCTTCAACTCCTCTACTTTATTAATTTTATGTAAATCAATAATCAATGCTAATCCAAAAGAGCACCATGAATTGGTCGAAGGGATATATTGTGTTTTACTTTAAGAAAAGGCAGGAGTTTGTTACGGCCAGTATAAATGTTTGGATTTGGAAAATTATTTGGAATAAAATTCTTTATTTTCCAATTAACTATTGTGTAATTTTTAACTTTTAAATACTTACCACAAGGCAATGACCAGGCCAGAGCCATGAGAAGATCACCCAGGTAGTTTGGGTGTCTGACAAACCCCCACCACCCTGATACTAACAACCGTTTTCCTGTTGCCGTGGCAATCGTTTCAAGATCTAAATGTGAAAAGGGAAGACAGGAAAATTCATGATTCATTTAAAAATGTGTTATGCTACCTTTGTTTAGTCAAACTCAAGTTTTGATGACTGACGCGCAACACTTTCATGAGTGGGGTCTCTTCTGAACTGGTTCTTCTGAGAGTTGGACCATCGGAAAATGTAATAACCAATTCCTGTTAAAAATTGGAAATCGATTAGACAATGTGATCCCTTGATGCTGATGAACAATGTGTAGATTACCATTTAGAAGGAGAATTCCTGTGGCTCCAGTAACACTGAGGGACTGAGGGTGGATGACCAGAAACATGGCCTGAAGACCATAGGTGAAGGGCACCCAAGCCAGATCACCAAATGCCAACATGAAGCCAAACCCATCATGGACTATATCCATTGTGCTAAGTACTGCCTCCTGCAGACACGAGTGGTTTTGTGTGCGTGATTGTTCAGGACTAACACGATTCTCTTGAGAAACAAGGAATTTTATTGGTTAGCAGATCATACTTCATTCCAAAGAGCATCTGTAACATAAAGTAGCTGGAAGCCATTGACAAGCAGCATAGCAAGAGATGGTGAATCCCTCAGCTCCACTTCTTTCATTAGCATCCCAAGATTTATTACAACCTATAAACATTAAGATAAAAAGATGTTACTGAATTTATTTAAAAGCCCCAATTGTGATTTTTTTTAAAAGGTTCATTATTTGGTTTTGGAAATGTGTCCAACAAATTGAGGCACTTCCCGTGTGTATACAATTATTTTACAACTCCCAAATTATTATTTCTGGGACTCATTTATACACAAACCTCTCCTACAGCAACTGTTATCATTGTACTTACTGGTTACGATTAAGCTGATCCAGTCTTTAAGGAAAAAAAAAACATTTAGTGAATCCAGCAGTGTGATTCGGATTGAAGATCCGAATAAAGATTAATTTAATGATGACTTTTCAGCAACTCTTTCTTATTTAAGAATCTAACTTGACTATAACCCATGACATTTCAAACACAAACTCTTTAGGCAAATAGATTGCAGTGAGATTCTTACCCAACCTATTAATCCAGGTCTCAGTTCACAGAAATATTTCAAGTCAAAACTGCCAATGCGAGGGTTGAGCTCTCGACCCATAAAGAAGTCATACAAAGGATTTCCTACAAAGGAAAGCAAAAATAATCATAAAAAGATGAAGAGTTTAAATAAAAGCATTCACACGCATAATGATCTTACCTGTGTTTCCTCCAAGAGATAAAGCGTGTTTAGGTTCCCAGAAGGAGCGGATGTAGAGGTACATAGACAGGATATAAGACAATCCAATGGCACACACAGCCAAAGGGACAACGAGCTCAAATAGGTACCCGAGTGGCATTCCCAGAAAAATACACATCATCAACAGGAGAGCAGTGATGCTCAGTGCATAGAAACCTAAAAAATGAAAACGAACAAGGTCAATCAACTAAAGTGCAATCAAAAACCTATTTCGATGTATTAGCATTTGGAATTTATTCTTTTTTTAATTCTCCACTTCATCACTTGGGACTTTTGATGTAAAGCTGTATGTAAGGAAAATGGTAAAGGCAAATAGAATGGTAATTTAACAAAGGATTTGTGCATGGGATGTGATTGAGAACAATGTGAAGTGGTTTGTATTGGTTAACTTGATTTAATTGTATGTATTTTTTGTTCAAAAGCTCTTAAAGTGATTCATGGTGTATTGTGGACTGACAAGCAAGAAATAAATGAATGATGGATCATCAGTCCTAGAGTCACTTATTCCCTTTATTCCCATTTTACCTATGGTGGTAACTTCAACAAAATGTATTGCTTTTATTATTTTATTACGTTATCATTATGTGTTTTTACAAGATTCCTTGATGTTATATTTGTCTTTATTGATAAATTTTTTTTCCAGTCATACAAGTATGTTCATTCTTGTTCAATAAAGATTAAGAAAAAGTCCTGCACATACTTTGAACACTATACATATATACTACACATTACAGAAAACGGAATTTGAACTATACTTTGCAAACCAGGTGGTTAAACCAATGGGTGAAAGTTCACCCAGTTTAATTTGGGTCATTGACAAAAAGGCATTAAAAGTTCAACAATATCAGGCCTACCATTAATGGGATATTTCAGTCTGGATCCATCAATGAGGGCCAGTCCTTCAGAAACCTGTAAACAAAGGAATCAGTCCTCTCAAATGAGCCAATGTATTACTGACAACTGCTGACCTTTCCAATGGGCAGCAGGTAGAGAAAACTCTGCAGGGTCATCCATCCAACGATCGCAAATGCTGCCCGGGGGTCCCATAACTGAGAGGCGGGTGGTAATGGAGGAGGCCACTGGAGCAAACTGGCAGCCGGAGAACGACAGATGCTGAGCAGGTACAGAACAGTCAGGGGTAGGAACACCGGGATGCACGTGGCACCTGGACGTAATGACCGCAAATACAGCTGACTCCTCATTCTTGATATCAAACATTTGAAGTGTTAAGGCTATGAAAAAAAAATCAACGTTGGCTCACCAAGCGAACCTCCAAATTCCTTTTCTACAGAATGCCGTGCTTTGTGCTTGTTTGGTTTCATGTTGCCTGTTTGGAAAGAAACCGGAGCACTTAATTTAGAACACCACATTGTTTATACAATGACTGACGTTCATTATGGTAATTACACGTTTGTAAAATTAGAATTACTTAAGGCAACTTATGCATTTTAATATTACCCTGTGTAATATATAATATCTTGACGTTCACTTACCGCTGTGTTCCTAGTCGTTCAACGTTATCGCTCATCAATCAGAAAGGCGAACCGCCCATAACGCGCTGTATGTCGAACTGCGTCTGACCAATCAACGCGTAGCACTAGGTCACAAGAGACTGGAAGAAAACCAATCGGAGAAGAGGACCTTAACCCGCCCGTAAAGCCTTGACCAATCAGGAGCTCCGACCTCACAACACATTACATTTCATAACAACGGCGAGTAGCATCTAATACTGTAATTAGATTCGCTTTTTTTTTTTTAAATATTATGATTCCTAAATATTATCCACCTCTTCAGATGCATTAGTCTGCACGGATAAATAATATAAAATTCTACTGTAATACATTTTTCTGTACAGTACTATGCAAAGGTAAACAAAGAATACATACAAAAGTGCAATATGCAAAGTACAAAAAGGAAAACAACAAACAAAAGAAAAACCTAAAACCTTTTCTTTTGCAAACAAAAGAAAAACCTAAAACAAATCAATATTTGATGTAAATACCTTTTTCTCTTTTGAAGAACATTCAAAGATGCAATGGTGAAGCTGTGAAAATGCCCTCAGAACTCAGAAAAGCAAGTTAGACCCATGTACACTAATCTACTGTCTGGATGAGTCTGGAGACTTGGAGCCAAAAAGCCACACATCCAATGTGGGAACAATGTCAGGTGATTAAAGTATGCAAAAAAAACTGGGGTGCAGAAAAATAGCATCAGGTACTCTGAACCGACGAGTTCAGAATTTTTGCCATAGCAGAAGGAAGTTTAATCTAAGGGCTGAAGTGGGTTTTTAAAACATACAAATAATTTATTACCTTTATTTCACAATGCCAAGTCACGTTTAAATTTTCATGGACGTTTCTAATTAGAGAATCCACCAAATAACCATAAAATATGGTTAAATCAGGGTCACTAAATGTACATATATGCTGAACATCTAATGTAGTGTTAACAAGGTCAACCATTTTTCATCAATTACATGAAAAGACAACTGGATTTCCAATTAAAACACAAGCACATACTCTATCCTCTTTCACAAATGACCTCAATCACACTTTGCTCCATTGGAGAAGGATCAAAGCATCGATGGGCAGCACTCCCTACAATCTCATCCAACAGGAAGTGCACCAGATTCTCATCAGACACAAAGCGCCACAGATACATCTGCAAATAGTGACAGTCCACTTGGATTTGCTGCAGTCCATATCTTCCGAAAGTGCGCAGACGGACACATTCAAGGAAAGTCTTCAGACTTATCTTAATGATGCCAGTCAGCACAGAGACCTGAGGATAGGAAATGCATTTCATGGATAAACGTGATTATTATTAAATAATTAGTTAACAGCATTTACCTTGTTAAACTCCACAGGACTAAAGATATCAATCCTCTCAGAGAAAAGTTTGTGGATGTTACTCAGCAAGTTTGTGTCCATTGGAGCGCTGGAAGAACAAATAACGTTATGAACCACTAGAGAAAATCTATATTATTTGCAGTAACCAGGGTTGACGGTAAACATGTTGATACTTCCTCCCATCAATAAAGGAATGTAGCTTTGCCGTAATAGAGAAATTTTACATTTACTATTAGAGGCAAGGTAGGAGATTTCTGGGAGCCAATATTTACAAGGAAATTAATATAAACAAATTTGTAGCAAGACCAAAACTGGCAATTCTGACAGACCGGTGGAATCATAAAACGCCGTAAAAATGCAGATAAATATCTGAAATACAAGACCCGGAGAGTGTGCCATAACAGTAGTCTATTACTATTGTGTGGGCTTGAAATTCAGTTGAATTCTTCAGATCATGAAGACATACAACCCTAAAATTAAAAAAAACAAGTGCATACATTTCTGGTCACGCTGGCAGCCATCTTGACCCTTTGTTTTGTGTGTGGGTAGTTGACTTCGAATATAATCCCAAAGACATTTATGCTGTTACGGTTATATGATTTTGATGGAAATCAATTTGCTGCACAAATGTCTTAAATTGTCATATGGTGTGACGTGCCAGTGAAAAATGGATACATGTTGTTTTCTAATTCAGTTCTAAAATGCTTTGAAATTTAACATTGCTTGTGAAAATTTGGTATATTTCAGTTTATTTAAGCCCAAGTAATCATGCAAAGGGGGGCATCACTCCTCAAATTGTAATGGAAAAATGCCATTTGATTTGTTTACTCTTCATGTAGACACTTTCGTTGTGATTATGGAAGCCAGTTCATATTTTTGGTCTTCATGGTACAAATAGAGGGCCTGGCATCTTCACATTGAGAACGCTGTTCTCTGTGCTTGTGGTCTTCTCACTGTGAATCAATAAAGAAGCTTCTTTTTTACAATGGTTTTGTGTGCTGTTTGTTTCCTCTAGACAGTCTCTTTCTCAACAAGGTGAAGGCTCATTTCCACCACAAAATCTTTAAGATATTTTCGAGAAAGGCTCTTAAACCTTGTGACAATTGTAAGAAATGACGAGATCCTTGCTGATGCTAATTTTCTTGTGTTCTGTTGGTTTTTTTTTTTCATGTATTACCATTAACAAAGTCATATGACAGTCTAAGGGAACAACAATTATACATATTTTCTCTAAAAACATATCACATGAACGCACCAAACATTGAAGGGCTATGGAGGAGAAATGAAACTCTGCTAAACTCCTGGGCTACAGATATAGGATGCATAGAGTATTTGGGAAATCTTCACCAATATTCTTTGATAAAAAATAAAAAAAAAAAAAAACTCAGAATTACCATTATTTTTGACATAATATAAATATTATTATTTAATGTTGATGTGCTGTTTAGCAGAAAAGACTAGCATAAGTTAATGGTAAGTCTAGCATTTTTTTTTCAGATCTAAATACAAACTATTGATGCAAATTTTTGCACATTTTTGATGCCATCATAATATTAATTCCTTTAATTCATGTGTGGGGATAAATGACTGAATGTTTTATTTGTGCCTCAAGACTTTCGAACCAAATTCCAGCAGAACTTCAATAGGGCCTTAAAAGCGCAAAAACACATTGACTTGCAATTTGTGAATCACCAAAGAAAAAAAAAAAAGAAAAAAACATCCCTTAAGCATCCAAATAAACCCAGAGAAGTAATGTGGGTAAGGTGTAAACGACTCTTTGATTAACAGATTTATGAAAGTGGCTTCTGTAGGTTTACGGATTTAAAGTTAGTAAAACTAATGAAGTCTGTGTACCTTGGAGTGTAACTTGGAGCATATCGAATCTGCTGCCTGGAGCTGCTGTACGCAGAGAAGGTGCGTTTGCTGGAGTCACTGCTGTGCGCTTTCCTCACTCCCTCCTCATACAGAAGACCCACCTAGAAATCATAAAAGCGCAAAGAAGAAATGAACAAATCTGGCTGATGAAATAAGCATTTTGTGTGACCGCTCAATGTGGAAGATTGAATAAAGTTTAGAGTGAATCACCTGGACATCAATAGAGGTGGTATCCTCCACCACCCTCTTCATCACAGCCCGAACATTTCTAGGTTCAATAGTGTTCACCCAGTCTCTGGTTTCTACACTCTTCCTCAGCATTTGACTGATGATCAATCCCTGGACCTGGAGTCCAACAAAAACAGCCCAATAAATGTCACGATAAAGCAACCGCAGCCCTCACAGGTGAACCGTTACCTTCACGTAGTGATTTAGCAATTTCTGAGCAGCTTCTCTAGCCTCCGCACAGAGAGCTGTAACTGGTGTGACTGGATTCTGGTGCTGTTTTTACAAGAAAAGATCAGGTTTGATGGTAAAGCAGATGCATCTTGTACAAGTGAGACCTGGAATACCTGAACAAGAAACTGTTCATCTGTGAGTGTGAGGATGTAGGAGATGGTGGAGGTCTCGTAGTCCAGACAGAGACGAGAGAGCAGTAGAAGGAGAGCAGGAGGTGTGGATCCTCCTCGGTCTCCGGCGCTCTCACAGAACTGACGAGACGACTGGCAGATGAACTTAATGAAGCTTACCACCAGACCCTCACGCACACCTTGACTGCAAAACTCTCCCTGAAGAAGAAAAGCAATCTCAAGTCACTCAAGCATTTAGATGTGTGCGTACTTCCCATTACATTTTTTCTAGTGAGAAAAGGATGTCTTTTCAATGAAAAAAGGTTAAAAGAACGTTATTTCAATGAGGAAAAAGGTTATAACGAGAAAAGCTGTAATTATAACATGAAAAATATATACTTATAACATGAATACATGTAATAAAAAGAAAATTTTTAGTTTTCAAATATGTAATTTAAAGATTAAAATATGTATTTGTAACATTCCAATATTTTATGTATTCTACTATATAGTTTATATACTTATATAGTTTAATACTATATATTTTTCCATTACATTAATAAGAAAATTATGTCATGTCAAAGAAAAATGTTATAACAAAAGCTGCAATTTTAACATGAAAAATGTGTTCTTTAACAAGAATAAAGAGTAATTAAAAGAAAAGATGGCATTTTAATAAGTAAAAGCTGTCATTTTAATCTTTTAAAAGATTAAAACTACGTAATTTAGATATAAAAAGATCCTATAGTGAAAACATGTTTTTTATGCCATTTTTTTCCTTGAAAAGATTCAATTAAAAAAATACTTCGATAATAAAAAACAACTTTTAAAAAAGTGAAACGGGGTCACAAAATACTATGAAACTTTAAAAAAATTGCTTGTTCTAATATTATTTAAATTCTTAATAATAATATTCAAGAATGCAATAGACATTTTTGAAAGTTTTTTTTATAATTGCAAAACTTTTGCAAAAAATAATAAATGATTTAATGAATAATAGACGCATTTCTATCTTTGATCTTTACCTTGAAATATGGCTTGTTGGAGAAGGTAATATCCTTTGCTGTGAAGAGATGCACGGATGCTAAGACAGACTTTAACTGATTGAGAATAAAGTTGGATAAGGACGTCAGCAGTTCTGGAAGACTGGGTGCAGCATCTTTACTTGAAGCTCCTCCCCCTGATGAACTGGCCCCACCCACTGTGATTCTTGGAGCAGCTAAAGCCTGTCTCACATCGGTAAGGCTATCATGGTAGAAGGTCTGTAAGGCAGACAGGTATTGTTTGATCCTCTCTCTGGCCGCGCGCACCACTATCTCAGTTCCCTGGCTTGGCACAGGTGACCCAGGAAGTAGTTTGGATATTGCCTGTAGTCTGCGATGGAAACGATCTAGAGCCCTCACTAAAAGAGAGTTATCCCCCACCCCCTTCTCTTCCTGTATCCTCCGCTCGACCAGAGAGAAGTATCTCGCTGCCAAAGCGTCCACAAACATGTGCAGCTTGCCGTTCGCCATCTCTGGGATCTTTTTGGATGCTAAATCACTCTCTTGCGGTCGATTTATGAACAATTCTTGATAGGAGGCGATAACCAAACAGAGATTGCTGACAAACTCATTGCACCCTCGATCGATGAACTCAAGAATATCTGTTCCGGCTGAGGGGGATAGGAACGGATTGGAGATGGAGGAACCAGAGGGAGAGACAGGATTAGATCCAGGACTTGGTTTTTGCACCATGCCTACACAATTATCAGTAACTGCAGAGTCTTTGAGCTCCGCTTCCAGTCCTTGAAGATCCGCCTCCAATCTAGACTGGGCATGGCTTAGAAATTTGTCACAGAGTTCCTCGGCTGGCTCATCCAACTGCAGCAGAAGCTCAACACATTCAGAGAGGTCTTTAGCACTGGAACCTCCATCCCTGCAAGATACTAGTATTAATAATAAACATTACCAAATGCTTTAGGTCGAGTATTCAGTACCCACCTGAATTTCTGCCGTAGCTGTTGAGCCAACTGTTCCATAATGACATGGCAGTCATCCTGGATGCCCCTGAAAGACGGCATGTGACTATACTGCTGTAGTACACAGCGAGCTCTCCGGTGGGCATTCACTGCCTGGGAATAGGCCTGCAGCTCCAAGCACTTATTAAGCCTAGCAGGCAACTCAAACAAGAACTGCAGCTTACGCAGGAGGGTGTGAACACCTACAGAGATGCGAGAAGACAGGTGTTTATGGAAAGAGTCTTGTTTTTTACATAACTAGGCCCCAAACTCATAAACTGCACCTGTAATGCTTGCTCTTTTAAGGGCACAAGTCATAAAGGACCACACATTTATTCCTACCTGACAGTTTCGTGATCTGGGCATGCTGGTCTTGCAGAGTTCCACTAATGCGGGCGCTAAAATCTGTGATAGACGCCATGTTTGCAGACAAGCAGTCCATTTCGTCCTCCATCTTCTTGAAGTCATTCTTCATTTTTCTAATAGTGTCTGTAACAAAAATAAGAAATTGTTAACAATAAATGGAAGTTGCCATATTTATTTTTTAGTTATGCACCACCTAAACGCAAAAAAAAAACTATTATTTTCATGTAATTTTGGGGTATATGAAAAAATATTACCGGTAAATCAATTTTTAAGAGCCGCGTTTGTTTAACGAACCCAACATGTATATTAGCATATTTTTCTCATGTTTATGCCATTGTCAATGTATGCGACAAAGTGAAACAGGAAGTTAAGACTATAAGGAGCAATTCTGGATTCCACTCCAGTGAAAAGTTCAGCTGAATTCCACCTTGACCTGCGATAGCACATGACAGTGAAATTTGAGGCACAAGATTGGAGAGATCCAATATGGGAGCTTTTTCATAAGTTAATATGAAGCAAATGCACATTTCAGGACGTCAGTATTGCCATAGAGCAGATTGGTGCGCACCATGTAACGAAAAATACACTTAGATAAACTTTAGGTAACTCTTGAAAGATTTCCATAGTTTCGCTCAGCCAGCCATGTGCTTTGTACACACTTGCTTTGTACGCACATGTGGTGGGAGGGGCACAGTACGTTCGTATGTCACAAAGTATTATTTAATGATAACTCGTTTAAATTGTAAACATAAACTACTTGCAACAACTCTGGTCAAACATGATCAAATCTGAAACACTCTGAATCAATCTATTACACCTATTTTTTAACCTGTGGCAGAGATGAACTTGTTGTAGTTTTCATAAACCAGGGTTTGCATGTCACTGTCCAGGGACCTGATCTGCTTCACCATACAGCTCTCATGGTCCATTAGCTCAGTCAGAGAACACTCCTTCCTCAGCTGAAACCACAACGCCATAAACATCACTAACATTAACAGATGAAAGATGAGAGTAAAGCAATAAGAGAAGTCTGTCCGTTCATATGCATTACCCTATTTAAATATATCTCTGGATCAAAATGCGGTCCATTGATGTCACAAGGATCCAGAGACTCGGCTTGCTCCGCGGCTTTTCCTTCCTCGTTCAGGCCGTAGTAGAGCTTGAGCATATTGTGAACCCTCCGCCGCTGGGTCGGGTCGGAGTCCGGCGGGGTTGTTGCTGAGCTCATTTCCACGACACCACGAGAAAGGCTTGAATATAGAAACGGTGTCAAAAAAACATCTGTGGCAGGAGCTCTTCAATTCTTCCTGCCAACTCAGTTTGTTGATGGGCTGGGACCAAATGTCGTTTCTGGGGCTAGTTTTCAAAATAAAAGTCCAAGTTGCCATAACCGTCAGAGTTAATAGCCGTGTCCCAATCCAGGTTCTGCTACTTTGACGACTGAACACTATACAATTGGAACTGTAATTACAAAAAGCAATAGATATTCATATCTGATGAATTAGATAAGAACTGTCTTTGTTGAGAAATGTTATTGTTGACATCAGAGCGCCAAAGCTGTTCTGTCAACTGCTGCTGCTTAAAATCCATAGTCTCCTGAGGCTACAGATTTGTAGGATCATTCTAACCAGTATTTTATTAAATCCTATTTGCTCCCTTTAATTCATATGTATGTTCTCACTATTTTGTGTTGATTCTGTTGGAAATATATAATATAATAATAATAAAATTCTGGGATATGTGAGGCCATGAAGAATGGCAGTGATGCATTCTCCGAATTCTGGGAAAAAGTGGATCAATTTGAGGGACTTTTCGATTTTTGGCGAAATGGGACAGTCTTTGTGCAGTGTCAGCGGGTTTTATATCCATGTTTCGAATGGAGCAGAACCTGGATTGGGACCCAGATTTAAACATTAATAGATTATTAATGTATTATAAATTATATATATAAAAAAAGCACAAAATCCACAGCCTAAACATAAAAAGTTAAATAAAAATGGATTGAAAATAAAAAAAAAACCCGCGAAGTAGCATTTTTCTTTCTCATCATAATTTTTTTTTTGACTAAATAAGAAAAAAAACTGTAGCTAACAAATAGAATGAACAGAAACTACAAAAGAGAATATGTTGTTGCCATTTTTATTCTCAAATTCTGTGTCGCACGTATTGCTCATTTAAATAAAACAATACAAAACATGAATATACTGCACAACATGCTAGTTAGTAGAAAGAGGGCATAAAAGGTTTAACGTTGCATATAATTGTTTGGTTTGAATTTACAGTCCTAATAGTGTGTTAGTGACTTAAAAAAAGGTAGTGGAGATACATATTCAAGATACAGACGGCAGGATTATAGAAGCACAAAAGGCACCTTACGTTTTTTGTTGTTGAGAAAAATACCTTAAAATGAAGATTGATTTTTCACAAATTAGTTGTTTTATATTATCATGTACAACATGTTCACTTAAAGTCTGCAAAATGGTAAATATACTTTTGAACAGAAATACACACACCACAAAATCAATTTAAGACAACATAAATCAATACAAAGAAGTTCAAAGAAAATGTAATAAGAGGGCAAAATAATTAGATAGGTATGCAGTGCATTTACATTACCAATTTGATCATATTTATATAAAAAACCATGACCTGTCACAAACTGGGCAACAGGCATCATAGCTACATTGATGAGCTACACCAAAATCACGGTCTAAAACGGCATACTTACAGACTTGAATATTTCCATCAATAAAGTTGACTTTGTAGGCTTTAGCAAGGTTTATTTATGCTATAAAAGACAGGTAATGATAAAATCAAAAGTAGATTTAATGTTTTAACCTTTTAATCATTTGAGTCTTTTTCAGTGGTGTATTCCAATGACCAAAAGGTTTGGGTTCAACCCTACAGCATTTAGTCTCTAAATAGCCCTGGTTACTATACAGAAGGTTTCCATTCTTTTTTAGAGTCATTGAGTAAATGCATCCGGTCTAGTTGTAGCAGTACTGGTGACATTAAAAGTGCTGGCTTGCTGCACGTGAAGTACAGGCAGAGGGATGTAGTTTGGTTAGATGGTTGCATAGTAGAAACTACATTCAGAACATTTTTTTTATTATCTTAACAGCTAACTGAAGTACATTTCACATCATTTTTAATACAGCAATGTATAAATAGTGGTTTATCTCTTCGGTCTGTGATCTTGGTCCGATCTGTCCATTCAGATGGTCTCAATGGACAGATGTCATTTTGGTCACCGGGCAGAAGAGGGCAGTGCTGTTCACCCTTGCTCCAAACTTTCCGTCACCTGAACGGATGAGTAAGTGGGCAACTGTGTTTGTCGTGTAAAGAAAGACGCAGCTCTTTTGGGCTTCAAGCGTTTGATCTCTTTGCCTGAATCAATGGAAGCAAATAAAAGCACCTTGTTTATTTTTTGAACTGTAATAAAACAAATGAGCATCGATTGAATCGTACCGTCATCAACGTAGTTGATTGTGTTGAGGGAATACACTCGATTGCAGACAACGCTGCTCTGTCTGCGCAGTTTTCCTTGCCGTCTGCTTCGAGATTTCTCAGTGGGTTCTCGACTCGTGGATTCTTGTGAAGGGGTGACCTCACCATCTGTACCCGTGGCTGCAGTTTCTGCAACCGAACGCAACTCCACACAAAACTCGATAAGTCCACTCATGAGTTCAGCCTAGAAAACAAAACTAACTGTGGGTGCATTCATTCTAAATAAACGAAACAAAGTCAAGGAAACACGAACAATGGTGTATGTGACCAATGAGTTTTGTTAATCTCAAATAAAGACTTAAACCTGTGTCTATGTAAACAAATCTAGCAATTCATTGTAGTGTTCCCCTACTACATGTTTGCACTTCATTAGCGCAAGCCTTGAATATCAAGCAGGCACTAATTATTCCCATAATTACGCACCAGATGCCTGCATTCAGTAAATGTATCTACTGGTTTCATCTCAGAGCGGCAGAACTACTCTCACCAGAACTTTCTCTTTCACAGTTCCCGGTTGGTGGAACGTTCTTCCAGTCCCAATCCGGAAAACAAAGTTTCTCACAACTTTCAAAGAACAACTAAAAACTCTTTTCCGAGAGCAATTACAAACAAAATGAAAAAAAAGCTTGAGTTTGAAGCACTTAATCAGGGCTTAAGGAGAGTCATATTGTTATCGCTTTACAGATTTTAGCGCACTTTTGAGGGACTACACTTTTTCGAAAATTTCACACATTTCAGAACTGGTAAAATATTATATCTGATTGGGGTTTGAAAAGTGTGTGTCTGGGAAAATGGCGCCAACTAATGCATCAGACTATGTTGTCATATGACAAACTCCTCTTTGAGATTTTATCTATTCAACTCAATCAGTCTTATCCTAAATAGTAAAGGTTTTTTTTGACTTTGCCAAACATTAAAGCTGGTCCCAAATTTACAAAAAATTATATGTAGTCAATGTCTGATCACGTCTACAACATTCTCTCTTGGTTATAGCAGGTGGCCACAAGAAAGAAACTTTGACAAGTGTAACAAAAATATTGCAAAAACAATAGCAAACATTATTTTGAAAAATACACATTTTGGTTCATTAGTGCCGCCTGGGGGTCATGACTCTTTGAGATGTGGTTTCATTATATAATTTACCTGTATCGTTAGCTAATTCTAACATTTCTTGCTTGAATACATCTTCTAAATAATGATCCGTAGTAGTGCGCAGTGCATAGAACTGCCCACCGAGAGGTGATTGCGCCGAAGGTGCTCGACCGGGTAATGGATTTTAAAAATATTAAACAATAGTGTTTCATGAATTGTGTTATACTACCATCTAGTGGTCATTTAGAGACAGAATGCATTTCTTTAACTTTAGATCTCTAGTTCTTAAATCTACTTACTATTTTTCTTATACTATCACTTTGACTTATATACTTAGTACATTTTAGTGTTTTATTAGTTAAAGGTATTTTCAAATGGGTTTATTGTTGAGAGGGAGGAGGGTGTAGGTGACATGCTGAGGTCAGGCCTTCTTTCTTCTTTCCACTTTCTTAGGATAGCATGTGCGTAAGATACAAACAATGCATTGATTGTATTTAATAACTTTATAATAAATAGCCGTCGTTGCTGTGTTCCTTCCAACCTGTCTTCATTGTTTTATTATCAATAGAGAAGGTATTAATAGTACCATAACAACCGCTGCTTGCACCTTTGACTAAATCTGCTAGAACCTATTTTGTTCGCACTTTTTATGAATAACTGACTTTATTATAAACTCTTTGTTTGTTTATCCCAAATTGTAAAATGCTTTGGATAAAAGCGCCTGCTAAAGGCATAATTGTAATTATTATTATTACAAATATATATGATACTAATATTATCACAAGGTTTAAGCATTTACTTCATATTGAATGTTATGAAAATGATCCACAGGACCCAAGAGAACCACTCTTTCATGACTACCACTCCTGCAAGACTCCTAATCTTCAGCAGAAGCCCCTAGATAAACAAGTTTGTTAGCTTAGTAATCTAGTAACGAAGATAATTAATGCAATTACCAAGAGAACGATGAAGGTCTCAATGTTTAATCAAGAAATTCTTAAACTACTTTGATACTTTATTGTAAGCTAGTGTTCAAACAAAATGTTTGTTCTCAGAGTTGTTTGTTTTGTAATGGATGCTCACCTGTTTTGAATAAATCTTTAATAACTTATTGACCGACACTCCGGCCTCCTCCCCATCGAACTCCAGCCAGAGAATATGAGAGTCTCCCTCTGTCTCCGGATAGCTGTGGTCCCAGGAGAGCTCACTAAACTTCAGACCCAGGAGGACATGCTTCTCTTTCATGTCCATGACATATACTCCTTCCAAACTGATGCCGACGTTCACACTCTTTCGACCACTTCTGTGAAGGAGGCCTTGCGCCGGTTTATCGATCTCTCCCATGAAAAAAGCACAGCTGCCAAACAAAAACATATGTTTACAATAATTTTATTACACCTTTGAAATGAGCCTTGCATTGGCCATACCCATAGTAAGGCAGAGCGTGGCAGATCCTGAGGTACTGGCGCAGTAAGACATGTGGCTCCTGACTAGGATCGCTGGCAGCGGTGGAGCAGACTGAACGATACTCTTTTACAAGATTCTGCTCCATCTCAGCATTCTTTCCTCCTCTACCCCTCAATGTGGACAGGAACCCTCCTCCTCCTCCTAAAGCAGAGTGTGCTGGGAGGAATGAGGACAGCTTCTTCTCTCTGAAATAACAGAACAGACGTTTCATAAAATACAGAAATTCTGGGTCAGTTATTTTATAAACCACAATCTTACTAGTGGAGCTCCAAAAGTCTAAAGACAAATGATATATGCAACCTCTTTAGCTGTTAAAGACATGTATTGTTAAAAAAACAAACAAAAAAAAACTTCTGAATAAAGTATAAGAAAAAATCTGTTAAATAAGGTTAAATATGTAAATTAGATGCAAAAATCTGATGAGTTTTGGACCACCAATAGTAAGTTGCAAATACAGCCTAGTTTAAACTCTACTTCAAGTGGCCTCATTTTGTTTTGTAAAAACAATTTATGAAAAATATATAAATAATTTCGAGCTTGATCTTATACACACACACACACACACACATATTTTAAAAATACACACAGGCACTCACAGAAAATCAGTGACCATCAAAATAAGCTTCACTTTTCACTTCAATTCAAAGTCTGTCATTGTTTTCAATAACCATGTTTCCATCCAAAAATGCAAATTAAATTTTATCGTACAAAATATTTGTGAATAAAGCACTGTTTACATCCAACAAGAAAACGCAGGTATTGACAAAACTTGACATTGGGCCAATATCAAACTGAGACGAGCACCAACTTTCATTCAGAGCAAAACACAAAAAACCAATGGTGCACTTCCAATCCCATGACTTTCATGTCAGTTGACATATCTTCAGTATTTTTTTTGTTTGTTTTGCTGATTAAAATAAATAATTTTGATTATCTGGTGCCCATTTTATTTTGCGTGGATGAAGCAAAAGCCACAATATTTATTATGATATTACACAGTTATTATGATCTGTAACAGTTTGGACAGGTCAGTGATGTGGAACTCCACCAGTGATGTGGAATCCGAGAATGGTACCTGATTGCTGTTGTTAGTGCCTGGTCATCTAGTGCAGTCCCCAACTCAATGGCACAGGACAAAGCGCCCAGTGTAAGCCAGTGCTCAGGGTCACAGGGGTAACGACCCTCCAAGATATTCAGCTTCGCTTCATCATAAAGTAGTCTCAGCACTCCTTCCTCTTCAAGCTAATGTTACAAAGCAAGATGTTATTAGACATGGGCTAAAATACAAAGTGCTACTAAAAAACATCAGAAGATTAAAATAAAGGGACAATGTCTTGCACTCAGTGCAACATACTGTCTGTATGTTATTGAAAAATAAATCCTCTAAATACTTTAGTATGGAACGAAAATAATAATAAATAATTAATCGGAAACATTTCACCAACTTTTTCATTGTTAAAAATTCGCTAACTAATATTCACCTCACATTTCCAAAATATTCAGTTTGTTTAATAATTCCAACAACATTCGTCAGACAATTTTCGGTTATTCAGGAATTTTATTTCACTTTACAAATTTGTTTCCCGAAAATTCAGTGGTTCAAATTCGACAGCTCTTAGCAGCGCACATCCGTGAAATGTTTCCAATTGAAATATTCACAACTTAAATATACAACAACGTTAAAATGCAGCGCACAAAAATGCAACCCCTGAAAATACAATGCACTAAAATATAAAGACTGTTAAATGCAATGCATTTTTCCCAGTTGTGTAATTCAACAAGCTTTTTAATTCAAATACTTTTGGCATTTATTTTTTCCATACTTTAGGTTCATATCCGTCCGGAGAGGAGAGCAGTTGTTGAGCTTCATGGTAAATCTTGTGTTACATAAGAGGCTTATTTATATATTCCCTTGATTCACACAGCAAACCTCACAATGAAAGCTGTGCAATCTTCTGTAAAGCACTACTCAATACCATCAAGACATTCTTGAAATTATTGAAAATATTTAGCCTCCAAAACATTGTCTAGTCCTTGGGAAAACCTAAACAATTACCTGAATTTCTTTCGACTTTGGATAAAAGACATTTCTTCTGTACAACAGACAAGGCTCATCTGAAAGACAGAGGGATTTTCTTATTGTTAGACGTCTGCAGGTTTAGGGGAGGTGACACATGACGGAGCAGACAAATCTACCTTGAGAGATGTCTTCTGTCGGGGCTTCTGTAAAGCGGTACAGCAGGTCCTGCCACTGACGGCAAAGCTTGTAAGGCTGATGTTTGGGCTTCAGTTGGAGTTCTGGTTGAACACAACAGTAAAAAGACACTAAGGTTTGGCCACAACAAGTATGACGCCTTTAAATTAATTTGGAACTTCACTTTTCTTTTAACTTTAGGGAAATTAAAGCACAAATTATACAGTATAGTTTGTGATATAAAAACATGTAATTTGTTTACAAGTAGAAAACCATTGACTTTCAAAGAATAATGTGTTCATTTACTTCCATCAAGAAAGATTTTCAAGATAAACTCGTCTTGAATGACAATAAACACTTGTGCATCATTTAGAACATTTTTAAACGGACGATGTATCGAGGCTTAAAAAGATGTCCTTGTTCATGGAAACATCAACTGCTTTACTAATGTCAGCTGGCATGCATTAACACCCAGAGGACTTCCTGAAGTCTCCTAAATGCCATCATTGTCTCCTGTTTGACCCAACTACGAATTGGTCATAAGTTCTGCAAAAGCCTGACGTAGAACGTACCCAGCAAAGGGGAACAGAACCAGAAAGCAAACACATCTGCAGCAGAGTTGGGAATGTTGAGGGCCTCCCGAACATTGCGACCAAGCTCTTGGGCATTCATGCACCCGAGGCCCTCTAAAGTCAAATGCACTGCGCTGTCACTTGCAAGGTACACCAACAACTCTTGTGCTGTAGAGACAAATTCAAAGAACAGATTAAACATCCAGGCTCACTAAATAATCAATAGCACATGGAGGAAGAAAGCACCAACCTCTGGTGACAGAGGAAGCCACACTTCCTCGCTGGGAATGAGAGGGCTCTGATGGCTCATGAGGGAAGTCGCCATCCTCTCCCTCCATCTAATAAACAAAAGATGCATAAGAAACATAAAGAAAATTTATATAACACCATGTACCGGTAACTTATTCTTAAATTACAAAATCAACATCGTTATTGGAAGACGATCAAATATTTGGATGTTTCAATGCTAATGGCAGTAATTATATTTGGCCTGTAAAAGCTAACATATTGCTTTTCACTGGGTGCTTGTTTATGTTGATCATAGTAATAACTTAACTGTTAAAGACATCGCTGACAGCTCCATAGCTACAAAACTGTTCACACTAGCAACCCGAATTTCTGAAATCTGTTTAAGCTTTGGTAAATATTAGAGACACATTAGTTAACTTATATTGACAAAGGGAACAGGACCCTCCCTGAACCCTCCACAGCAACCAGACTGTTAACCATGAAAAACCAATTTACCATATCTCTATCTCAGCTTAAGGAAATTATAGAGACGGGGTTGGTTTATTTAACTTAAATAATTAGTGGGAAAAAATGTACATCAAAATTTCTGTGCAACTTATAGCAAATCAAATTTAAATATATAAACAAAGTAGATGTATGATCTATGAAGAGAACCAGGAACTTTTAAATGTCTAAAATAGTTATTTATTAGATAGTTTTCAATATTATCGTAAACTTATCCCTAGAGTACTAGGGATCAACTGGAATGGGTCAATCAACTAAGTTGATAAAACGGAAATGGAGTTGTTGTGGATAACTAGTGACAGGCTAGCGTTAGCTAGCTTCTCCTGAAACTGTCCAGCAAACAAACAAAATACATCAACTCACCGAGACACGCTCCTTCGACTCAGATGCTTTTTTCTCGATCAAAACAGACTGAAAGCATCAGTTTTGTGAGGATTACGTTACATAAAAGACCTGAGACTCTGACAGCAGCAACAACACAGCTGGATAATGCTCTTAAAACAGCGCCCAACAGCAAAACCACAAAAACCTAGATATACGAATTGTTGCTTCATGCGTAATACATAAACCCTGCAGCAGAGGGCGCTTAGCAGCTCACAGTTCACATTAATTGTGCAATAGACTGTAGAAACTAATACAAAATGTTCAAATTAAAAACTTAACAAATAGCGTTGGGTTAAGCAAATATAATTGTGCATAAAAAATTCGCTAATTCATATGTTAATTAATCAATCCAAAGTATATACATTGATATTAAAAGTAAACCATTTTATTTTAACAATAAATAAGGACACAACTTTTACGCCTGAGTAAAAGTGTATAGAATCACCCCGCGTACCAGTTTGTTCCAGAGAAAGAGTTTCCCTCAGGAACAATCACAACGTTCTTCTAGGTTATAAATATTTCTGTCTGGCGCCAACGGCAGTCTGACCACGTGATTCATTCCATCACTTAGCTCACAAGCAAGAGTTGGAGCCATCTGCCACAAAATGAGTTGCAAAATGTTGTATTGCAACATTATTTGAAAACGATTAAATATAAGCAGTATATGTATATTAAGAAAAATGTTTTGGACATTCAATATATGTTGACCTTAAAGTACTGCATTGGTTCCTTTAAAGTACTACATTTAAGTAATGCATTGCAGGCCTAAAGATTTTTCACACTTGACATAATTGAAAGCTCAATTAGAAAAGGATTGTTTACATAAACATAGACTCTGCATGACATAAATCCTCCTTATGTCTCAGGAAAGCTTTTGTTAAGTGATTTATTTCGAGGAAACTATGCTCATAATTTAGCACATGATGCTAAGAACAAATATCGGATGAAGAAATTAAATTGTCCATATGCAGTGTTTACAGTGTGAGATGAAGAGGGGAGGGTTTGCGAGCTGTTGAACACCAGCTCTTGAATTACATTTATTAAATTCTGTTTTCTGACAAATTTTCAAACTGGACAAAGGTATACACACAAACATACATTATTTATTATGACATACAGCAAAACTTCACAAGTAAACACATGAGCCACTGCTTCAAACCAGGTATTAAGTCAACTGTTCTTCCTTTACGCTTGAATAGAAAAAGGCACCACTCCATCTTCATTCATAGCTTATGAATTTCATGACCAATATTGACAAAGACCCATAGATGTTCACCTTTTCAGCTAAAAACTGTGTGTGCCACATACTTATTATACAGAGGAAGAGTCATGAAGGTTAATGACATGACTATTGAGCACCATTTAGGAGACGGTCAGTCAGTAGGCGTGCCAGGTCTCCACAATACTCAAGAGTGTCCAGTCCTGCAATCACTCTCCCTGAGAGTAAAGCCGGGTTTTAACAACACATACCTCCTGTCTGTTGCACAGGGGTACTTTCAATATTAAGATCAGTTTTCTCAGAGCCCCCCGAAGCCCCAGGCCTCATGCGCTTCTTTATCTCCTCTGCCATAGTCATGAAGGCCTGCTCCACATTTGTTGCATTTTTGGCACTCGTCTCAAGGAAAGGAATGCCAAGGGAGTCTGCAAACTCCTGTGGAAATAGGATCTAGTTAAAGTCATGGTGCAATTACAAAAAAAAAAAAAAAAAAAAAAAAGACTACCATTGTAATTTCAAGACTGTCAATCAAGACTAGAATTCATCTTTGAAAGGAAAACCTATGCCTCTGTTCCTCTAAATAAAGTCTATTGTTTATTTGTTTGGAGGTCAAATAAAATGAATGGAAAGAGATCGTTCAGGACAACCGACAAATAAAATGACACGCGATAGAAATCATTGGATCGAAAGTCTCACATAAACAAAGAGCAGATTATTCAGCTCTTATTTGTTCACCATCAAAATGACATTATCCTTAATGCGATTTAATAGAACGTTTACGATTAAAATGAGTAATAAACAACCGAAGGTATTTGCAGTTTTTACCCCCATCTCTCAGATTACTATTTTATAATTTTACACATTTTGTAATGCCCCTCTAGTGGTGAAATATCACATAGTGAACCTGCGATCTTTTCACATGGAACAAAAGATCGTCGTCATGAAAAAGCCTGGTAATTTCTAAATGTTTAAATTAAAGTTAATTGTGGAAACCATGACTGTAAGAAGTGTTACTGATATAAGACCTTGTTCTTAGCCCCACCCCCATATGTTATGATTGGCAACTCCCCACCTTTACTTGAACCTGCTTACTGCAATGATTACATATTCCTCAAAAACAACAGACGCCTCATAACATTAAGAAAAGTGCTCTTAAATTGGCCTAAAAAAACAACACTGCCCATGTTTCCATAATAATCACTGAGATTTCCTTTCTGACGTTCAAGAAACAGGTTTTTTTTTTCACAACATCAGTAATAATGCTTAAAACAAGGAGCTTTTTGCTTTGTGATGGGTATTAAACTTGATTTCGAGTCATTTTTAACATGATATCCTTATTTTACATATAGCATTAAAGATTCTGAGTGAAAAATAGGGTTGAGATGCTCTAAAATGAAAAATTTGCGACCTGTCCAGACACCTGTGACCCCGAAAGGGAATAAGCGGGTTAGACGATGGATGAATGAATGAACTAAAACATGCACCTAGAACTTTTAGAACCAACCTTAGCTGTAGTGTAGTCCACAAGTTTTTTAGGGGTCAGGTCACACTTATTTCCAACAAGAAGTTTGTTGACATTTTCATTTGCATATCGATCAATTTCCTTCAGCCATTGTTTCACATTGTTGTAAGATTCCTGAAACAAACACCAGAGTAGTCTTTCCAGAACCATTTCAGCTAAATGTTACTTTCCTCATTCACACTTTTTATAAAATGGTATTATTGATACTAAATACAAAAGATCACCTGTTTAAAAAAAACACAAATACTTTTCGTAGAGTCAGGGATGAAGTGACCTTAGTTACAGGTATGCATCACTTGCAAACGTTGGCCCTCCCTCCGTAGAGGCCTACACACCCGCTAATGCTATCAAACAAAGGCAAAGCCACAACACAGGAGCTGAAATCCGCTACACAGGAGCTGAAATCATTTTCTTAAAATGAAAACGAGGATTACAAGAAAATGCGCTTTCCAGGTCAGACAACTACAAAACATCTGTTCTACCTCGAGGATAAGAAGGAGCAAGCCAGAGTTTGAAAGAGCACATGTTTAATTTGTTACACATGTTAATTTTACCATAACTTACTTTAACTTAAGATTTGTTTAAAAAAAGGGACAATTGGACACTATTTCTGTACAATACTTGGTGAGAAGTAGAGCTCAACCCCAATTTAGTGCATCCAATGAAAGATAACCTCTGACGAAGTCTTTATAACATATTTAAAAATGCTGAGTTGTTTTTTTTCTATTATAATTACATAATTTATGGTTTGAAGCCAAATGGCCTGTTTTTATCCGAGTTAAGTGCGCTGCTGAATGATGTCAGATGCACCGGCTCACAATACTGTTGTACTCTCGCTCTCTTTTCTCACGCTACACAAAAATTGTAAAAATGCTCACTGAAGCTACCACTTTTACAAATAGACTGCCACACAAATTTATTTAGCATTTTAGAACTTACATCTCCATTTTTTGAGTGAAGAAGAGATACAACAATAAGGATTTTACAAAAAATGTCAAAAAGTGGAAGGAATCACCACTAAAATCGTACAAACCTGATCCGTCACATCATATACAACGATGATCCCATGAGCTCCTCTGTAGTAGCTGGAAGTAATAGTGCGAAATCTCTCCTGTCCTGCAGTATCCCACTGTAAACACACCCCAGAGACAGTTTATCAGTGTTTTTATATTTGAAATTAAACTTTTTAAATGAAAACTCACAATTTGAAGTTTGATAGTTTTCCCATCCAACTCAATCGTTCGGATTTTGAAATCCACTCCGATGGTGCTGATGAAACTCTCCGTGTAGGTGTCATCCTATGATACACAGGGCACACTTTTAAATCAAGAGCATAATGTGAAAACCAAGCGAATAACAACTAATAAAAACTTACAGCAAAACGCAAGAGAATGCAAGATTTTCCCACTCCAGAATCTCCGATCAGAAGAAGCTTGAATAAGTAATCACTGAGGAGATCATACAATTAAGAGTATTCTAATATGGCAAGAATGGCAATGTGTGTATAATAAGTTCATATCTTTGGTTTTATTGATTAGAAACTGAATTATACTGCTTCAAATACCAAAAACAATTACATTTATTGGCACTTAAAATGTTATTAATTGATTACATTCCCTAAATTAGGCTATACATAAACATTCGGTTGTGAATGCGCTTAAAGACACAACTTAGGCCTCTTTAAAAAAGAACAGGCTACTGATACAGAGGGGTTGGTCATAACCATGACAACCAGTGAATTCTGTTATAGTCTTTACAGTCTAGAAATGTACGAACAAAGCAATGTAGTTGGTGTTAGAGGTTGGTTAATATCGTTGTTAGAACACTTACTATTCAGCGTTCATGATGTGACAGTAAAAGGCTTGTTATTGTTTGTCCAGGATGAGCGATACGGGCCGCCTACTCTTCACCCGGCTGATCGCAAATTGTTCAAGTCTGGATGTAGAAATGACTAAAAACAGAGGAGCTGAGCGCTATTTAGTGGTTATGGACGGTTTCTCGATCTCCTCAACTCAATCCAGACTATCTCAACGCGTCTTTTCTTCTCGGTGGTTATTACGAGCCGCGCAGGTGCGGCAGTGACGGGCGATGATGAGCCGCTTTTCTAATCTGCTTCCGCCCCCTAGCGGAGGGATACGCGATAGACTATATCCGTGGATTAAACGAAAGTGCTTTTATATGTTAGATTCTTCAGAACTTTAAATGTCCCTTTATCGCTTTTGGTCATGCGGTGATCTGGTGCAGATATTCCTCTCCTTTTTATACAAAAAAAGTTTAATTTATGGAGTGAACTAACTATTCTGAACTAATATAGAAAACTGACAAAAGGGCAGCACATATGTTCTATTGTTTAAACGTACAAATTAGTTTTTACAAACACAAAACTTTTTTTCTATTTACAATAAGTGCTTTAAATCAGTCATGCCAGTCTGAGAAAACCCTGGGTCTGATTGTGGTCTCATAAAACTCAAGGAAACTATTGAACACTTCGTTTTAAGTGTAAAATTCCTTAATGTGCACCAGCCAACCAAACTCCACTGAAAAAGCCTAACAGTGGCAATTCTTAAAACAAAAGGTGGGCAATTTCCATTCATAGTTTTGACGACTTCAGGGATAATCTATATTTTAAAGTCATTAAAATAAAAATATTAGGTGCTAATATATGTAAAAGCTTCCGAACTGTGTACAAATATACATTTTTATCAAATAACTCTCCAAACAGCATAGATCTTTATTGAACAAAACACATTTAAAACAGGAATGAACAACATTTTAAAACACCAAATACAACTGTCACACAAAATGTGTTTTAATATCTATAAAACAATGTATAAATATGTTACATTTTAAGTAAGCTTTCAAACCCGATTTGAAAACTGAAAAATACACAATGGCTTAGATTGATATCAA
Source organism: Danionella cerebrum (assembly GCA_007224835.1). Classification (NCBI taxonomy): domain Eukaryota; kingdom Metazoa; phylum Chordata; class Actinopteri; order Cypriniformes; family Danionidae; genus Danionella; species Danionella cerebrum. The sequence goes on from SRMA01025082.1 coordinate 106,340, forward strand.
AAGCCCTTTATATAAAGGTATCAAACCTCTAAAGGCACTGCAATGCGAAAACACTTGTTGTGTGCGAATACAACCTTCATCTTCTCTGTTAAAAATCAAATAAATAAAGAAAAGCTACTGATGTAACTTGGAAGACATATTTTGGGAGGTTCAGTATGACATAGTTCATGATAAACCTGGATTATAAGATGTTCTATTTCCCATCATTTTATCATGATTGATACGTCTGTCATCGTACAGAGGAGTTCTTGATTGTTCAGTGAAAAACTTTTAACATAGTATTGCCATACTCTTTACAAGTGCAGTCTGAAAATATTCTTGTGCAAACTTTAAAAAAACATCCTCCCCCCGAGATCTTCAAGAAGTTTAGAGGAAACTAAAGCAAGGCACACCATAATCCTACAGCAGCCATTGAGATACGGATCTCCTCTGAAGTAAACGTTCACTTTCTCATTGAACAACACACTTTTCTTTATTGCTGAATTTCCTTCGTCGTGCTTCCAGACCCCTCTCCAGTCTCTCATCCTCCTCTAAAGCCCTACATGCACAACATAGACAACTTGTCAGGACAATTTTTCTCCAAGTCATCTCTTAATTCTGAAAAAACAAAAAACAAACTCACCCTCTCTCTTTGGCGTCCATGTCTCTGACCAGCTCATCCCTCTTGTTAACCAGTGCCACCAGCTCTTGAAGCAGAAGCTGTTCTCTGTGTTGCTGCGCTTGGGTTTTCTGCCAGTCTGAAGAACCAGGCATCAATTTAAGAGATATGGAGATGAAATAGTGGCCACTGTATGAGACGACCATTTTAAACAGAAGTATTTGGCTTAATTCCTAAGTCCTCTGTATATGAATATTGCATGAAATACTACATCAATGTTGCTTGGCGTGGAGGCAATCAGCCTGTGGCTCTGCTAAGGTGTAACGAAAGCTACGATTACTTTGATGGCAGCCTTAAGCTCATCATCTCCTCTTTTTCTTGGCAAAACCCTAGAGATAATTAAAACAAATCTCTTTCGAAGCCTCGTATGGTACCTTTGGTAAAGTTTTGGATAAAATTCAGCTTCGAGTTTGTCTGTAAAAACAAAACAGCATCTCCAGAAAGCTAGTCGAAATGCTGGTCATTTCTTGGTAAATAGCTGCATTAACTGTGGACTTCAGAAAAGCCAGTAGACCAACACGAGCAGATGACATGGCAACCCAAAAACACTGACTGGAAAACTCACACTGGGATTCTGCGCCTCCGCATTTTTTTTCAGATTCTGAGACCACGATGTTTTCAAACAAAATGCTAATTTGACTTTTATGAGGAAAAAAAGCACAGAGCAACATTCGAAAACAGCTTCTCTTTCCGAATCCCACCCGATAATCGAACCACTTTTTCTGTCGTCAGCAGTTTTCCGAACCATAACATCGACTACAAACTCAAATTCAATCTTCTTCCTCTTTATTAATAACAGCAGAAGATAAATATCCAAACAACACTAAACTGTGGTCAAAAGCTCTGTTAATATAGTTTATGAAAGTTGTGTTTATTCCCTAATTTTGGAAAGTTACTGAAGTCCATTTTACATTCAAGAGTGCTCATCAACATATTCAAACATATGCAAATGATGCAGGTTGTTCTGCTTTGTATGAGAGCTCATATTCATGATAATTGAGCTGTTTAAAGACAAGCTGGAATCATGTTTTGCATTAATACCAGACCAAGTAGCCTTCTAGCATTATAACTGTTTTTAAACAAATAGTATGCTAAAAATGCCTAGATCTGCCTAAACTCATTTCTCATTGTGGACTTTTTGGTGCATGGTTCATGTAAGAGATAAATGGAAGGAATATGTGACGTATACCGTAAAGCAGACGTATTTTATAGTTCTTCTTATGTAGGGGTTCCCATACAAACCAAGAAATTAAATGTCAACAATACAGATGATATACATTCTGGAATTGTGTAATTAAAACAATTCAGACTAGTTTTACCGAAAATTGCCTTTGACATAGTTTGAAGATATTATAAACTGTGAATTTTCAAGGTATAGTGTACATTTTAGTAAGTTTTTAAGAAATGTTAGATTTAATACATGATGTGCTTTTATAGTTACAAATCTAACCTTCGATTGCCATCATGGCTCTCAGCTCCCGGTTCAGCAGATCAAACCTTCGTTCCAAATCCTGCTCCTCTTGGCTGCAGGGAGAACGTTGTTAGAACAGATGTGTACAACTGACAGTTTTACAACTGATTTTAATAAAGAACGCACAGCAGCTCCAGATGGTCTTGTCTTCTTATCAACGCGTTCTTTTTGTTGACAAGAGTAAACCATTCCTGAATCAGCTTCTCCTCTGCATCTTTATCACTTCCTGTGAGAGAGAAAGCATGATATATCATATTGTTTCACCAAATATTAGCTTCTATCTTACGTATGTCAAGCTGCCCATAAACAGTGAGGAAAATAAACAACCAATATGAACGTCTCTTAGATTTCAGAATAGCACAGCAACAATTGCAGACATATTGATAATTCTCTGTATGCAAGGTTTCTGACCTGTCTCCATGAGCTTTCGGAGACGCTTCTCGACGACCGCCGCTCGACTGTCGATGTGCTTCTGTTCACTTTCCAGAGCCTGAAGTTCACTCAGCACGTACTGATTGGTGTCCTGCAGACACTGGCCAGGAATCAGCACAGGGAGACAAACATAAAACCAGACAAGAGAGCAACACGCACAGACAGGGACGAAGGTGGAGAGGACAGAGATGGATCAAGACCATTTATAAGACCTCAACAAAGACGAACAGGTATAGCGGAAATGAGAAGAGAGGAATCTAATGAATTAAAAAAGAGATTTAAACATGGAAAGTTGTGTGATTCAACGTGGTTCTTATGAAAAGAATATTAGAATTGTTATATTGCCATTTAATCCCTTAAAAACAAATGTACAACTTTTATTGTGATACAAAAACCTGATTCAAAAACATCAAACAGAAAAAAACCTATTGAATGCAGTTTTTAAATACTGGATAAGAAAGGGGCTGAGGATAAGATTTAATAGAAAATGCAGATTCATTTAGCTTAAACATTAGAGATGCTATTAGCTAAACACATGCTGCATTGATAACAAGGAAGATAAGTGGAGAAGAGAAGGAGAGAAAGAGCTCTGTATCTCCTTCAAGATCTAGAGAGCAAAAGGGAAGAACCTATTTGTACTGCTTTTTGTAACTTCCTGTTGTGATGTAACTTCCTGTTCTATCTCAGACAGTAGGATTCTGAATATTTTTTCTATTATGGTTGTTTGATGTCGTTCTCAACAAGTCTCAAGCTCGTCTCCTGAGGAATAATAACTCATTCTTCCTGAGCAGAACTCTCAATCATATTTGTTTTTCTTCCAGCACTAACTCTATTCCAGCTTTGGGTTGTTTTTATGCTGGAAGACGTTTCCTTTAATTCTGATATTTTCACCAAATATGGGCAACATATCGGTGACCAAATGGGTCTAGTTTTATCTCATGAGTACGACGTACATGTTTCCAACATGTTTTCCATGTTATAGGCCAGGTTGTCTTCAGCAAACCACTGTTTGTATTTTTTCAGAAGTTGAGTCTTTCTTTGCCAGCAACTTTAGTTCGATTCTAGACTCATACAGAGTCATTCACTAGTTTATTAGCAGTTGTTTTGGGGTTTTCCAAAAACCATTTGTTTCCTGCCTCTGGTTGTCTTGTTCTCCAATTGATAATGCTTCTCATTTAAATTCTTTCTTTCTTTAAAGTCCAAACTTACCCGCCCCCCCTGTCTTTGCTATGATGACAGTGCACGTTATTGTACTAGTTTACCATGATACTAAATGCAATTTAAAAGAATATCTAAGGAAATTAGTAAGCAATTGAACAAAAGTGGTCTGTTATGAGACCAGTCAAAATAGGGGGTTAATAATATTTATTAGGGAGTTCAACAAAGTAGACTTTTGCGCGTAGAAAAAAATGATCAGAAAAATGATGGTGACTTTTTGTGGAGGATTCACTTTGAGCTACTGTCATTTGTTGATATAAATTAATACATGTCGCATTTTAAAAGTTTTCTTCCATTCATATTCAGATATTTCTTGGCCTTTTTCATAATAAACAAAATGATTGTGAACTTTGTTCAAGTTGATGACTTTTAGTCAATTTTAAGTTTTAAAAGTACATTTTTGAGGTTCTACAGAAATAAAATAAATCACTTCAGTCGTTTACAATAACAAGCAAGCACAATACTGACCATCGATACACTCTCTGCAGATTTAACGTCTTGATTTTCTTCTAGAGAGTCTGCAAATGCACAAAAATACAGGTCAAATGGTGTGCAAATATACGCTCATCTCAATTCTTTCAAATATTGAGATGTATTTTACCTGCTTCCACACTTTCTCTAGCAGCTATTGAGCCATTGGTTGCTTCAACTATTGGTTCACTTTTATCCATCTATCGAAGTTCATCAAAATCACATAATTTATATAAATCAAGCATCAAATAGCTCTTCAATAAACAAAACTTACCTCTTTTGAATCTGTCTCATCAATGGACTCACTCTTCATTTGTGACCGCCGTCTCTTCACCAGATCTGCATCTCGAATGTGTCCGAACCCTGATCTGGAAGCCGCTGTATTGGTCCGTGGAGGAGCAACAGGGGTCGATGCACCCCCTTCAGTGTCTTTACTACTGTCATTCACTCTTGCTGTTCGTTTGGTCCGTGGTGGAGCAACAACACCCCCGTTTGACTTGTTAAGAGTCTGACTATCCTCCTCAGCCAGCGCGTCTGTGCTATTGTCTGAAAGCTTTCCAGCGGGGAGGCGTTGGGCACAGAATTTGGCAGCGGCTTGCAGATCAGGCCCCTGGTTTTGAATGGCCACTGCGTAGCTGGATTTACTGTTGTTCTGCTCAATCTGTAGCACACTTAGCTCCTGCCCAGTGAAATGTGTGCGAATTTGACTCAGATAGGTCATGACGATCAGTCGATCAGGCACCGAGAGAAGAACCATATCTGAAGGCTCCAGCAGTCGTGAGATACCCAGAGAGGCAAAACCATCAAATGCCTGGAAGAAAACCCAGTGAGCACAAATAATTAAATTTCTTAGAATAAAATGTGTAAATTAAGTGAGAGCTTAACTTACAGTTTTGTTGTTTTGCTTTATATTGTGAGGCTCCAATGAAGAAAATTCCCTGAAAATTAAAAAATATATTTGTTGTTATCTGTTGTGTCAGACGCTTTGGCGTTACATCGCATCAGAAAAGCATGCACTCTTAATTTATGTAGATTTATACATCTTCAGAAACGGCTTGAATAAAGTACACAACTGCAAAAAATACATAACAATTTACAAGTGTACAATTTTTAGATATTGAATTTACATAATGGAACATTACATAAACACGCAAATTGCACAAAGACTGTTGTTGAAATAATGGCAAAGTTTTAAAAATGGTTTAAAACCTGATATGTTTTACTCAATCTATAATGATGATACTAGAGTGCTAAACTTCGATATTGGCTTGTGAAAGTGGCTTTTAAAAGTCTTTTTATAAGCTAAATTTAAGGGTTTGGAAGGTAGAATTATTGGTTGCTATGGAGTCAGTGACATCATACAAAGTAACCCATGGCAATATGAGTAAAATAAACCAACCCCAATGTCTCCACGACTGAGATAGTGATATGTCAAATTGGTTGCTGTGGTAAACAGTCAGGTTACTACGTAGGGGTCAGTGATATAATATAATGTTAACGTTATATATAATATAAGATTATATAATATAATGTTAAAATAACAATTGTCACTGAGTTTTATAAACCAACCCCAAATCCTATTTGAACCAAAGCTGGGCCAGAAAATGTGGTTGCTAGGGTAAACAATTAGGTTGCTATGGAGCTGTCAGCAATCTAATATTAATTTTAATTTGTTACTATAATTAACATTAACAAACATTTCTCTAAGATGTTTTGAACATATTTTTGTTGCCTTTTCAAAATTATTTTAATATTAGTGTGTAAATATTTAAACCCTAGAGCCTAGAGAAAATGTTTGCTCATTTCTCATAATTCACTGCAATTTACCATAATTTCTTTAGCAGTACCAGTCTGAAAAGATAAAGCAGTCAGACCAGTTTGGATATCTTGGGAAAATTTGGTGACTTGCCCATACAGTCTAGAAGGAAATGCATTTGGAATCTTTAATAAATTCAAAATTATTGTTAATTATGTTTTTCTGTTGTTCTTAATTTTTTTTAGGTGAAACCTGTTTTTTTTTGGTTTTAAGGTTGAAATATAAAACTATATTTGCCATAAAAGGTTCTTAAATGTAAATGTAAAGCATGCATCAGACACTCACACTATCTCAGGGTGGAAGTGATGTAAAATGGCACAGAATGCAAGACCGTTACGCCAAGAGGTGCTAAAGTTTGTGATTTTTACACCCCTATAGTTCTTTGTGACATCTTGACACCACTCCAGCAGAGACTGAGTGGAGGTCACCAAACCAGGACTGGGAAGAGGACTGGTATACTTTTGGAAAAACAAACAGAAACATAAAGTAACCGTCATATCTAAACCATGATCAACAACATGTATAAAGACAAAAACACCACTCACACTCCAAACAGGCCCTGCTGAACCCTCTCTGTTTGATCGGTCTGGTGCGTCTTCAAGCGAGAGGTCCATTGGTGGTGGAATTATTTTCTTTTTGTTGCGTATTGGAGGGAGGATATTTTGGGATGCGTCTGTGGTGGTCTGGCTGTTGATCTGTGTGCTGACATGGCTTTTCAATGGAATTGTGCTACATTCAGACTCTGGTTTGACATCCGAGAGCTCCTTTTCCTGAGAAAGACCTGACCTGTAGAAAAGAACAGATAGAATGTAAGTCATAATGTAGAACATTTAAATGGTATTTCTCACTGAAATGCTGACTAAATAATATTATTATAGAAATATATTATTTTACAACCCAACATTATCCCTTGAAATGAAAATAGAAGTCGTTAAGTAAACCCAAACATTTGGTTTATATCAATCAGGTGACCTTAGGTAATCTTTAGAGTTGTAGATGACCAAAACATGGGATTAAATCTTTACATTCTACTCAAACTTACAATTCATTGTGTACTGGAGTTGGTGGTCTATCCTGCACTATTTGAACTTCTTCTCTTCTTTCAATGTTTAAATCTGTTGGCTCCATGTTCTCAATTTCATCTTTTCTTTTCACCATGTTTGTGGGCTTAAAATCTGAAGTATCGTAGCGGTCCCCTGCAATACATTCCATCTGGATGTTTGCTTCATCCTTGTTTTCATTCTCATCTAAAAAATCACTTGTAGCTCCGGCTTCTGTTTTCCTGTTATCCTTTAACCCAAAGCTCTCTTGTGACTTTGAGGAAGTCAGAGATTGACTGATATCAGTCTTCTCTGGGGAAATGTGAGCTCCAAGTGTATAAGTGTGCCCTGTCTGATCTAAATTTGGCATTATCTGATCCATGGTAGAGTTCTCGCTGGACTTGAGCTGTAGAGGGGGGGTTGGAGGAAGTTCGAAATCAGACTTGTTGGGAATTAAAAGTTTTTTAGTACGTGGAGCGGGTGATGGAGTCTGTGGCGTCTCCTCCTCAGCCATTTGTCGAACCTTTGCCATCAGAGCACTCTCCTCTGATAATTCATCTTCCTTCAGTGCATTTTTAGAGGGCTCTAGGGATCTTTCAAGGTTAGGAGATGGCCATGGAACAACAGAACTTCTTGGAGAAACATCTTCATTTATGCTTGTGTCTATTTGTTTGTCTGTGATGGAGGTGGTTTCTGGTGTCTGGGTGAACACTGGGATAATTTGTTTTTGTATCTCAGCCTTTCCAAAACAAGCAGAATTGGAAATATCGCCATCTTGTGGTAAAGGTTCCTTAACTGTCTTTTTTGCATCATCTTTGCATATCTCAGAGGATGTTGTTTCTGCAGCCACATGTGAAAGAAAGAAGTTTTTTTCATCACACTTCGGGAACTCATTTCCTTCAGCTTCCATAGAGCTTGTGGTGGACTCAGAGCCAACTTCCTGTAAAGGCACTGGTGGTGGCAACTGCACACTCTCCTCTTGATGTGCAGGGTCAAGTTTCCTTATCGGCTGAGCAAATGATTGTGTTGATGGAGAGTATTTTAAAGTAGATGAATTTTCTGCTTCATGAGCAATTTGAGGAGATTCCAGGATTTGTATCGAGGTTAAATCTCTTGGTTGTGAGGTTGCTGATACTAAGGTCTCATCTGGTCTGTGAGAAACAGGACACCAGAACATATCAGAAGGCTAACCATTTTGGACATTTGTGGTTTTTATTCATCAGTAAAAATGCTACTTAATCAACCACATGAGCCAAAAACAATAATTGCTTCAGTAGTAAGATGCGGTTTAGTCCTTAACTGAAACACCACAGAGCCTCAAATCAAGCCATTGCATGCTAGCAATCAAAAACTTTGGGATTTGTGTCGTCATATGGTTAAAAATGTATTAAAATATTCATAATATTAATCCTAAACTATATTTCAGTGCAATCCCAGAATTAAAGCTAATTCAGTTGGTGGACCAGTAACTAGTGTGCAATCCCACTTTCCGATGCATGGGATGAAGTTTGTGTAAAAATACATGAGCTTGGAATAACATTAAACACCTCTCTGCTGTAGAGAGTAAGTACCTGATGTCACTGTACCCGGAGGTTGCTGAGTGAGTGTCAAAAAGTCCTATTCGTGTTAGTTAATTCGAGTTTTACACACGTTAAAAATTAGGTAAAGGGTGTTGGCTGCTTGAACCAGTTTTCAAAGACACCAGGAACACCATTCTGCAGACTCCAAGGAAAGAAGAAGCAAATCCTTGCTGCAGTTTTAAGAAATGACTGTAATCCAGGAGCTGAAATCTGTACTTGTGTTTGCCATATTTTTTTCGTAAAATCAGATTTTTGACTACAGGCCTATTCAAACATTTAATAGCCTTGATTGAAAACTGGCTGCCAACGTGAGCTCACAAATCTGACCGAGTGAGTGGTACCATATTTGAAAAAAAAACCCCACCATATTTGCTAAATGTAAATTAAATAATTAAATCTTTGGCAACGTTATGTTATGCACAATTTAATTAAAAATAAAAACTAAACATGATTTAAACAGGACGAACAGTGGTTCTTTTAAAAAAACTGCAAAAACCAACCATCGGCATGGCTGTTGCAAGAACTTTTTTATTTATTTTGAGAATTTGCCACTGTTGCCAATAATTTAAGGAGGTAATAAAATGAGATAAAGACATTGTGTTCTAGCTTCTTACAGCTCGAGAAGCCCAAATCGTTTCAAATTAAGTTTTATAATCTTAAGTGAAGGAGATATGACTGGTAGGAACGAGAGGTCACTCTCGAAAATCTCTTCTCATTTCCATAACATTGCCAACCTTCACTTTAGCTCATCACCTGAAGTCATTATCTCTTTTGAAAATCAATGGGTTTGCACTGATTTGTCACTTATGCGGTGACTTGGGCCTACTACTGCTGTTTATGTTGTTTCGTGTGATGAACTGTGGGTGGTTGTTACAGTGTTTGATGATGGAGGCAGCGACTATTTTCTCGTATACACATCTGCAAATCTACAAAACTAGACTATGAAAATATTTCCAGTTGGCCAATTAAGAGGCGTTGGCCACAACATGTACAAAGGACAGAACACAGTTAAAAAGTTCAAAGGAATGCAAAGGAAAAGCACCATTACATACATAATTAAGGGAGGGGTCTCCTAATCCATCACCAAGGTACTACATGTTTTGCCTCATTATTCTGGCTCACAAGTCGATATCACACATGCTGCCAATCAGAGCACTAAGATATGGAGGCCTTGTTGATCCTAGATCCACTTACCACAGCAACTTAGTTTCCTATGCAACCACCCATCAACTAACCAGTTTTTGCCCTTCTTGGCCCTGGTAGGGAACAAGTCTTGGACTGCAACTTGTTATATTACTGGGGTGCCATATATCTAAAAAATGTACGCTTCAAACACAAACTGTGCACAACACTTAATGTAAAAATGCTGCCACGATCAGCCCTTGTCACAAGCAAACATGAACAACGTAATGCAAAATCTAGAAGCCGAACAAAACAGTGAGAGTCAGTGCACGCAGAGAAAACATCCCATGCACTTACCCTCCATCCATATAGAGGTCTGCAGACCACACAGTCCCTAAGTCTTCCTGACCACGTTCAAACTCCAGCTCTTCTTGTGAACCCTCAAACTCCACCATAGGCCTCAAATTCAAAGCAGCTGTCTTGCTGGGCCAAAGAACTTCCTGTGAAGTTCCTGAGGTCTTAGGCATCTCCACAATATCTGTCACAGGTCCCATTTCCACAATGCTCTGAACAATGGAACTTTTATCTTCCTGCAAGATTTCAAGAGGTTTCTTTTCTTCGTTAGATATGATACTCTCAGATTGGTTTTCTTTTCGAGTCATTATTTCTGTTTGCTTGTTGGCTGTATTCTGCAGTGAAGAAGTGCCTTCATCATTAACGGATCCGCTCTGAGTTTCCTGAGCTGCTAGTTTCAGACACTCTACCAAACTCATGGACTCAGAGCTCTGAAAACCTATCTGCAACTCACTATAAGGGAGCAAATCATTAATTAGGGATTGCTGAGACTCATCGTCTGTTGGAAGTTCTAATTTGCCATCGCAGAAGGCCTCAGGAGGAAGAAGTTCAACCACAGGTCCTTCTTGATGTTCCAAAGATGAGTTATCTTGAACATCTATTTCACTTGGCTGTTGTAGTATCGATGTCATGGTCTCGTAACTAAAGGATGAGGACATTGTGATTAAATTAGATAGAACCTGGGGTTTTCATTCATAACGGCGTGCTCTTCAGCGTTAAAAATGCCACCAAAGCTAGAAATTAATGAAGTGTTTCTCATGCATGGTCCACACAAACAAGGCTTTCTCTAACCAGTTTAGTCAATCCTATGGAACTGCAACACCAGGGGCCTCATGTACAAAGACTTGCTTGGAATTGTGCGCACAAAATCCATTACTTTCACATTTACATCAATTTTAACATATTACTATGCATACTTAAAAGAAAGGCAAACATTAAGAAAATGGCAAAGTCAAAGAGTACCTCCAATATTTAAAAAAATGATATCAAGGTTGAGGTAAAAAGAAGGAAATTAATTTAAAAAGAAGGATTTTATTTGGAACTTTTCTTTAGCCAAAATAAATTAGAGAATTTGGCTAATGCAGTCAACATTATTGGTCCTGAGTGACATGGCAAGAGCGAACAGATTTTAAGGTGGAAGTTAAAACTACTGCGCTCCAACAACAATGGTGTTTTGGAGTCACAAGAAGGGGACTGGAGAAATAATCACACAAAATGATCTTTCATGGCAACAGTGGTCTAGTGGTAGCGATCTTGATTGATAGTGCAGTTGTCTGTGGGTAGTAAATCATTTTTCAGCCCTTTTCTCCCATCCACTTCATCTGTAACTTGGCTCTTTAAATAAAGGTCAAAATTAAAATTAATTGACAGGATCCTTTCTGAAATCCTTTCTGCCACTTCATTTATCACCAATATGAATCCAAACAAATGTCTCTTTATGTCAATTGAATAAACAAATGTAGAGAAATGTGACTACGCCAGACACAAAGATCATTCTCGCATTTGCTTCACAATACCACTGACTGTGAGCGTGATAGCTGAGAATTGTCAATACACAACATTGATACATGAGACCCCTGGCTACTGAATACAAAGATTAAAAAACTAAAGCAAAAGTGGGCATTTTCAGAGATATCTAATTTCAGTATTCTTGAGAAGATATCGAAACCTGAGTTTTGGTTTTTCGGGACCTTGAAATATGGCTTTTAAGAAGTTTTGGATTGGCAAACATGAGGATTACATGCCCATGTAATACAGACATGCCTTTATGGGCTTTGTAGCATACAAACCATGCTTTTGTGGACGTGTTTTATCCATAAAGGAAAAAAACAGTAAAAACAGAATCCCTGTGTCTTCAAACAGCCTCAAACAAAACAAATATACCTCTCATTTTTAGCACAAGCTTCCTTGCAAATGCAAAACACACCAACCACTTGTAACCATAGCCATGCAGAATGCCAATAGATCTAAAAACCATCCAACTTACCCCCTGTATAGAACACCAAAAATCCCCCGTATAAAGCCTACTGATACTTCTTCCTGATCTGAAAGCTCTTGCTTAACGTCCATTCTTGCATCAGGCTCATGGACACATTCAGTCCCTGCAGTAGACCCAACAGTCTTCAAGTCTTCTTTATATTCCGTTTCTGTTGTGATGATAATCTCCGTTTGAAGCATCTCCTTGCCATTATTTTCCTTGCTGTCCATTTCTTTTTGCCCGTGGCATTCACCCTTCGCCTCTTCATGGTGCAAAAGGATCAAAGAGAGAGAATCCTCTTCTACCTTGATTTTAGAAGTGTTCTGCTCAAGGTGGCTGCCATAAACCAAACCATAGTAAAATGTATATTCTTAGTAATCTGTTGCTAAATCTCAAAAAACAAATGCTTCAATCAATAGTGACAGAATCCTTCTCCCCAATTCCACACAAGCCCAACACTCCATGCCACAAAATAAACTTACCCCCTATCCTGGACCTCTTTTTCTGATAGCAAGTTGCCCATGCCAACACCCTCATCACCCTGTTCTTTGGCTTTCTCTTCGACTGTGGCCCACAAAACACTTTCAGGTTTGAACTTGACCTTTTGCCTCAAAACACCTCCATTAGATTCCGTATCCAACGACACATTGGGCTTAGCAGGACAAAGTTCATCCAGATGCAGCAATGACTTGTCCTTTTCCTGTTGTCCAGTAACAGCAGGGGAGATCACAGGAAGGGCAGGCTTCAAACGCACCGGTAGGCTAACTTTTACGACGTCTTTTGTTGTCTCCTTAGTACTCACATCTGCGTATGGTTTAAGGACAATGGAGGATGTAGACGTCTGAGTTAAAACCTGACTCTTTGGATCAGGAGCAATGGCGTTTTCTTGACTATGAGGTAAAACATATGATTTTAGGTTTGCCTACTATACTCCGGTCATAAAATGTTTACAACATTTCAGAGGCTTATAAAAATTGTCACAAGATCTCCCAAGAGCATGCCAACATTTACCCACTTTGAAATCGGTCTTACCCTGATTCAATAGGCTTCTCTAAGGATTTCTTTTCCTCCTTTAAGATTTTCGGTGATGCTTTGTGCTTGCTAAGTCCATGAGGATCATCTTGATCTTGTGCTTTCTCTTCTAGCGACCTCCAGATTGGTACTTCAACTTTGGCAAGTGAGTCGACCTCAATCACCTTTTCAATCTCTTCTGGTTTACTAACTGTTGGAGTTGGTTCTGGGATGCCATTAAGGATTTCAACCTCCATGAACTTAGACTGAATGGGTGGAAGTTCTTTGGGCAGTTCGGAAATTTGTGGGACAATAGGTCTTTCATGAGGTGCATGAAAGAGAAGAAAATAATGAGAGAGGAAGAAAAAGATTTTATACAAAGATAAATGAGGGGAAAACAGTTTCTAATACTGATTCAAGGTCTTGATCTTAAATGTTTTTGGTAAAAAAATAACCAATGGTCGACAACTTCAAGTTCCACCAAAGAGTTCAAAATAAGCGTTGTTTTTCACTTTTAAAAATATCAAACCAATTTAAGTATAACTTCAGGAAGTCTCCATTCTGGATGTGGGTCATGTAACTAAACAGAAGTTTAATTTTGTGGTCAAAGAGGAAGATCTATACAAAAGTAAGTTTTATATCCCTAAATATTTAAATAACTTGAAAATGAAAGTAGCTCATATTATGAAAGGTTGTGTTTGGAGCAGATTGGCGGTGTTAACAGCACTTACCTTTCCTCAATAATTAACATCTTGTCCTCCTGATCCTTAAGGGACAATTTCTCAAATGCTAGAACATCCTCGACCAAAACTTCAACCGGACTTTCTTTCCCATGAAACTGTTCAGACTCTTGATCAATGGGTGATGAACTGGGTAAAATGTTGGGAATTCCTTGGTCGAAATTGGAAACCAATGCAAATTTCTTAATGATTTTGTCCTCATCTGATTTGTTGAGGTCAGCACAAAGTACAGCACACTTCTGCTCATCCAGTTCCTCTTTCCGTTCCTGTAATGACTCTGTTTTTGTGTTTTCTAGTTTTCTCAATAAGTCATCTTTATTTACTGAAAAGGTCACTGTTTCACTGTTAACCTTAAAGGGTTCTTTTTCTAGGTTTTTGGCATCTTTGATAGGCAGCGACATAATCACTTTATCAAAGTCGTCCGCTTTGAAATCGGGCTCTTCCTCAGCTAATGGGGGCTTATCTGCAATATATATTGCTTTTGCTGCATCACTGGGAATAGATGAGGGAGGCTTTGTTGGTGGAGCTGAAAATGGGTGTGGTGGAGGCACAGTCCCAATGTCCAGTTCCTTACATCTGGAAGTTTCCACAGGCTGCCCTCCAGATGTGACCAGTGATGACTTCCCAGTGGGCCCCAGACTGGAGGATAAAAATATTTGGTGTCAATTTGGCACAATGTGGGAAGAGAAGCCACAAGGCATGGGGGTAATAGGTAATATTAGGAATGTTCTCCCTGAGGTGGAGCAATATTAGTGAAATGAGAATTGGAGCAGTGAGGAGAAGCTCAGGGGGGTTTTGCCAAAGTGGAAACTGTCAAGTAGTCGCTCTGTTAATGTTAGGCTCATGCAAAAAATACTTTAAGTCTAGGTTTTACATTTGTTATTGTGTCAGTATAAAACCTACACCACACTCACAAGAATCCACAACTGGAAGTGAATTTCAACAGGCACCAGAACATGAAACAAAAAAACTCACCTTTTCACAGAGGTGGCAAGCTCTTTTCTTTCTGTGCTGCTTGTTTCAGGTTGGCAAAGTGAGGACAATGTTTTTTGGCTGGTGATGTTAATGTTGCAGATGGTTGGTTTAGGTTCAGACTTCTTGGATTCATCATCAAGTAAATCTGTAATAGTTGAAAGGCACAGAATTAATATTAAAGACATTTAATCACTTTGTCTTCAGTTTTTTGTTACTCGCATTTCTTGAACTGAAGTAAATGGTATTCACCTTGTAGAAAAGGATTGGCTGGGTCCTCTTCTGCGAGGGTGTTGAGTTCCCTGGGTATCTCTGGAAAACAAGTATAATTTTACTTACAGAATATTCTTTGGTAATTTCACTTCGGAAAATAACCCAAAGAAACTCCGCTACACTAAACTCCGCTAGGTTTTGTATGACCTGTAAAACAAATTATTTGGGGGTTGTAAAATCTGGTAAATAATAAATGCATTTATGAGACAACTAAAGTGTTTTTCTAATTTCCTGTTAGAGACACCCCAAAACTACATAACAAGCCTTTGAAAAGCTGAGAGGTGCTCTTTTAGGTGTACGTAGAGCTATCCAGATCTTACCATCTTCCCTTATTTAGACATCACAAATGTCAAAATATTTCAGTTTAAAAATAAAGCCAAAAATTCCATTTTAAACTAACATTTGTTAGGTTTTTTTTTTTGGTAACAAAAAAATACCCAGTTCCATCACCACACTTCTTGTTTGTTAAAGATGCAAACTCAAAAAACACAAGATACTCCCTCTAAAGACAACTTGAAGGACAAACTATGAGCCCCAACATTTCTCAACATGATTCGGACACACTGGTGATGCAGTTAACGTTAAGAAACAATTGTTGAAACAGATCAAGACACAATTAAGTTCGAGTTCTTTTCCACCTGCTGCTGCACCAATCAAAAAACACCAGCTTGAGTCTGGTGTGTTGGAGTCAAAACAATTAAGATCTCACTGCAGATTGTACATACGCCTAACTGCAACTGTAACCCTTACCTAGTAAATACTAACTGTATTTTTATACAAAGTTATCAAAACAAAACTACTGCAAAGAGCTGTTTGTGTTTTCTTCATTTCATTCCGAATCCTACTCAAACAAAAACTTGTAAGCTAACCATGGTTTCATCTCTAATCATACCATTTCCACTTAGCCAACCCTTATAATTTTCAAAACTTTTGGCCAATCAGAAACCTAGTTTCACTACCGTAGTAGAAACTTAAAAGGCTCATAATGGTCTTTTTTTAAAACGGTCTCTAAAGGCAATTGGGGTCAGTTTGGCACCTGAGTGAGCAGAAAGAGTTGGACAGCAGGGGGCAGCTGTGAGGGGTTCAGTGGTTGAAATAGCAAGAGCAGAGGGAAAGGCAGCTGCTAAGGCAAAAGAGGGAGGAGATGGATTGGGAATCTGAGGAGAAGGGTACGGCGCTTCACACAGAGCATCCAGATCTGGTTTGCTCAGCAGAGGAACAGGGTTCATAGAGTCATTGAGAGGGACAGAGAAGAAAGGAGATTCAGGAGCTGACATCGTCCGCTCATTGAGCTCTAAAAAAAGAGATGGAAGAAGTTTTAATAGATGATTCATGTAAATAACAAAAAAAAAACCTCTTAAATAGTAATATCACTACGTTTCAAAAAGCATAACCATTTCGATTTTCATGCACTCAATACCTAGTACAATGCCAGAAGATGGACGCTTAAGTGTATCAGAGGGAGAAAGGGAAGGAGTTTTGATTTCGAGGAAGGGGACAGGAGTAGGGGATACAGGCCGAGCACCAGGAACAATCTTGGGCTTAAAAACATTGGCCTGAGGTGCTCCACAAGAATCTGAGAGACAAGTGCAATGACATTAATTGGATACAAAACAAGATGGTTTTAGTAAAAGATTCAGAAAAAGGAGAACTTAGAAAATCAATCTGCTTTAGTGTAGGAACATGCTAAAAATAGAACAAACTTGTGGTGTTTATACCTTGAGAGGTGAATGGATCAGAAGGATAGTCTGAGGTCACAGGGGCCTCCAGAGGGCCCTCGGAGCCTGAGAACCTCCTTTGGAAGGATATAGGAGCTGGATGCAATCACAGGTGAAGAAAACACAGAGAAAAATAGAGGAAGAGCAGCTGTGACTCTTAAAACATGGTAATACGCTTGTGCTTAAAGTGACTTTCACTTCTCAGGTCTCTGAAATAGTATCTGGCTACGTTTGTTCAAGCAGGGGTAAGTTGGGCACCAGAGGCTCCAGTTCAATTGGCTATATATGGGTGGTTTTAAATATTTTTTGTGTAGTTCTGACTTCTAAATTTCATAATATATGTATGTTCTACAAGATGTTGTGTTGAAAACAGGCATTTTTCTATCAATTTGCTGCAGCAATATCTGAAATTGTCATATGGTGTGCCGTGAAAGCGTCACTTTATATTTATATATAGTCACCAAATATTTTCATCTCAACTCACTTCCTCAAACATTTTAACCATGACTTCTTTGATATTTAACACTGGCAACCTGCTGACCCCGACGTGCAGATTTGGTTACCTGAGCCAGGGGATGGCTGGAAGATTTTGGGAAGTGCTGGAGGGGTTACACCAGCAGTGTTTTTCTCAGTGTGTGAGTCAGGCTGAGCACTGAGTGGTGGACGTGGCGGTCGGGAACGAGCTGGTGAGGGCATGGAGCGAGTGGTCGGACTGGGAGGGGTGGGTAATGGTGGACGGGATGGTAGAACACGATTCTGGGCAGTGCTAGGTGCTGGCTTTGAGAGGGCACCAGCAGCAGGATTCTTACTACTAGTGACTAGTTAGTATGAGAGATGAAGGGAGAAACAGACAAGAAAATGAGAGTGAAATGAAAAAGCAAAATGATGGAAAGCGATGATGTAAAACGGAAAAACATATAAAAATAAATAACAACAAAAAGAAAATCATTTTTTGTCCCTTTAGATGCATCGACAGCATGCAAATGTCTTGTGTTTATAAATGAAGATTAACTTTTTTTTAAAAGATTATTGTTAAACATTTAATTTGATGCGATAGCAGATAATAGTTTTAGAAAATGTACTTTCTTTTTAAAGATTATGTTTAATTTTGTGATACTGTGGACATAATATAGAGGTATGTATTGTATTTTTGGCAGAGTGTATAGTTGCATACCTGGTAATCATCAAACATTTTCCCTAAAACATTCTGAAAAGGGCATGAGGGTGCCACCAAACACAAGTAAAAGCAAGATTTGACGGAGAGAATGAAACAGTTTACTGAAATTCCTGGAGTGACAAAGAATGTGATAACCATTTGACATCGTAAGAGAAAAAAAGAAATTTAATGGAGCAAAGTCCCTTTAAAGTTAGTTATAGTTCATCTGAAAACCAGACATAGGATATAACCATAGACAAAAAGAAAGAAAGCAACATGCAAAACATGTAAATGAATGTACCTATTGCTGAAGGGCTCTTTATTGAGGCTGGTCTCTTTTCCAGAGAACGAGAGGCTCGGAGAGGAACATGTGATGCTGAGATTCAGAGAAAGAGAGAAGGAGAACTTCTAGATGTGAGGAAGTAGGGGTTACTAGGGTTAGAAGGAAATAAACATGCATTTATGATGCAACTTGCCAAACATGAGTTAAAGGACAAGGGTAATATAAAGAAAATAGAGAGAAAGGAACTTTTTTAGAGCATAGACAGATACTTCAACTTTTTTATTTATATGTAAAATTTTTTTAGACATTTTCAAAATTTTCAAATTGAGGTCCAGACTTACTGTTAATCTCTGTTAAATATTACCTGGAGCTGCAGAACCCTGATTGGCACAGGTACTGGATCTCTTATCCTCCTCTTCATCGCTCTCATTGAAGTCATCGAGGTTCCCGATGTCTGTTGGTTTCACACTCATCAAACTCGCAAGACTCTGCATGTCCTCATCCCTGCAGAGGAGGCCAATCTATCATCAAGGGTCTTTACGCGGATTTGGATTAAAGTCTTTAAAAACCAAGATGAAACTCAAGACACGACTTATCTTCAGAAAATAATAACATGTTTTTATGTTCTAGCAACACCATTGCAGATGTGGTCATCGGTGAGGACTCACGTTGCCTTGCCCTCCTTGAGGAACACACAAGATAAAGACAGCTTGAGGGAGGCTTCTACCACTTTCACTGAAAGAGGTTTCATTTTGAGCATCAGATCCGTCTGCGAGTGCGTGGCGCTGGCAAACTTCTTCATGTTCAAGTCCACAGATGCCAAAACTTTCCGACTCCCCTTAGCCGTCTCCTGCAAAAGATACAAAAAGGCTGTTTCATTTCAGAATAAGCAGCGGACCTTCATGACTGCAACAAAGACTAATAATAATGAGGAAGTATGCATTAAACACTGTTTTATGTTAAAGACTCACATTCTCAATGAAAAAGGTCCACTCTTTGTCTTCAAACTCATCTGCATGAGGGTCCTTAAACAAAATGGTTCATCACATTAAAATAATGTTAACATCATTTGGCTTTGTCATTACACTTAGTTTGTGCAATAAATTAATGACCCAATCACAGTCGTACCCTGTAGAGTGTGACTGTAATGTCCACGTTCTCCGGAACAGGCCACACAACCATCCCTCTGTAAGGGTTTTTGATGCCTGGCTGCCATGAATGAAGCTAAAGAGAGAGAAAAAAAACAGAATAACCATTTTACACACCCTGCATCCATAGAAAGTCCATTTCCAACAATAGATCGTTAAAGAACTCCTATTATAAACATCAAGTTACCGATGTTATAAGAAAGAGTTGACTTGAAGTAACTGAAATGTGTCGTCTTTAAACAAATATTTTAGGGAGTACGTTGTGACATAGGAACGTACTATGCTCCTCCCACCACCTTAAACCCAGAAATGTATCTGCTAATCGACATGCCTACATTCCTGGATTCACTAAACAGTTTTTTTCAGTTTGCAGTAGGGATGCAAATTTTCAGGAATTTTCAAAACTGGAAACTTTCTATGGGAATTAATGGGAAAAAATTGAAACTAAATTTTTTATCTTGTATGTTGGTTGTTCTGCTTCTGGAGACTCCCCCCCTCCCCCCCCAAGAAATAATGAAACTTTATAAATCACAATAAAAGCTCTTTAAAATCATAAAAATACTGTATACTAAAGAGAAGAAGAATGTGATATTATTCTTCTTTTAATTTAATTGTTCTTGTTCTATGAATGTGTAACAATTTTAACTATATTTTCTGCATTTAAAATAAGAGTGTCTGATCCCCGGCGTATTACACTAATTGTACGATATACTGAATTTTACCAATTTTTCTTTCTTTCTATTTTTCTATTCATTGGGTCAACAGATAGAAATGCCATGTTTTATTCAATAAAGATAAGTTAAGTGTTTTACTTTCTCCATGAGCTAATAAATATCAAAATAATCAAGCATAGTATTGGTAATTCACTCGTTTAAGATTATTTTATCCCTGTACCTTGGAGCAAATGCGTCTGTTCCTCCTCGTCCACACCACTCTCAGTTTGTCTGGTTGCCTTTAAAAGAATAATAAATAAAATGCTAAATGAAATCTTATCAAATATGACCATTCAAATGCAAGTTATACAGACGTTTACAATGAAACAGTGTGTGTGCCTGTGGGATATAACAGCAGGATGTAAATTAAACCCCCTATAAATGATCTTGAGAGTCACAGTGTCCTTGTTGGTGTCTCAGTGGGTTCACATACAGCTGAAAGGCAAAGAGAGCCTGTGATCTAGTCTCCCACTGAATCAATAAAAACTTCTAAAGCTACACAAAACACAAGCACGTGATGCAAGGACTATACTGGTTTAGTCGGGATAAAATAGGCAGAGAAATATGGATGGATGAAAAGACATATGGACATAATAGACCAAAAAAAAGACTATTTGACAAATAAGATAGATGATTGGACGGATAGAATAGTCAAAAAGATATTAAATAGTCAATAATTTAAAATGCCTTTAAGATATTACTTTTATGGTACCGTTTAACATTGAACACCTGACTAAACACTAAACACTGAACACCTTTCTAAAATGTAATATCCAGGAAAAATGGTAAACAGCAAGGGTGCAACTTTGACATCAAATAAATGGAAACCACCTTTTCAAATATGGACTTTACATCCAGACCACTGCAGTGCTTTGTTTTTAAAATAAACATGGCCTTTGACTTTGAATTGTTTATATTCGATTCCATTGTGGAGCTCAGCTCTGTTCGGCTCCATGTTTGTTGCCGTGAAGAATTGAAGGAAGCCAGGTCACATGATCAAGCAGAATTTGTCTCAGGGGTCCTGAGTGTTACTTTGTTAAACTCTCTGATCTTGCATGTTTACAAATGTCATGTTTAAAAAAAAGTCATTATTTTGGATATAATTTAAAATATTTGTAAGAAAAAAAAACTATTCCACACTTGGTACCCTACTAAATTTAAATTAAAAATTGTCATTTATGTGTAGGAATCTATCACCATTTCCTAGGCATTCAAACTTAATATTAGTCCACTGCTGAGTCAAAACATCACTAGTGGACATGCTGGTTTTCCCCGTCTGTATTTACATAATTAAATAGCACTTATGCAATATTTTAAAGCTGTATATTTGCATAGGAATTATTATTAAAATTATTTATACCAATTCTAGTCTTGTGACGCCTAATGGTTATGGTAGTCTATATTTAAAATCTACTAGCATTGTGTCATACACCCGTCTGCCACTTTATTAGGTACACCTGTCTAGTTACAAATTTGATAATGCAAATTTCTAATTTAGGCAGGTAGACATGGTTAAGACAATATGCTCCAGAACAAACCGATCATCACAGTGGAGAAAAATGTGATTTAAGGTTCTGATCTACTGGGATTTTCAAGCACTGTCATCTCTAGGGTTTACAGGGAATGGTCAGAAAGACAGAAAATATCCAGTAAGGCCAGTTCTGATGGGCAGAAACGCCTTTTTGGTGTCTTCTTGGCAAACTTTGGGGTCATTAGTTCCAGCAGAGCATCGTGTTAACAACACAACCTGTCTGAGCATTGTTGCAGACAAACTCTTTATGACCACAGCGTACCCATCTTGATGGGTATCCATTAATGGGAGCCATTCTGATGGCTACTTCCAAATGGACAATAAGCAATGTCGTAAAACGCAAATGAACGGTTTCTTGAACATGACAATGTTCATGATACTCAAATGACCTCCAATCACCAGATCTCAAAATAATAGATCACCTCTAGGAAGTGATGGAACGAGAGATTTGCATCATGGGTGTGTAGAAGACAAATCTTCAGATACAGCGTCATGCTGTCAGGTCAATATGGACCAAACACTCTGAGGAATGTTTCCAGTACCTTGTTAAATCTATGTCACAAATGATTACAGTTCTGAAAGCAAAAGAGGGCCCAAACCAAGACTAGCAAGGTGTACCTAATAAGGCGGCCAGTGAGCGTAGATCTTAAGCAGTTCTGTATTATTTTAAAATGTTCCATTTTAAATGAATAAAACTCATAATTATGTCCCAAGTGATGTAATTGCAAATCCTCTACAGTGGCAAATAATTAAAAATTTTATTTTGACAATATGCAATGTGCATTAGTAGCTCCACATAATGCTACACAAAGACCTTGCTCCCTACTCATATTACAGCTCATAATAGCAACAAGTCAGAACAGTCTAAAACTATAAATTAGGAAAAGGGGAGTGCATGGATAGATGTAAAAATAGACCGGCATCTGACAAGAAAAATGAGTTCCGTTTTGTTGTCAAGGCTCGGAAATCAATTTTACTCTGACCTGTGAAACTCTGACCAAGTGTCAAAGATGAAGCGTCACATGCTCAAACACACACTGTTCGAGTTCTATTACCCCATCAGAAGCTCAAGCGCTGTGTCATCTCTCAGCTGTCTAATATCTCTAGGTCACACCCTTCACAGATGTGGCGTAACATCAGCAGACTTTGACCCAATGGCAGCGTAAGAAAATCACAGCTATGCAGCTTATACTCCCTTCAGCTGTTCAAGATCGGGCGAGTTTACAAGAGCTTCTTTTCACCATTAAAACATACCAGCTTCATTGTATTAGGAAACAGACTTTAAGGAAATTCTAACCAGGGCCTGTTGCTGGTTAGCGAAATGATACAAGAACGTAGAGTATCAGTTGAAATCTTATTATCTGATAACAGCAATTGCAGGACATTAGGTTTACTATTAAACCACCATTGCTCCTACAGGCAATGTTGAAAGGGTCAAGGGGCTAAACATTTGGCAAACAGCTTGTTTTATTTAAGATATGGTAAAAGCGCCTAATAATAATAATCCTAAAAAAAATCCTCTTCATTGGCACTATATTCTAAAAGTGCTATGGTCAGACCTTAGAACAGCTTTTCGATTTTGCAAAAACTGGGGAATTCTACTACTTACAAAAATACTTGTTTAAATATTGCATTAATAGAAAAATAGGTTGGATATCAAATACACTTTTAGCAACCTGCTCCAAATACTGGACGTTTATAAAAAGGCAGTAGGTTAATTTAAAAAAATCTTAATATTAAAAACTAAATAGATATTT
Source organism: Danionella cerebrum (assembly GCA_007224835.1). NCBI lineage: Eukaryota > Metazoa > Chordata > Actinopteri > Cypriniformes > Danionidae > Danionella > Danionella cerebrum. The sequence continues at coordinate 129,782 of SRMA01025082.1, forward strand.
GTTTAGTACAAGGCATTAAGTTAAGGGAATGGAACGCTGCCTGCAGTGGTGGTCAATGTACTAATGGACCTAATGGGGACTGCAGTAGGTGAAATTGGCATCTCCTGGGCCATTTCAATGGATAACAGAATGGCTATTGCACCTACTCTTCCATCCTTAAACATTTAATTGTTTTACTAACATTTTGAACTGTAGGTTTATTTTGAATAGAAATGAATGAATTCATACTAAACACCAATCATCTTCTTAACCAGAAAAAAAGTATTGAAGAGGATTGCAATATTTATACAGTTCTTAAATTATAATTTCCGATAACATACAATTGTGGATGGCTATTTGTGAAAAATAGACAGCTTATCTTTCAATACAAGCATTTATAATCTGATTGAAAGGTAGATGGTACGTATTGCACACAAAGTATTGATTCATTAAATTATAGGCCATGACTTGTTTTAAGAAAGTTCTGATAGGGATTAGCATACACATAATGCATATAATGTGGCCATTATACTTAATTGATCTAATATGAAGTAATTAGAATAACTAAATGTTAATCAAGATGTTACTTAAATAAACGCTTTCTTTCTAAAATGCAATCAGACCAACTGATTGACAATTAAAATGGAAATATTTATTCTGTCAGAGATTATCATCTGTCAAACTAGGAACTGAAAGACAAATATCTGTCTACTTTTGAACTGAGTTCATACTCGTTTTCAACTTTTTGGGCTCACGCTTACATTAAATGGGTTGCCAGATCCAAACAGTACATTATCAACTCTGATGTTTTTATCCTACTTGTAATTTCTCGTAATAGCCTACAACTGCAACTCCACCCAATTTAAAACCCACAATAAATTCCTGGCAACATCATTTATTGAGAGGGGTTAATCCATATGATGAAAATAACCAAAACACCATGAAGGATCTTCAGTATGAAAGTGTAGACGACTATTGACAGCTCGAGTGGAGGAGGCGGAAGTGATGATGCGTGACTAACAACGTTCTCAAATGTTTCGAAAACGCAAAAATAAACACTATTAGCCATATTTTGCCATCTTAAAGATAAAGTAAAACAAACAAGAGAGTTCGCACGGTGCTGTTTCAGTCAGAAGAACCGCCCTTCAGCACTGCGCCTTCACAAATAACACGTTATAACGGAAAACTTACCATTTTTTGGTACATTCCAGAACAAGCTCCTGATAGGAAGCCACGAACTGAAATTTTGTGGCTTTTTTGCCAACTCTTTGTAACCTTTTCCACACCGAAGTCATTCTTGATAAATGCAGTATCCGAGAATGAAGTCAGACGCATGTGTGGGATTTGTCCTACCGCCCCGCCACTTGTCAAAAAGTAAAATAAAAATAACTCCAGAAACATACAGTTGTCAAGTGGACGGAGTGGTGAAATGTTCTTTACGAGGAGCCCGAGCAGAGCAGCAGCCCATGCGGCTCAGGGACACCGAACTGTCGCCATCGAGCACAGATACCATGTACGGAAACTACTGCATCACGTTACACACCACAGCAAGAGGCAGATGATTGTAAGCTGAGGTTCCTTGTTAAAAAAGCCACTGCATCAGAAAAGCCTAAAACGACACGAAAAGCAGCCAATAATGACAAAATGAAGTGATGAAAAGGGATGTAGAAGTGCTGGAGGTGGGAAGGGTTATGCAAACAACTCCGTGATGCGGCACGATGCAAATCCTCCCATTATTTTCTGTGCTGTAGATTATTGATGACATGTGTCTGTGACAAATGAGTTGTGACAGTCATAGGCTTTTGTAAAATCGGTTTGGGGGGCTGTAGATGGTTTTACTTTGTTAATTAAATATGTGTTAAAACAACACATCAAATGGTATTTCAATGAACATTTCGATGAGCAATCCACTAATTGAATTAAGCCAACAGTGAGGGGATGAAGACCAGAGAGTATCGAGACCAAGACCCAGCCGAGACCAGAGAGTACTGAAACTAAGACCCAGACAAGATAAGAGTGTACCGAGACCAAGACCCAGCCAAGACCACAGAGTACCGAGACCCAGACAAGATCAGAGAGTACTGAGACCAAGACCCAGCCGAGATCAGAGAGTACTGAGACCAAGACTCAGACGAGATCAGAGAGTACCAAGACAATGACCCAGCCGAGATCAGAGAATACCGAGACCAAGACCCAGACAAGATCAGAGAGTATCGAGACCATGACCCAGACAAGATCAGAGAATACTGAGACCATGACCCAGACAAGATCAGAGAGTATCGAAACCAAGACCCAGACGAGATCAGAGAGTATCGAGACCATGACCCAGTCAAGATCAGAGAGTATCGAGACCATGACCCAGACGAGATCAGAGAGTATCGAGACCATGACCCAGACGAGATCAGAGAATACTGAGACCATGACCCAGACAAGATCAGAGAGTATCGAGACCATGACCCAGACAAGATCAGAGAGTATCGAGACCAAGACCCAGACGAGATCAGAGAATACTGAGACCAAGACCCAGACGAGATCAGAGAGTATCGAGACTATGACCCAGTCAAGATCAGAGAGTGCTGACACCAAGACCAAAAACAGAAGTGTTAAAATTTACACAATTATTTTTCTTTATTGGAAACGACAAATGGTGCTGTAATTTTGCTGTAAGTTTTTTGCCTATTAATAATAAAAAAATTACCGGTAATTTGAAACATTTATACACCAGGTCTACAACCACATTACTCCCTCAATTAAATATTTTAATAATATTAGCAGTTCTCACCTATAATAATTTTATGATAACTTGGAATGTACCAGAAAGATATCCAGGTAAGCGCTTGTGACTGATTTTGTTCTGGGATCGAAATTAACAGGACACCTGTGTGGCTAAAACCGAGATCAAGGCAATATCGAGATCACCGATATTTTTTAAATAAGAGCAAACAATGAGAGTCTATTCTGAAAAAAAGAGTGGGTAACAAGGAGCAAGCCAGTGTTTGGAAGAACACCTTTCTTTTTAATCTTTATGTAAAAAAAGACTCATTTAAAAAGGTGGCAAATTTCACACTAGTTTCCCCATGACTTGGTGAGAAGAAGCAGAGCTCTACTCAAAGGCTATAAAATCTATTACTATTATGTGATTTAAGTTGTTTTGAATAGGAAACTCCACTAACCAATGGTGTTTGAAACCAAACAGCTGCTTTAGTTGAGTAATCTGAGTTGAGTGCTGAGCACACACAAGCACACAGCACTGTTTAACTTAAGATTTCAAAACTAGATTTCTTGTTAGTTACCCGAAAATATCCTTTTCCATTTCCTTCAAAGGGGCTCCAAATTAAAAGACGTTAACTGTATAAAAAAAGACCTAGCAGACAGAAATTTAATGATTTATTCAAATAAGTCCCTCTAGTAAGGGCAAAGGTCACAAAACTTCCATTAAATGTTTGACCTCGCATGTCTATCTGTTGGAAAATGTTCAAAACCACAGGGGCCAAATACTTATTTCCCCGACTGTAGAGAAATTAAGCATTTAAATATGTTTTTAATAAATATCATAGGTTGAGCGATAAACATTCAGTGCTGTATCCATTACTAAATAGAAAATGTATAACAAATTGTTAAGTAGCAGGGACTGTCCAGTGCTTGATTTGAGTATTTTTAGCTGAAGGGGATTTTTCAAGTTACACATGATCTATTTTAAAAGTCTGGGAGCGAGGAATAAATGGACAGAAGCAGCTGAAGGGAAATGCTGAAGGAGAGGGTCTATGAGGGGGAGCAAATGTTTGGGTGGGCTGATATGACCCAGAATCCAAATCAGTGACCTCTTTAGTGTTATTCCTGTGTATCACCAAACCTTTTCCAGTTTACCTTACACCTTGCTCTATTATAAGTGTTTATAATAACCATTTTGACTCTTTTCTGTTAGTAATAATAACCGATCAGTTCATATGATGGCATGTTAAAACAACAACCAGTTGTTAAACGCTCTATAATTATACTGCAAGCAAATAAACACAAGTTGCCTGGGAAACTATGATTTGTGTCCATGACGATGAGTTTCCAGTATGAGCCTTTCCCTTCACTGGAAATCACTGTGTCCGGGTAAGACATGAGCTCACTTGTATTACGTGCTTACTCACTAGGTGGACCAAGAAACGCCTCATTATCATAATGATGCCACAGCAGCTTTAAAATTAAATTAGCACAGCTTTAGACTTAATACTAATTTTTTTGTAAATCAAAAATATTCTATGTAATTTTTCTCATTGGGAACTGGGCTGTCAGAGGTCATATATAAACTATTTTATATTCAGCATCACAATGGCATCAACTGATATAAAAATAGAATATATTTGTATATTTCAACTCCAAAAAAAAAAAATAAAAAAGGTTGGAAAAGAACCCATCAGTAAGAGAACGTCGAAATGTCCTTTATGTTCATCAGACATACCTGAGTGTCTGAGTTTATTTATAGAGCCATGGGGAACCTTTGTCCCTCTTCATTGTATCTCTTGGTCATCCAAAGAATGTTTAGTTTATCCCACAGCGATACATGGTGTTGTCCCCTGAAGGCACATCCGTGTGGAAAAGAGATAGTGTGAGTGAGTCAGTGTTTGTGGCACAGAGATGAACATTCACAACTGTACAAATGTCAAGAGTTGAGTTTCCTGTCGTCTACCTGCAAAGACTCAAAGAGCAGCAGATGGAGATTCAGTAACTGTGTGCAGTTCTATAAAGCCATGCTGCTAGTCACAGCTGTGGAAAGGGTGAAATTACACAACTACCTCAGAGCCAGAGCTAAGACACTTATAAAGCCGGTGCTTCACCCACCTGTTTAACCACAGCCAACTGAAGAGTTTGTTTTAATCAGTTCCAAACATAAATTATTTAATTTACAAATGCATGCATTTTGGTAGCTGTGGCTGCAAAATCTGAGCTATTGGCTCGAACACAAAGATTTTGTATTCAAAAACGAATAATTCTGTTGAATTTTTAAACACTGTTAACTAACAAATAATGTACTAATCTGTGGCTTATTATTGCAAAGACCAGAAGCTCTAATGAACAGCTTTATCAGATTGCGTTTCACAGCAATACAAATGTACCACCAACAGCATAACTCATCAACCTTAGCTTTATCTCTGGACAGCTTGCTGTGCAAAGGATTCTGTGTAGCATTATTTTTTTAGGAATAGTTGAAATTTGTGGTATAACACACCCTGCTCAATTTCAGAAGATGTACAACACAATTAACAGATAAGGCCAATAAACCCTATAGAACAGAGATAACTGCATCTCTGAATGTGCAGTCGGGTGGGAGCCGGGCAGCAAGACTTATTTTATTTTTTTTTTCAAATCAACGTTCTTGTGTTTCAAAAAGCACTTTAAGCGGTCACATTTTCACAGGGACTTATGTGTGGTGAAAACTGATAAAAACTGTGCTGATCTTAAACAAAGAAACTTAAAAAAGAAAAGTTTTTTGTATTAATACACCCACTCCGCAAACCGTTGTAACGCAGCATGCATCAATTTGTGTTCTTTAGATTCGGCTTCTCTCTCCAATTTAAATTTAACATGATTTTTTTACTTTAAAAAATGTTTATCTAAAGGCAAAAATATAACAGCTGTACCAAATTTAATAGCACATAATTCCTCAAATAAGCTTTTGATGCATGTTTGACCTTTCAGACATAATAATGAAAATGGCGTCCACCGCCCCATAAGACTTTCAAGGGGTGTTTTGCCTATCGAGTTAACCAAGATGGATGGTCTTGTGAGTTTTGGGGGAAATAAATAACTGATGAAAGCTGAATTGACCTGGAATTCTCGTATTATATGTCTTATGATGTTATCTAGTTTGGTCTCTTTGGTGCTTGTTAGTCATTTCCTAGCCTTTATGAGCTTTTTCCTCATCTCTCTCCAGCTCAGAGGAAATCACAGTAGGCCATGTGTCCTATAAACACAAGAGGTGCCCAAACTCTTTGTTTATGCTTTCAGAGAGCCTCAAACTAAACTTAAAAGTGATTGCTTTAATCAGATGGAATGTGTATCTGGAAAAACTCAAAGATAAACATTACCGGAGAAGAATTTTGAAATCCTCGGTATGAGGCCAAACGCCTCACTTAACGGTTCTCAAACAGAACATTTTCATCGTGACTCCAAACAGCCATCAATAACTTTCAAAGTAAACGAGTGCCCCCTACTGACTGACTGGGGTCAAGGGCGCTCTGTTGGAGGCGTTTGAAAGTCCATGGCATGTACTGAAGTAAAATCAAGCACGGTAGCTGACTGCTAGCTGGTGGACCAACATAAACCAGTTTAAACTAGCTACCATGTTAAAAAAACAGCATGTTTAAGCTATAGCAACAATTAGCCGGAGTTTTATCTATTAAATTCATTACGTTACATCACGAAGTTACTTCCACGCTAAACAGGGTTAACAGGCGGTCAATACTACTAAAATATCACCATATACGTCTGCATCCGGTTTGAGCCCACCCCTAAAACAGCGTCGTTTAAACATTAAATGATTCATACAAATTGACAGTGTGCTATCTGATCTGCTTTATAGCAATTCTGACATTCTAAAAAATTACATTTGCATCAAATTAAGTCATCAAAAAGCTCATGCATCTGACCTCTCTAATCTAATGACAGATGTCATGCCACGTGGTGCATCTTGAGTCACCACAATGGCGAAGTTCAGGTCTGTGAGCTTTTTTTGATCACTTAATATAAAGCAAATGTATATTTTAGTGTTTCAGTGCTGCTGATTAGAGATTATCTTTTACAGCAGATCATCCGGTCATAACTAGAATGTCATAACGTGTGTAGAAATTCAGCGTTGTTCAGGAGTGTGACCTCATAGTTAGTGCAACCAATGAGACGATGTGGGTGGAGCTCAAAGTGGCATTTTATTAAAATAATCTTGGTCATTATTCATTCATCTTCTTATCCGTTTTTTCCCTTTTGGGGTCATGGGGGTCTGCTGGATCTTCAGATTACATTGCGTGAGAGGCAGGGTTACACCCTGGACAGGTCGCCAGTCCATCGCAGGGCAACAAAAACACACACGCGCACACACACAAGTAAATTTTTGATTATTCAATTAACCAAGCGCATGTTTTTTGGGATTGTGCTGGAAACCGGAAGTACCCGGATGAAACTCGTGCAAGCACAAGGAGAACATGCAAACTCCTTCCAGGAAGATTTATACTGAAAACATCAACAAACAGTCACTACAAATTTTCAGTAATAAAAAACAACCTTTTAATAATCGTGATTTAGGATTTTTTGATGTAACTGAAGAAGTACGTGTTTTATTTGTTATTTAATATAAAATATGCATACATTGATTAACTTAATAAAAATACAATGGCGAAAATTTTGTAATAAATATGTCTTAAAAATAATCGAGAAAATAGATATGAATTTAATATGAAAACCATGTTAAGTAAGTATTTAATTTAGCTTTGGATATATGGTTTTGCCATAAGCAAACTCAACATAGAATCAAGTATCCACTTCCTGTCAGGCCACTTCCTCTTTGCATGACTTCACAGGGCAGATTTACAATGGATATTGTATTCATCGTAACAGCTTCCTCCAAAAAAATAGTCCTTGTCTCACATTGTTGCGCTTGGAATTCTAAACAATAGAGTTCTGTTGATGAGTCTCGTGGGAGATCCAATCCATAGGTTCACATGCTGGTTTAGATGGGGATGTGGAAGGAATCTTTGATCCATTGGTCTCTGGAGTTGTGAGTGGCTTGAGATAGGGATGCCTCTTCCCTCTCCACTTCATACTCTTCATCTTCTTCCTCCTCAGAAAAGCCATTTTCAGTGTTGAAAGAGCTCTCACACAGGGAGGTGGAGATGTCCTGGAAAGCTCCTTTGTATTCCTGTATGGACTCGTACAGAGACCACAGCTGGCAGAGCAAAGACATGTCTAACTGTCGGAGTCCAACCTAAGAAATGCACAAAAGCATCTGTAAGAACCGTCATTAAAAGCTTGCATTTAAAGACTTTATGTATGAATAAACAATTATTAAATGTCAAATACTTTAAACATGGTTTCAACCAATCGTTCTCGTTAGCTTTTCTTCAGAATAACAGAAAAGTGGAAGACATAGATATCTGTGTGATAGAAAATGATGTACCCAGCAGTTGGGAGTGGCTATGACAATATTTTTTAATATCAGTCAGCATTAATAATGCTCACGATAAATGACTATTTATTATTTCTGTGTTGGCAGATTTTTGCTTCCAAGTGAAACGAATAGAAACCAGTCTGTTTATTGTTTTAAACTACAGTACTTGTAGCACAACCTATGTTTGAGTCCTGAACTCAGCAAAATTATCCAGCTAACTGAATGGTCACAGTGCTATCCTGTACTAAAATGAAAACAATGAAATTATCACAACTTATTTAAAGTAGATTAATCGCCCAGCCCTAACTGCGGCAAGAAGGAGCAAGACTTCAGATAATTGTCTAGAAAAAAATCTATTTAGAAAATTCGGGGACTGTGGAGTCAGCACACTATACGCTCATGCAAATTTTAGAAACAAGCCAGAATCAAAGCAACCCACCATTTTATTTCACATGCGCAGATCCATGAGAAAAATTAACCCCAATTAAGTCAAACTTTCCTGAAAGTGTGTTTTTCTTTTAATATTATGACACTGAATTTAGGTTTAAAGAAAAAGATAAACAAACTTGGGGGGGGGTCATTCCCTGATCGCTGAGTGGTGCCATGCAGAGCTTTAAGGGCATTTTCAGTGGGTGCGAGCGGGTCTCACCATGTCTTTCCTCAGCACCGCTAGAGCAGCGTCCAGCCCCGCCGGTTTCCTGCGGGCCAGGCTCTCCGCGACCCGGGACTGGCTGATGTCCGCCTGGATGCGGGTCCTCTTGCTATGAACTCTCTCGATGTCCCGCCAGGACCCGCCGCTAGAGTTCAGGATGCCACTGAGTCCTTTGGGTAACGGGGGCAACCCTTCGATGGTGCAGACGCTTCCTGCGGGTGAGTCCGAGGAACTGGACTGAAAGCCGTTCATTTTCCGGCTCACCGTCAAAAGCAATTATAAGTCCACTTCTTTTTACGACCCGGTTAAGTTACGGATTTATTCACACACTACATCGGGTTGGAACGTATTTAAAGCACTTTTGATCTTTAAATTACGAGCACAATGCGGGTAAATTATAACTAGTAGCGCGTGATGCATTCAGCTTAACTACAATCGCTAGCCTTCCGTCGAATATCAGCGAATTAGTAATAATCAGTGTGAAATCAAACCCCTACCCCAGATAAAAGCTGAATTAAACAACAGACAGGACGTGCACTCAGCAGAGCAGATTTGGAGCCTCGCTTTGTTTTGCTTGTTTTTTTTTTGTCACGTAATGTAAAGCGAAACCTCGCCCACTGCAGTGTTTAGCCTGGCCACGGGAAGGCGCTCTTGCGGCTAAACATTTTCAAGTGAGCCGACCACGTCAAACGTGACAACCTGGAGAACCAAAAAAGGGTATTTACATATAAAAAGAGAGAAATAAATAAGCTTAAAATAAACGAATTAATAAATCCATAAAATATAAACAAATACATAGTTAAAAATATAGCACATAAATGTAAAATAAATATATCAGGGTCCATACCCCAAATATGAAGTTGGTCTTAACTTCTCTGAGCCTGGATTGGTAAGATTGAGATTGTACCTACACTACCAAAATAAATGTTAACATTTAAAAAACATGAAAACACAAATAGACTAGATTCTTCTTAACTATTTGCTTAAATGCTAAATCACTTGTTTGCAAGTATCAATAGCAACTGCAGCGATTAATTGATTTTATTACACACTACGTTAAGCTTTTAAATGGCTCGTAATTAATGGCTTGACTACTTCCATAATGCCTACAGTCCAGTGCTTAGCAGGTTCTAGGTTCTGGCTGCAGCTCTGTCCATTTTCCTCTTTTAAGTCCATTTTTCATCTCGGTAAAGTATAAAAATATACATAAAAATCACCTGAGTTTGTCCACGTTGTGACTTTTAAAAAGTGTGAATACAATCTACATTTTGTAAATACAGTGGTACCTCGAGATATTAATGCATCGAATTACAAAATGTTCGAGATACCAAAGCCACCATGGAACGGTTTATTTCGTATCTCGAGGTACCACTGTATAAGAAAATTTAGAAGAAATAGATAAAGCTAAACAAAAAAAATCCAATAGCGTTCACACAAAATCTACACATAAAAACACTGTATAAACCAACAGGCGGCAGTCAATTTCAATGTTGAAGTCATTTCGACCAATCAGAAGCCTTGGCTTTGTAAACAAAGATGCTGAAGTGACCCGGTTGAAGTACCGCTTTCATACTCGGTTCCGATGAAGCCATTTTTTCCATCAATGTATTTTTACAGTCACCTAAGGGTTATGTTCACCTGTAGCAACAACTACTAGAGGTTGTGGGGTCAATCAGACTTGGGTAAGTAGGTGTGTCCTAGATCTGTACTTGACGTGGAAGAACTGACTTTTCAGCTGCTCCCCCTTTGGTAAAATATGGTATTGCATCTAATCGAAAATACAGAATAATTTTAAGAATTTAACGGTAGCGTTCCATCTAATTACGGTTTTGTCTCCATGTAAATTATCTTTAAAAATCATTTAGTAAAACTCAAATGTAAAATTCTAAACCTTTAAATATTTGACCAGTGAAAACAAGGCAAAACAGAATCTGAATTCCCCACGAACAAGTCAAGTAAAACAATGTATTTCAACACATAACACATTCACATACTCAGCTGCTTCAGAGCACAACAACCCAAATACCACTGTTGAGTATGCTACTATATATATATATATATATATATTAGTGCCATCCATATTTCCTTGTGTATGTGTGCGTCTGTAGTTCAGTCTCACGAGAGCTGCAGTTCTTTCAAGCTACGCAAAGACTCGGCACAGCCCCGGATCAGACTGCACAGCTGGATACTGGCCTCCACCGACACAGAGTGCTGGAGCTCCTGGGTGGCCCATCTGAGTTTGTGCAGCACTGCTTCCTCTGCACTGGACAGGGCCGGGTGCTGCTGGTGGAGCGAGCTTGCCAGGGTTCCTACAGGGGGAGCAGGTTGGAGAGCAGGGTTGGCTGGTGGCAGGAATGGGGAGACTACACTGGGGACAGACAGAGGAGCGGCCTGGATCGTGGGAAGTGGTCCTCTGAGGCCCGAAGCAGCCCCCTCACAGTGTTCTGGCCGGGGCTGGCCAGTTATCGATGCCGGGGCTTCACTAGATGAAGCTTCGTTAGAGTCAGGGACTTGATTTGTAGCAAGTTGGCGCTCCCGAACCTGCGACAAGGCTGCCTGGGCGTTTAAGGCTGAAAATATAATGAAAGACCTAAGTAGAAGTCAACCGGATGAGAAATTATAATTTGAGAAGATAATCGTAAACCCACCCGGGTTATCCTTGTCGAGGTCGGAGTCCAGTTCTTGGCAAGCAACACAATAGTTTTTCTTCTGCTTATCTTGCAGCAAAATTGTCTGGAGGTACACAGAGTAATCACCATGGGATTTATCAACATGAGTTTTATTTTAATAACAGCCAAGATGAACTTTAATAACTTGTACTTTTAAAACTTTTTAGTGGACTGGTATCAATCAACGAAATATTTTAACTATGTGGATCTTCATAATTGATGACAAGTTGTCCATGTTAACATTACATTGCTTTTTGTATTTGAATTGTTGTCAAGCCGAAACCAACATCTCTGTACTTGGAGGAAAATGAAAACACGTATATAATATATTAACATGACTAGAAAAGACTTTTATCTCTCACCCCGCAGAGCTCGCAGCACTCGCCCAGCATCTTGAACCCCTTCAGCAGGTAGTCTCCCATCAGCTTGCTAATTTTATCCTGACGCTCCCGGCGAGCCTGGATCACCTTCATCTCTGCTTCTGATGGAGGCTCCCACTCAAAGTCCTCGTCATCGACTGTACATCCATACAACCAGACACAGTGGAATCAAATGTCAGGACCAGACATGCGCGCGCATTCATTCTAGCATGCGCCCAAGCACATGTTTATTGAGCTCTCCAACAGTTATATTACTAGAATAACCGGTAAATATTTAATTACTCTAAAGTGGTCAATTTAATAATACTATAAAGCCACACATCTGCACGGAGACTGAGGGTGAAATCGCTAACTTGCTAGCGTTAGTTGTCATTTTAGCATTGCAGCACGTGCACTACTTTAGCACAGATAATGAAAAGTAAAGGGATAATTAAGAGTTATGAGTTTAACATTCTCGTCGAAACTTGCAAAATTGTAGCTTTTTTCACTTTTTACCTGCGTTTAGTGCCATGCTTTCCTCATCAGCCGCCCCACAACACAGCGAGGCTTCCTGTCGAAACTTTAGCGGTGAAATGTGGAATGTGTGGTGGAAACAGGCAGGCGCCCCCTAGCGGGCTGACTGTAGGCGAAGTACTGCTTTTAACTGTTAAAACGGATTTTATCTGAATAAATACATACATGTTTTTTTTGTAGAAACACAGATGGGTTATGGTGGAAAATAGTAATTATACAGCTTATTAATTTAATTGAAATTTATTTATTTTTAATTGTTTCAATCACATAGAAGGATTGTCACTCTAATGAAATAGCAAACATTAATCAATATTAATACTTATATATATATAATTCAATATATTCAATTCAACAATATAATTCCCAAATAACCTATCTCTAACATACAAAATCTCTAAACAACCACAGCATTGAAAAAAAATTCCTCAAAAACATTAAAACACGTAGGCAGCCCATTCACAATATTCCCTTTTCTTTGGGACCCAAGTAAATGAAGAAATTATTCATTGCTTCCAAGGAGATACTGCATGTCTTTTGATTAGATTAGTCCACAAGTAACCAAAGGAACTTTCTTGAGAGTTAAAGGTTCTTCAAGATCAGCTGAATGCAACAACAGCTGGTTTAGCTTTAGCTCTTGAAAGCCCAGAGGTGTCCACTCCAGGCTCTTCAAGAAGAAGACTGTCCTCTCGCCAGTTTCCATGCCAGAGAGAAATGAGCCAATTTACAGAGGTCTCATCCCAGCGTTCAGGAAGCTGGAGCAGGAGGAAGCCAGCAGAGATGATGCCAGCAGCCGCTGTCCGCACATGGCTCATCTGCAGGGTTTCCGTCACAAACAAGTCCACGGCTCAAAAGGGAGAAAGGAAGTGAGAAATGCTTAATAATTACTAAAAAATTTATATGAGTAATGGAGTAGTTAAACCTATTGTGATCCTTTGCAAGGCTGGGCTTGGGCCTGTCAGACCTACTGTAAGCTTTCTCAATTTAAATTAGCTTTGCCCAGTTTTTCAAGTTAATAAACACTTTAACATTTCACTGTTTCTGATTTACAAATCTATAGATGCATACCTGCACTGGCTGGGATGGTCAATAGTATTCCCAAGGAATTCAAACAGGGATATGTAAACATTCCTCCAAGATTTACCAGCACATTGAAAACTGCAGGGAAAGCAAAGGACAGTCAAATAAAATACAAACCTTTCAAAACCATTTCAATTCTTTTGATTATCTGATTTTTCTTCTGGTGTAATGCGTCAAATTACTGAGAAACACAACAATACCAGTCAACAATAATTTACAGTAGCTTGTTTGTAAAAATTAGGGAATTTCACAAATCCCAGTCATAAACAGACTTGAAAGAATTATAAACTAGTTTGAAAGTTTATGGATGAAATAAGTATTTGCATCCCTTCATTAAGAAATATTTTTCATTGGCGAAAACCCATTGTGGACACAGTCTCAGTGGACACATATTTCTTTTGTAGGTGGCCACAATGTTTGTAGAGATCAGGAGGGATTGGAACACTCCTCTATTCCAAATCAATAAAGTTTCAGAGCGTCATGATATTAATGTTATTCTTCTTTAAGTACTTCTTTGTTGACATGTCTGTGTGTTTTAGATCATTATCATGCTGGAAAAAAAAACAATCCAAGACCCATTTTAACACTTTGCCCTGAAAAAGTTCTTGCCTTAGGGTTAACAGTACAAGATTTCCATCCCTTTGATGTGGTGCAAAAGTTCTGTACTCTTGAATATTAAATTTCTTAGCAATCTCTCCATTTTAATCTCATGGAACTGAATCATTCAGATGTTCATTTGAAGCAGACACTGCAGAATTTGTGTGTTACTACTTGCCACAGTCTTGGCAACATTTCCTGCTGCATTGACATAAAGATAAGACAAATATAGGTTTGCTACCTGTTCTATTGGTCATTAAACCTCTATCGACAGACTGAGGGAGATATTGGATTTGCATAATCTCAGCTGTCATTTCCACACCTGAATTTGAACCCCAGTGGGAGAGCCCAATCAGTTTCCTCTAAAAGAAAAACATTTGGGGTTTTTTTTTTGTGTGTGTTCAAGTCATATAACCATTGGTCTAAAGGTCTATTTTTGAGGCATGAAACCTAGTAATAACCATTCTTTCCTTCCTCCATTCTCTCTCATTTTCTCATAAAACCTGTTCTAAAAAGTTCTGTTGTCATTGAAACATGCAAATAGTTTCTAATATCAATAAATTAAAACGGGTTATTGAAAGAAGAAGACACCATACAGCATAAGACAGGTTCCTCTTCCCTTAGAGTAGTTTTAAGTTCCTCTGGGGCATTCCTTTGTTAACCTTATATGCAACCCTGTATCTGGTACAAGGGTTTAAGCTAATGTTGCTCCAAGTATGACCATATTCTTAAAATCAGTTCCCTTTAGTGGATATTTTGATGTATTTCAGTCTCTCGCTACTAAAATAAAGTTAGCATTCAATTTATAGACAGATATTTATCCAAATACCAGGGAGCCAATATGACTTTTTCTCACTGTATAAACAAAAACTGTAAGTTAGTTAAAATGTAATATTAATCATTTAAAAATTAACTAAATTCCGCAGCGTTTTCCCTCAGGAAGCATTTGTGTGTTAAACCCATTATAATTTACACTCAGGGTAAAAGAAAGACCCAGACATCTAAAGAAATTGCTTGCCAGAACTGAAACAGGAAGTCCATTCCTTTTGATCTGTATTTTTTCTTAAACCTTTTTAAAAGACTCTATTTGAACAGAACCTCGTGCAAAACACTTAATAGAAAGAACACAGGTTGATAAAATTGTGTTGATTTGGATCTTAAGTGTGTGCAACATATTCTTTAACAAGATATTTACCGAGCAGCAGAGAAGCCATGACACAGAGTTTGTTCCATGGCATTTGTTGAGAGGGAGTCCATAACTCATCATGTGTGAAATAAAGCAGCAAACACACCCAGGAGTGGAGGAAGAAGCCACAGAGACCCACACAGGACAGCAACACACTGGTGGGGCCAGGAAGCACATTCCCCACACACTTTCTGAACAGCACCTGATTAGTTTTTTACAGATTACTTCAAATTTATTAACTATAAATCTGTGCACACTCATGAAAAAAATCTTACTGTCCTAGTACTGACCTTGAACAAAGCAGAGGTTGAAGCAGAACCAACTCCCAGTGCCACTCCTGTGATCGAGTCACTGTGGAAACCGTCGCCGTAGGCCAACAACACAATTCCAGTGATGGACAGAATGACCGCAACGATCTAAAAACAATTTTAATTAAAGGAACACAGCAAACACTCAACGTCTGAGAGACACCCATCCAGCATCAGATTGGTTCAGAACCCAAATCATTAAATCAATGTCTTTTAGACGTCTTTGACTCGGAAACCATTGTTGCCAGTGGAAACCAGTAAACCCATGACTGGATGTGACCTTGACTATCATTATCACCTGTTTAGTATAAATGGTGGATTACACCACTGATCTTGTGCAAGTGTTCCTATAAGAACTGCTTCTGGTTTGAAGGGAATTGGTAATAACACCAAATACTGATTTCATGTAGACGATTTTTTGCTCACTTTCCAGAAAATGAATGACATTAAATTATTATTTCCCCAAAGCCTTCTTTGTTTACAGCATTTTTACACCTGCCTAAAACTTTTGTACACTACATTCTTAAACCCCAAATTTTGTTCCGATGATTACGTTAATGATACCATAAACACAAAACGGGCTGCAGCCAGAACTTTTGAAAGAAGCTTGTCATCAAGGTCATTTTTTTAGTAAACTGCTACAGTTGTTTCTTGAATATTAAGTGTATCTGATATATTCAGTACTTTAGCGGCTGGTATTTATTTTAAACTCCTGTGTTATTTGTATTTGTTAATGTAAGGTGTCCTTGGGTGGCTTGAAAGGCACCTATAAATAAAATGTATTATTATTATTATAATAAATTATCCCAACCAAACATTTCTAGGGTCACACACGCACAACAAATATAATGTTTTATTGACACAACCACATCTTAACTTGGGAGCAATTTGTTTGTTTCTCCAAATGATGGTTTATGTGATTTGTTCTTGGACTACTTTTATGTTAGCATGCTGTGAGATTAATTAACCAATAACTAGTTTAACATTAAAATTTATGTTGCCCACACACAAACTACAACGTCAAAAATTTTTTAAACAAGGATTTTTTTTTTATTTCACCACTCACGAAAGTAAAGAGTTTGAAAAAAAGATTATTTTGTTTGATTTGCAAAAAAAATACATTTATTTATACACTCATTACATTTTTAGGTAAATAGGGAGGAAATTATATTTACTGTTATTCATTTGCATCACATAATTGGATTTTTTTTTGCTGTAGTTCCAAAAACATAACAGCCATGTAATAAACCAAGAATTCTCCTCACCCTGACACCCATAAAACGGTCCTTGAGTCCTATCCATGAAAGTAGGAAAACAAATGCTTGGCTGCAGCACAGTACAGCACTCACATCCACTTTGGAGATGCGGCAAAGGGCCAACAAGTATAAGTATCCAGATAAAGCCCACAGCACAGAGAACGGAGCTGCTCCTTTCAAAATGACCCTCACCGTCAGCTCTTCACCGAGAAAACCACTGCACTTCCTACAAGACAAAACTATATATAAGTCTCTGCATGTAATCATCAATGTAGGCATTCAGATTTAAATACCATGTACTGAAAGCTTTGTATATACACAGTAAAATCCTAAGAGTTAAATTAACTCTACTCAGAGTATATTTGGTCCCACTCTATATAGAGTTAAACCGACTCTGAGAAAGAGTAATTAATAATCTATTTTCTTCATGTTTATCCAAATCTGCGTGGAAAATGCTAACTAAATATTAACTATTCAGAGAGGGACCAAGTCCACTCCAGAAAGAGTAAAAATAGACTGTTTAGTTCAAATAGACTTATTTAAATAACTCTCCTTCAGAGTTGGTTTAACTCTATATAGAGTGGGACCAAATACACTCTGAATGGAGTTAATTTAACTCTTAGGATTTTACTGTGTACATTCCTCGGCATAAATGACTGAACCCCACAATATTTGTCAGAAAACCTTTAGTTTCCTTTCAGAGTAAAATTTTCTATGAGATTCTACACTACAAAACTCTCCCACAAATCTGATTTTCCCAAACAAATTAATTCAAAACCATGCTGGAAAAACATCCCAATAAGTCTTAGGAGAAACGCCACACTTGAGACTATAACATTCCAATTATTAGGCGTTTAACCAGAGGTGAAATTAATTATTCATTTAAGAGGCATCAAGCCGAATGGTGAGTATAAAAGGGCATTACTTAACCAAGATAAACCTTTACCGCTTCATGTTGTCAGCAATGGAAGAGAAGTCACAAAATCTGAGAAAAGGAAATCATTTCTTTACTCAAAAAAGGTGACTACAAGATTCACTGCCGATAGATAAAGCCAAATTAAAGTAATTTTTTCTTGTGACACTATACAGCACTAGAGGCCCATGCTAGAGTCTACTGGGAGTCTACTATACTCTGAAGTGATGAGGTAAAGCTCACTGCTTTCGGAACTAATGGTTCTAAAAATATATGGCATTGTAAAGCTGAATATTTCAGAGAGAAAACTACATGGTTCCAACAGGTGGCAGTGTCCTTGTGTGGGACTGCATGAGTGCTGCTGATGTTGGCGAGCTGCATTTCAGTGACGGGATCGTGGACTCAAAGAATTGCTCTATACTGAAGATGCTGCCATCACACTGTGCCCTTTTCTATTACAACAATGATCCAAAATCTAAAGCAAGAGCATGGTGAACCTGAAGAAATGGTAAGAATCAAAAACCTGTGGGGAATTCTGAAACCAGGATTAGCGTCACTCTTCTTCCAGCATCTAGAAAGGCTTTCAGCATTAAATAAGTTTTCAATAAAACTCAGCTTTGTGAAAAGTTTGGAAATGGTTCATTTTGGTACTGATAAAAAAACTTTTTTTAAACATGTATTCTCATTTATGCAGAGTTTGCATATATTTATATTGGTTTTACTATTAATAAAATAATCCCCCCTCAGTCCCAAAAAAAAAAGACCCGGCTTAAAAAAAAAAGACCCAACTTTTAATTTAACCAATTCCATTTTTTGCTCAAAATATGTAAAAAAGACAAATCTCAAGATTAAATATTTAACCATTTACTAAATCCAATTGTTGACTTCAAAATGGCTATTATAAAAATTAAACAGGCATTAAAAAAGGCTTTTTTTCCCACCTTCCTACTGCCAGCCAATAGTAAAAGCCGGAGAGAATAGCTGGATGTGCTTCCAATAATGTTACCAACAATACCACCCAACACAACCAGGAAAAATAACACCTTTAGCAAAGAGAGAATGCACCCAGTACCTAATTTTTTTTATTTAAATAAAGTCACAAAACACTGCAATCACAAAATAAAAAAATAAAATAAAATAAAATAAATACACAAGTAAAAAAAGAGTATTGGTATACTCCACACAGTGCTAGAAAACCCACTTCATATGAACACTCCAAAATACTGCAAACAGGTGCCACCACACTCAACACTACTCCAAAAAGATTCCGCAAGCAGCCCGGGATTCCGTGCTGCCAGCTCATCATGCCTGGAATGTTTACAAAAACACCAACATTAGAGAAAAGAGAGACTGGAATTAAACAAAGGAAAGTGCAGTCTCTAAACAGAGCAGACACACTTCGCCTTCCCTTTGAGTGAGCCAGGATTATCGTAAACAGCCGAGCGAAGCCGAAGGCCACTGGAGACAGCCGAAAGTAGGCCCAGCTTACAAACCCTAACATGAAGCTGCGTGTCCTAGGGAAACGAATGCCTCCGTTAATAAGCAAGAACAAAGGCAGCCCAATCACCCTGAGGCAGATACCACGAGTGCCTGCACACCACAAGTGTCGACTTTATTTTCGATAATTTTGCCTAAAGGACAAATTAAAATTAAAGGGAGATGTGACATGAGCATCACAGAGAGAAAACCAGAAGCACTTACACAGTGAACTGGACTAACGCTTATCTCCTCGTCATACACCAGCTCAAATAATGGTCCACCTGCGACGGTGTTACCAGGGACATGGTATGAACGTAAGAAAAATAAAAGCCATCCCAAGGAATCACTGGCTCACCTTGTCATCGAAAATCTGTCAGAGGTCTGAAACACACAATAGTGCTATGCACCAAAACCCATTATGGTTCCTTAAATACCCAGGACACACCACCTTTTCCAAGTGTACACAATTGGCCCTAAATAGCCTCCATCACCTGCTACTCATAGCTTTAGCAACGCACAAAATAGAATCCTCCTTTGACTGAATCATTTGTGTCAACCAAAGTAAATCTTTTCTTGAAAAGTTGTATTTTTCCCAACAATTTGGGTTTTTAAAAACATGACCAACTATCGTCTTCTTAATCGTTGAATGTAAATTATGTCTGAGGAACCGGCAATACCCACTCTTAATACGCATCATTTCGACCCAAGGTTTTTCTAACCTGAATTCATTGGTGGGCAACTGTTTCTGTTTGTCTGTGAGAAGATGACAAAGATAGTAGACTGGGAAAAAGAGGATATTCCAAATAGTGCAGAACCAGATGATAAAAAAGGGGGTGGGATGTCTTGTCAGTGTCTCTTTGGCACTGTGAGTTCCCCAGGCCCAGGAAACAGCCACACAGGATCCTAAAATGATCCCACATATCACCCGGCGTATGGCTTGGAAAGGGAATCGAGTACAGCTGGGTTTAGATGGTCTTCCTTCATCACCTTCGTCTTGAACTAAACTCTCCTCTAGTGAGTCCTTCTCACTCCCTAAGAAGAATAACATAACCTAAAAATAAAGAATTTCCAAAGTTGCTAATCTTTGATGTTATATGATCAAAAAACTTTACCTAGTGGGGGTACGTGAAGTGTGACTGGTCCAGGATCCGGGGAAGGAGAAATCTTGGCTGAAAGTTTGTTCATCGCTTGCGGCGGTCTCTTACAAATACCCCTAACCCTCGGATCACGGTTTGATCCGCTCTCTAAGAGCTCATGAGAATAATATGCTCCAAGTAAACAACACAGACACTAAAAGAAGATTACATCAGATCCCACTTGTAATTTAAAAGCTACGGTTTAAAAGCTTAAAGTTGTGAAAATACACTACACGACCGATTTGATGAGGTGAATATAGAACCCGGAGCAACATGCACTTGCAGGACAAAAATTTAAATTGAGTAATTTAAGGAACTTTTGAGATACATCTACAAAAGTACAATGAGGGAATGAAGTAACCAAGTCACTGTATCTGTTGTTTATTTAAAAATATGTAGTTACTAAACATTTCAATGTTAAACTTTCGAAATATAATTGTTGCTTATTGTAAATCTTAATCTTTTTCAATTTTCTGCGATTGACCCCCGCCTCTCGCCAAATATGTGAGCACCAGCAGACCTCCGCGACCCCAAAAGGAAATAAGCGGGCAGGAAAATGAACGAATGAATGTTTTTCAGTTTTATTTGTTATACTCTTTTTTTTCAATGGACTAGTCCCTTTTGTATTTAAGTTACCTGGATTGCTTAACGAGACAGTTTAATTTGGTTTTTGTTAAATTTGAGTTTGTTCTTCCTTGTTGATCTTGTTTAATGAATTGTTAACATTTTTGTCAAACCAAATTTGGCTTAATTTAAAGAAAAAAATTATTTTGGAAACTCTGCACTCCTGGCCTTGACTGTTCGGCGCCTCACACCCTGGTTAAAGGGAGGAGGTTCTCACCCAAGATATGAGAGTACACAGCACCATCCATCTTTTTTTTTCTTTTTAGAATTTGTTTTTTTTAGTCAATGCCTTTATTTTATTCATTTTCCCCCAATGTATAGAACAGCTGAGTGAGACAGGAAGTGAGACAGAAGTGGGATCTGAAACATGGGTGGGCAAAGTCATTCCTGGGGGGCCGGTCTCCTAGCCCACCTCTGATCTAGAACCCATGTGAAACATCCACTACTCCACGATAATAATTTTAGCTCAAAAATACCCCACCCTGACTTTCCTCCAAAGGGTAGTGTGAGACCAGGAGGGAAAAATGCCTTAGCAACAAGCACGTCACACTTAAGAAATAACCTCATGGAGGGTGGAGGAGGGGTGTTCCCATATAATTGTGTAGGTCTACAATGGTGTATTTTGGAATCTGTGTATTGGTGTTTTTTTATACAGATGATCTTTTTAACATGTGCTCTAATCTCAGCTAAAGTAGTATTTTCCTTTCGATTTGTTTAAATCACTTTATTAAAGGTTCCAAAATTGTTTTAGCTACTCTGTCCCCAGCTTTGTTTTTGTTACTCTATTCCATTCATTCGCCCATAGACAAAATTAACAAACACAATCAAAGGTTTTAAAGATATTTTATTTGGAATGAAGAGCCATCCACACATGACAAATCAAATATTACACAAAATTTTAATCATTTAACAATGGTTTAAACAACTAAAATCTAAGCAAACAACGGGGTGAACCAATTTCATGAACTTTAGAAAGAAACTCTAACATTAAAGTTTAACTAAAAAGTCTTTGGGGCCAATTTGGGGGATCACAATGCAGTTTTTCACTCCACATAACATTTGAAACAACCATTTGACATCAGAAAAATCTCACCCTTTTCTTAGAGATTCAGAAGTGTTTATGTTGAGATGTTTCTTTGCCTGATGGGCAGCCTTGTGTCTTGTTCTTCTGATGTCTCGCCGTGAAAGTGTCAAGGGAGATACTCGATGGTAACGTCTGTTCTGTTGAGTCTAATTTGGCTGTTCAGTCTGTTCCAGAAGGGGAAATATGGTAAAAAAAAAGGGTCAAATGGAGAAACCATAAACACTGAAAGAATATGGACGCTTTTCTACCAAATTAGCGTGGTGTGTAAAGTAGAAAAGGGTTTGTTTACCTTTAGGTTTGGGGTGCATCAGGGTCAGAGGCAGCTCTACGGTTACGTCACTAAAAGAAGCAAAGCAATACATTAGAAATAGGCCAATGCAGAATTTCAATAATACTTTTTAGATGTTATTTTTATTTACCTTGCTGTCAGGCCTCCCAGAAGGCTACAAAAGGGGAGAAGAATCCGGTAAGTACCAGCTATTGTAATTACGCGTGAGTAGCAAATATAACTCTTATAGCACTACACGTATAAAACAACAGCTTCGTACCCTCCGCCTGATACCATGAGGTTAACCTTAATCTTGTAGGAAACCAGGATTCCCAGAACCTCCTTATCCATTCCCGGCCTCAGTCTGAAAACACACAAATATTTGATATCAAAAACAGCTAAGTTCTAAAGCACCAAAGAATTAAACTCTTTGAAAGTTGAGGAAATGCTTACATGGTGGTTGAGGCCAGATTGGTGTCTTCATCTTTTAGCCTGCCGTCCAGCGCCAGGCCGCGCTTTTCCTTGTTGTTTGAAAGAAGTGGAACGATTTGCAGAGTTTTTTCAAAATTGGAATTGGCTTCAACTGTTTCTCTGTAATGTATGGAATCCTAAAGATCAGCTCAGGCTTTCATGAAAAACAGGCCTTTTCTGGTTACTCACCCAAACTCTTCAGTTAGGACGTTTTTAGTGTATTTGTCAGCTGAGTAGAGGACAACGTCCGTGGTTTGGTCAACTGTGATTGAAACAAAGCTTCTATAAATTTATTGCCATCACCAACTTGATTTGATACAATTCAATAGCTGTGCCACTTGAAACTGAAGTAAATGTTTATATAAAATTGGGTATTTGTCCTGCGATGCACTGGCGACCTGTCCAGGCTGTACCCCCACCTCTCGCCCAATGTGCGCTGAAGATAGGCACTGGCAGACCCCCTTGACCCCAAAAAGGGAATATGCGCGTTGGAAAATGAATGAATGGGTATTTGTCAGTTAATAATAAACAGCACATTTTTGTAATAAAATATGAAGAAACTATTCTTCCACTTAAAAAATCAACATAAATCACAGTTAAACAGGTTTTGGGAGAAGCAAATAAATGTTAACATGACGTTTATGAGATAAGGAAAGCGTAGTGAGACATTCGGGGTCAATAGATGGTGCTCTTACATTTTCTGTAGTAAGTATATGCTATTTTTTTAGTTATTGAATATGTACAGTATATAGATATATATAAAGAACACCGCTGTTTGATTACTGTTTTAAAATCTGTAAACATTTGCGCTTCAGTGTGTCATAAAACTCAGACATTTTTATTGTTTTAATGGGTCCCCAACTGGTAAGAAACTTAGAGTCCATTTAGACTCGGTTTTGGTTATAAAACTGCTTTATTCAATACAAGAAACAGTCATTGTTCCACTCAAAATTAGCCTTTAAGACTGTCCAAAAACTCCTATAGATTTGTTGGCCAAAGGTAATAAAAGGAGTGT
This sequence comes from Danionella cerebrum, assembly GCA_007224835.1. Lineage (NCBI taxonomy): Eukaryota > Metazoa > Chordata > Actinopteri > Cypriniformes > Danionidae > Danionella > Danionella cerebrum. Next base: position 153,538 of record SRMA01025082.1, read on the forward strand.
GTACCCTATTAATTCCCACTTTTACAATGAAGTTTCAATTGAATTTAGATAAAACTCTACTTGACTAAAGCATGTGATTGCAGAAGTGTGGAAAAAAGTAATCTGGATTCTAATGAAATTTACGACACAGACCAAGAATCAGATTAAATTTTCCGACATATGCAAAACTAGTGACGTATTGTTCCCGAATGATTCAACTTTGCTTCTATTTTCAAAGGATAAAGAGTGACGAACCAATCAAAAGTAACGATATTTAAATCTCGCTTTATTCTCTGATGCCACTGGTCAGAAAGCATGCAACTATTCAGTCTTTTTAATAAAAATTAAACAGTCCTTTCCAGTCCTTTCATGGCTTAATTTCTACAAATTGACCATTTGATCGAAAAAGTACTAAAATTAGTACAAAGTTAAAGCAACTTTGAAATGTATTCCATTGAAGGATTATTTGTTAAAAAGACATAAAACCATATCACCTTTCACATTTTGAAAAGCATCACAAACTTTCTGCAAAACGTAATTAATGGACTAAAATATCTGCTACTGTGACTATATATATATATATATATATATATATATATATATATATATATATATATATATATATATAGCAATAATAATAATGAAATAAATGTTATTCCATCAAAGAAACTCTAGTTCCTCACCTGTAACCCTTATTCTTTTCACAACTTTGGCGGTCTCGTTCTTGATCTTGACACTGACAGGAATGGGATCACCATGGTAGTAGATCTGTGATCAAGAGGAAAAGCTCTATGAATGTGTCCCGGTCTCCCTTGCTGATTTATAATAAAGTCAACCAACCTCTTTGTCCAGAGAAGCTTCCAGTAGAACAGGTTTATCAGACATCATGAAGCTCTTGCAGAGCTCGGCTTTCTGTCCAGACCCTGTGTTATTAGGAGCAAACTGGATTTTACGAATAACAAGTCGGCAAGTGTCTCTGTGGAGGATGAGGAAAGAAAAATACAGTTGAAACACATTCAAATGAAACAAAATCTGCAGATTTATCAAGACTTCTTACTTCTTGTCAACCTTCTCATTAGGGTCTTCAGCTTTTTTGGCAACGTAGGCCTTGACTTCAAAGTCAACACCACAAGCCTGTGAAAAAGAGCTTGATCAGCACATTTTTTAGAACTTCAACCCATTTCTATTCTTCTCAACTCACCTTTCCTTTGTCGTCAGGCCCAGGCTGAAGTGTAACCGAGCAGGGAAGGTTCGTAGGAATCTGCAAGGAAACCATAATTTTAAATCGTACTATTTATTTCAGCATGAACTAGCAATTAGCAAATGTTTACATTGAAAGTGAAGGCGTGCCCCTGCTCTCCAGATTTCTTCAGAAGCGTATTGTGCATCTCTGTCAGAGTGGGTTTGTGTCCTGCATCTGGATACAGCTGGATGTGCTGGATCCAGATGTCTTTTCTGAAGGACAGGCCGATCACGTCCAAATCATCACGACCGTATCGGAAAGCGCACGCCAACTGAATCCAAACTACATGAAGCAAGATCAGGTTAAGGCTTAAATTCAGTTGAAAGCTTGTTAAGTCAATCGAAGAATTGAAGAAAGGATGTTACCTTTTCTGTCCCCAAGGTCTGTAGGGTCGATTTTCACCACTCCCTCTGTTAAACACCATCAAACAATTTAGTTTAATCGCTGGATATTTCCTATTTGTCGCGATTCAATGCTAAATTCAGAAAGACTCACCAACAGTGTCAACCGTCTCAACATGATCAACATAGTCTCTCTTCCCCAGATACAAAGTGAGCTAGAACCACAAAACTTCCATTAATCATAAAAATTTATTGGCCCACAATCGTTTTTTACATTTTTTAAATGTGGTCATACCTGGCCATTGCCGCTTGTCTTTTTGTAGACTCTATAAAAAGAAAAATCCGGTTACTCATGCAGTTCCAGTATCACCTGACCAAATATTTACGATTTATACTAAGGGTCACTGGTCCTATTAAGGCCTGCCTCAGGTATTAACCTCCTCGTGACCTCTTTCAGAGATACGTGTTAGTGTTTGCAGGTTTGACCTTCTCACTCAGTGAATTGATTACGTTATTCAAAGATTAGTATTTTAAGACGTTGAAAGCCAAGTCCTGGACTACCCTGTGCACTAATCCTGGGTCCATGAACAGTGGCAGCTTGTGTTGACTCTTAATGGGATGCTGCTAATCGACCATGACTAGAAGCTTATGACAGGTCCATGCTAAATGTTCTCACATAGAGGAATTAATGGATCGTTTTATATACGCAAGGCCTCTATTAACAGCACAGGATCTTATCTATTCCAGTCCCATTCTATATTTGGCAGGTAATCTTGAAAATTAATCCATAGTGATTTGTGTGATGGGTTGATCTCGTTGCTTAGAGGTGAATTTACTTTTAGAAGTTAAATTATAAATGAACCATTTAAGAATTTCTGTGTGGGACTAGAAACATGTTTAGGGTGTACCTGTGGGCTTTGGCTGATGTGAAGTGAATGAATCAACTTCCTTTAAACTGGTAGTAACTCCACTCTGAAGTGGTTTTTCTATCTGAAATTGGTAGAGATTTGTCGTTTTGCCTTTTTCTTCCGTTTTGTATTTTATTCCGGTGTAAGTTCTTTTAAATATTGTATATTGTATATTTAATTGCTAAAATCTATATTGTGCTTAAATGTTGGAGCTAATCGTAAAAGCTTAACCAAGGACTGGAGCTGCAAACTAGCCGAGCTTTTTTATCTCCACTGTTCCCCCAAATAAACTTGAAATAAATAAATAAAATGTATTTTTTAAGTTATTCTAAATGTCTACATTAAAAATCAAATATATATAGAGGGCACTTACTTCTCTGCCATTGTACAAGGAGGTTCCTGGGGGAAAAGAGGTGAAAAAGAAACATTATTTTCATACAAATTTGACAGGTTCAGTCTGAATGTTGTTTCATACATATCACTTGGTTTTCTCTAAAATAAACAGCTTGTGCAGCAAAATTGCTTGTTTTAGAATTACCCAAATATACAGTGTTTCGAGGTTAATAAAAATGGAAGTCAATGCAGGTGACTTTAAAACATACAGCCGTCAATATAAAATAATCCATCACCACTTTGAAAGCGTTTTGTTTATATGTCTATTGTAAGATTGCTAAAATCACAATGTGTTAAAGTGGTTTAAAGATGGTTTAGATGAGGCTGTTATATGTTTGCTTAATGATCCTTTTTAATATAAATAGATCGCTTTATCTATCTACAACTCACAAAAAAGGTGCCATTGAACACCGGGTTTCCATCAGTTTTCTCCCTTTGCCTCCAATCTACAGCCTTTCTTTCAAATCAAAGCCTCATAATTTGGAAGACAGTCACGAGCATCTTATGAATCAAACATTTTCACCAAATTTGAGGCTACATTAACATTAAATTTATCCTGCTGATAGAAGTAACAATTGAAAGACCTCACTGGTCAGTGGAACTGACATCACCTCATCACATTTTCATAAAATTGAAGACTATAGCTCGTACACAGAATTTGTCTTCAGATCATCATCACTACATGAGGTCATTGAGTTGTTACCTGTTGGCTGGTAGTGGTCAATCGATTTGTTCTCTGTTAATCCGCAGTTGGTCTGGTGTAGTCAGAGAGTGTGGATTGGACCTGCAAGATGCTGGGTTTTATACTCGGACTTTTGCTCTTCTGCCTTCTGCTGCTCTGTTTTAGAAAGCTGTTGTGTTTCTGTTAATCCAATTAAACACTTAAAATACTATTTAGGGCTACGGCATGTTTATAAATAAAAATGGGGAATTAAACCACAGATCCTACAAGGAAACTGTAAGGCGTGAGTTTAAATTGAATAGGGTTTCTATCTGTGGAAACAAAACAGGTCTAAAATTAAAGTGCAGTACAATATAAGCACAATACTATTTTCATTAGTAAAAAGCACAGTTTGATAAACTTAGAACTTATGTCTTCACAATAATTAGGTTACACAATGAAAATAAATGTTTAGAGGTCAAATAAGTTATTGATTACGTGATTTTATGTATAAAAAGACTTAAATACCCTTCAAGTTCCAATAATTATCACTTAGCCATTATCTCAAAATGGTGGCTACATAGTTCCTAATTTTGACAAACACAGCTAAATCAACACTACTGATATCAATGGTATCTATGACCTCTAAAACGGCCTCGGTGTTAACGCAACACTATGCGAGCTGAGTATTCACTACCCAAGTGGAAACGCAACACTGAGAGTTGAATAACCTCTTTCCCATTGTTAATGTAGTAGAATAACCACTACCCAGTGTAAAAGTAACACTATGTGGGTTGAATATTCACTATGCCAGTGTTAATGTAACACTAGGCGAGTTGAATTAACACCCAGTCTGTGATAAAAGAAAGATGTTAATTCAACCCTCATAGTGTTTCATTTAGACTGGATCCATGTTTATATAGGTGCACTCCATTGACACCGGTAGTGTTGATTTACTTCTGCAAATTTTACTGTGTACGTCTTAAGGGTTATGTTTAAATGCTTTAGTACCACAACTGAATCCTTGTACATAAGTCAGTGAAGTTGGGAGTTGACAGAACCACGATGCTGACTTTTGCACGATTCTTTGAAGGTTTGCAAGTGGCAAGCTATTTTAGAAAATGTACACTAGCACTCCATTGTATTCTAGTTTGCAAAAAAAAATCATTTAGAACTTTGGACTTCATTAAACACTGAGGTATATTTAAAAATCTGGAAGTGAGGAGAGATTTGTCTGAAATTGGTCTAAAAGACATTGTCCTACATCTAAAGTTTTCAAAACAAGTTGGGTGTCTAAGGCTAAGTATTTACTACCTACACAATATATACATAAAGCAATGTCTGCGTTACAGGTCAATGAGTGTCAGCGGTTGTAAGGAAAGCCAAAGAGAAGAGTGGATGAAACAGCCGCTCCAGATGGCCAACAAGCTTGGAAACACAGTGACCTCAAAACACATTCTTAAGCCTTTCTTTACATTCAAGTTGTTTTTTTGTGTTTACTGGCGGTTACTAAATACTTTCCTCTGCTATAATTTACTTTATATTTTACATAGATTTTGTTTTCAAACTTAGCTACTATGTAAATCGTCTTTTATTGATGGTTGGCCACTACCGGAAAAAAAGTTTTGTGTCAACAAACAAATTAAATGTTTTGTATTCTCTCACATCCTTCAGGCATAAAGCATTGTGAACAGCTCATGTAAATGTAATTACACGTCCACAGGTGTTTCCTTGCACAGAAAGTGTATGTAAGCTTATTACGAAAAACCCACTTTGGCAAACAGCATGTAAATCTCTTAGCGTCAGTATTCACTGAGATGGCCTTTCCTCCCATCTGTTCCCTCCTATCAGGCCCTGGCAGTCCAACCACATGTTTACGTAAAAGCTCTGACCAATCAGAGACGATAAAGCATGTGTCTCACTGGTGCAAGAACTGGCGCTTTAAGGACCTTTGCTGAGCATAATCCACTTACTGCTAAGAATTGACTTAAATAGCTGCAGCCGAGTCAAAACATTAAGTAAAGAATATATGCTGTTAATTTTAGGACGGAAGACTAATCATCAAAGAGCTCTCTGCAAAGTGCCAAAAGTTCATTGATTTAATTAAAGCAATAAAGCTGGTCCAAGAAACATGTCTTAAAGGTTATCATCATAAAATCCCTCTATAGTAATACAGGTGAGATATAGGTGAAAATATATTACATTAAAAATACCTCTCTGCCTCCTACTATTTTTAATTCAATGTGTGAAGACTTAAGGTTTAATCCACAGGTAATAACAGAAGAGCTCAGAGGTGTCTGTAAATGCAGGCTTGTCGAGAAACTTGTAAAAAGTAGGTTACATGGATAATTAATATTGAATAAAGTTACCATTGCAATAAATGCTTATTTACCCCCTTGTAAAGGGTAAACGATTTGGAAATTTTCATGATGAGTAGTAAGTTGTGACTCAATAGAAACACATGCATATGATATGGAGGACAGAAAGTGATAAAATTAAATGATAAATGAAACATTGTACAAGAAAAAAAATATTATTTCACAGTTTAAACAATAATTTCATGTTGCAGCGATTTTTATCTGTCAAACTCAGAACAAACTCAGTGGGTGGGGATTATGTGCTTCTACTTTTATCTGTTGATTGGGTCTGAACTCTTTCGAAACATTGAAGGAGGTTGAGCTCCGGTGGTGTAGTGGTTATTGAGGTTGACAGGTCTGCACTTGAGCATGACGTCTTCAGTTTGAAACCTGATTTTGCAGGTAATTTCACAACCCCCACAAATGTCAGTGTTATATTAACTAATATAAACACGGGGTTCTATGTGAATGCACTGACTTTGTAAAGTAACACCCCATTCAGTGTTTACAACTGAAGAAAGTGCTGATTTAACTCAAATAATGTAAGTTTTTATACTGGATCAGTGTTAATATTGGTCCACACCAGTAGCACTGCAGCATAAGGTCATAAAAAGGTAATTAAATAATAATGATTAAATAATTGACAATTTTTAAAAACCAAGTGTTTCATGATTTACTTGTTCATTTGTGATTAATTCATAGAGTGAAAAATATTAATATTTTATTTTGTACCTAACAAGAAACATAAAATGTGAACATAAAATGATGTCAATTAATTAATTTTGAATCAAACAATCACAGATAAAAAAAAACCGTACAATAAATGTATAAAATTGTTTTGACATTTAATAAAATGGTTTAACATCTTTGTTAACAAAGAACCTTTCAAAGATGCTAATCGACTGTATCGGTTCAGTTTTTGATACCCTCAGCATCTCCGTAGGAAAAAAATTCTCTTTTTACCACTACTGTTTGTCTCCTGGTCAGATTTTAGCACGTCCAACCTCAGCTGGCACAGATCATTTCTGTATTTAATCTCTCTTAATCCGTCTACCCTCCATTTGTCTATAATGGGATTGTTTGTCCTGAGCGTATGGGATTCTCTCTTTATTAGAAAGTGTTCTGCCAACAGCACCTTCCTGCCAGCCTAAAAGTTTTAGAATTAGAGAATTATTGCGTAACCCACAAAAAATGTAATGAGCTTTAATAGGAATAAATAAACCAAAAAGAGATGCTCACATTAAATTGATATAAGGTTTATAATTCAAATTTTATGTTCTCTCCACCACATTAAGGCTGTTTAATCTCTGTTGTGTAGAATCCCTCTCAGTCCAGAACAAAGATTAAAGAGATTAAAGACCTGGCTAAAAACACCTGCAGTAGGAACCTTTTGGACATCGTTCAAATCTTTGATATTTTTAACAATTACTACATTTTAAGCTTAAGTCAAACCCAATATTTGCTGTTAACGACATTTTGAGCAGCGTCAATTCTTATAAGCACACCAACTGTATCAAACCTGTGCTAATGGTCATCAATGTCTAGCCATCACAGAGGCTTGAAGGAAGGAAATGGGGAAAAGGAAACAGAAACTACATAAAAGTAGCAATATACAACTGAAAATTACTTCCCTTAAAGGGAACGGAAGAGCCAACAGCGGGAGGAAGCCAAAAAAACAACATAGCCCACAATGTCTTCAAAGAGGATGATGGGAGATAAGGTAAGCGGCAGGTGGATAACTGACCAGAGCAATAGTGAAATGTGAACTAAAAAGTGATGGTTAAAACCCAGAAGAGAAACAGCAATAAGCACAGGAAGGCAGGAAGCGATCATGGAGAGTCTGGGGGTGTGAACCATAGATCTGACAATTGAGGAGGTGCATGGATAAGCCTGTTAACTGTGGAGGATGGATTGAATGATTGGTAGACTGATCCATCCTGGTTATTTAAGTGACTAAAGTATGCATGAAAACATAGGAAATGGGGTGCAGATAAAAGGCAGCAGGTGCTCTGGGCTGATTAGCCAAAAAGTGAAATATTTGGCTTTAATAGAAGGCAGTTTGTTGAAGGCTGGAGTGTGACAATAATGAGTTCTGTAATAATGTATTCTACCACTGTATTCCAGCCAACAAAATTCTGATTTAAACAACACTGAGTGAGTCTGGGACTGAATAGACAAGAATTGACACAGTTTTGAAGGCTTGGGGTGGTCACATCCAAAAAAAAAAAAAAAAAAAATTAAACTAGATATCGGTTCATTCACTGTATTTTGATAAACACTTCAATTTTGACATTGAGAACACATTTAAAGTGTTGAAAACAAGAAAAACACACTATTAATAATGTACAAACACAGTTAGAGAAATATACAACCTTTAGTTATTTTTCTAAATGTTTTGTTTATTCTACAAAGCAGCTGAAGTGATGAGTAAAGTGTGAAGTTTGGATTAAGTTCGACCCCTGTTCACGGAGCTCGGAGTCATAGCATTTTCTGTCTCTCATTTCACTTCCCTTGTTTTATAACCCACAGACTCTTTTGTGATTGAATTTCTCAGTAGAACTTTATGTTAGTGATACGTTATTTAAGGTTGATCTTGGGAGAGCAGAGCGGACGAACGCGGTCAAGGTGTCCGCGTGTCTGTGTCGCCACTGCAGCATCTTCCGCGTTGCGGCTGCTCACAGTCCCGCAGACAAACTCATGGAAGAGGGGAAGTTGTGAGGCGGAGAAGTGGGTTTGCAACCCCCGAAAACATCAAACTAGAGACGATGGCGGAGGCTAACCCTCTCAGGGGACTGCCCCGGATCCAGAGAGCTGCGGTAAGATGGACTCTCCTCTTCTATTCGGGACCGGGTTTGTGCTGCAGAACTGACGAGGCTGCAGGCGATGGCCGGAAGTCGCGTTTTCTCAATATTAACGTCAAAATACTATAAACAATGGCTCGCAGGTGTTTCTAATCATCACTGTATGAATGCATTTGGCCATTTTTGCTTGCATTTGGATATTTCTGTGATTTATAAAACAGTGACCTCGTGTAACTCGTGATATTTATAGACTTTTTAAGGATTTACTTAAGCTTATACACGGCTGTATCTCCGTGGCAGACTAACACAGCATCCCGAGTAAAAGTGAGAGTTTATTCGAGGATTATTATCGATTATCTGTCTGTCTGAAAGAGATGGGACAGGCAGCTCTCACACACACTGTCAGCACAAAATGTGTTTATAAAAAATAAAAATATAAAATTCCTGCACGTTCAAGGAAATGGGTTAATTTGTACACATTTCTCATTTATGTAAACATTGCACAACATGAGATGGAACCAGAGTAGAACTTTCATGGTTTAAAAAGTGTGAGATTGATATTTTATTAAAGTTTTTAGCCTGTAATTCCCATCACGTCCTATGTTAAGCATAAAGATGTTTAACTTTAGAGCTGCAAGTTTGTGGTGAGAACCACAAACTTTAATTCGAACCAAATGAAAATGTTTTTAAACGTCTCTTCTGGATGGTAAAAGAAAACACAGTAGAAGGTGTGTTAGAATATTTGTGTGTGGACTTCTTTGTGTGCATTTGCAGACTGGATCACGTTATTAAGCTGCTCTGTTGAGAGCCTGGCGTGAAAATATGTAGCATGGTAACAAGTAACAACCAATCATATGAGCCAGTAGTTAGCAACTAGTAGCTTGATTATGTGCAGTGAGTTAATTTCATGACAGTAAGTTTCATAAAAAAAAAGGATAGGATACATGCTCAGAACTATATATGATACATTTAGTACTGTATTGCCTTTATCTGGAAATCGAGTGCAGTGGTTGCCATCGTTTCATGCATTTTTTTCATGGACCAGCCCTCAAGGTGTGGCAAACACTCACTAAATGTTTCTCTACTTACATCGAGTACAGTGAAAATTGTGGGTTTACAAAAATTTCTGCTGGTTTGCAAGCTTGTTTTTAAGTAGCTCATCATATGACTATGATGTTGATCTTGCCGTGCCAAGTACAAATTTGGTCATTTTTCAAAACAAAACATTTAAGGCTCTAACAAAAAAAAATTACAGAAATTATATTAATTATTCTTTCTGTGCAGCCTGATTTTTGGGATCCATGTTCTATGTGTATGTACATGTTAAGAATGGAAAAATACTATATACAGCACCCACTAAACCTGAATAATGTGTAAGGTTAATGGCAATAGAAAGGACAAAATTGAAAACTTAGAGAAAAAAAACTTTGTTTACAATAAGATATATTGACTTTTTAAAACATATTTGATTGACAATGTATAATAATACAATTAAATATCTTCCTCAGATGTCATTCCCAGGACATTTGCACTTAGTTCTAGTGGTGAGACCTAAAACTCACCTACAGACGACTGGAACAGACCTTGGTTTCCGCTTCAGTCAGGACGACTTCGCCCTCAAGATGCCAGTAAGAGTTGATAAGATCCCACTGTTATAATGAAAGTGTAATAAAAGATATTATGACTATGGAGACCAAATTTGCTATGCAATGTCTTTCAATGTTAAAGTGCGATCATATTTCAATGCTTTTTCATTAAATAATCCCCTGCTTCTCTTGTGCCCCAATCAGATGATAATGTTGAGCTCTTTGACTGACTTGCTTCGATTCATTGATGAAAATCAACTGAGCACAGAGTTTGGTGGTACTCTGGAGCAATGCCACAGTGACTGGATAGTTCTGCGAACCGTAAGCATTCTGTTACTGGCAAACTGGTTTTGAGTAGGTATATGGAAAGATAAAAAAATGGCATGATAAGCATCAATATATAAAAACACACTTTTGCATTGTCCTCCACATTAAAACCTGAATCTTTAGACGCTTTGACCTACAACTGCAGAAATGCTGAGTAATGCATATTTGTGTGTGTGTGCTGCCACCTCCAGGCCATCGAGAGTTTTGCTGTAACAGTGAAGGAGATTGCTCAGCTCCTGCAGACATTTGGCACAGAGCTGTCTGAGATTGAATTACCCGATGATGATGCTGGTGGCATTGAGTACTTACTGAGATCACACACTGAGAAATACAGACAGATGAAGGTATGAACATCATAATCTGTGCAATCTGAACCTTTATCCTGTTTATTAAATCATGATAGGTATCCAAGAACAATGTTTTTATTTATTATATTTTAACTAAAGAGTGAGCCACTGTTATGACTATTGCAATTTTTTGGTTCTAAGAGTCAGGTTGATGTACATGCAGTATTTAAAAACAAAATCAACCCCATTTGTCTTACAATAGCCATTTATTTTTTTTAAAGATGATTTTTGTTATTATTTTTACCATAAAAAGAAGATTTTATGAAGGTTTAACATAAAACGTGGCTTTATTTAACTTAAACATGAAGTTAAATAATGAAAAATAATACTATAAAGTCAGAAGCACACAACCTTAGCTAAGAAAGGATAGGAAAGGAGAGAAGCTGTCAGCTACTTGAGAGTAGGAGACAAAATAGAGCGAACATCTCTATGATACGCTTAAGGAGCTTGCCATTTCCTGGTTGTTAAGCATTTCCTGTTTGTAAAGTATTTCCTGTTCTGTCTCTATAAAATACGACATAATATATATATGTGAAAAATAAAATGGGATAAACTTACAGGATGACATCAGGTCAGTTATGCGAGATGGACGGCAGCTGCTCTCTAACCTCGAGGCCTCAAAAGCCATGGAAGGAGCTGCAGCAGAAAACCGAGACATCAGTCAAGACAAAGAAAGAGTGCAAAGGTAAATCATCTGCACCCATCTCTGACAGGTTCCAAACAAACTCAAAAACATCTTTAATTACTGTATTTGGTTGTTTTGTTCTGAGTTGGAATTCAATGACTCACTCCAGGTCACAGCTTAACTCATTAAAGGTGGTTCTAACGGGTATGAAATTGTTCCGGTTCATCAGGCTTGTGGCACAGTTGCGAGACATGGAACTGGCTTTTGATGGATTTTTTGAGAAGCATCACCTGAAGCTGCAGCAGTATCTTCAGCTACTTCAATATGAGCTGAGCTTCCATGAGGTATAGAGCAGGGTTCGAAAACAAACACAAAGCTTTGATACAAACTTAAAATAACTGTGTCTCAATCTCTGCATAGATGGAGGATATTCTTGAGAAACTCAGTAAGCAGGAAAAGGCTCTGGCCTCTGTGGGGACAACAGTGGCACAGACAGAGCAGTTGCTCAAAGACTTGGAGATGTTGGATACCACAGCAGAAGTATGAAACATCTCTAATAATTCACTCAGGCTCACTCACTTATCTTGTACCAAAAACATGTATCAATTTTATCATGACTGTAATTGGCTGATCTCTCCTAATTGGTCAGAGCTTTGTCAAAAGTAAATTTTACCTTTACGTTTCATTTCTGTAACCTGCACAAAACTCTTCACTTACCACTTGAAACTGAGGGCTGAGAGGAAGGGCTGAAATATACCCCTATGAATCATACCCCATTGTTACGAAGCCACAACCAAAAGGTTGTGAAGGTTCATAATTAAACAAATATTTTATGTGCCATACCGAGTCTATTGCATAACATTAATGTTATTAGTGTAAAAATGGCTCAGTATTATTGTTAAAACAAAACTAAATTGTAATCTCAATTATTTCACTGACCTATATGTGGACATGGGGCATGAAATTTAACATAAACCAAAGGTTTTTTTTTTGGACTTTTACCAAAACTTTTTGTTCTCTTTGGTTGTGCTGGTGGCATTTTGTTTTGAAATTTATCTCCAGATATTCTTAGGAACAAGGGGCTGTATAGTCTTTCATCGTAGCCCTTCACCCTCATAAAAAAAGATTTGGGGCACCCCTTCACCTCATATAAAGTGGCATATGAAGGCAAGCGCTTTATGTTTTGGAATTTGGTTTATTTTGTCATTGTACAAGAAACTATCCTAAGAGAAACCAAAGAAAGTATTGTTAACTGAATTTTTAAAAATGTATTTTGTTCCTGTGTGACCATATAATGTATTTAGTGGTGATTTCCTCATTTTTCAATGACATAAACTGGGCTAATTGGTAGAAATTGAACTCAGTCTTAGTGAACTACATTGAAGCGGATTCGAATAAGATTGAGGAGTTTGAGGAAGAGCTGAGAGAACTCTGTTGTTCTTGCAGGATGAAATGGGCCGTGCACAGATTATTATCCTCCATGGTCACCAGTTGGCAGCCAGTCATCACTACGCTCTTGCCCTAATAGTTCAGCGCTGCAATGAACTGAGGCATCACTGCGACACTCTTACAACAGCTCTCCGTGCCAAACGGGCATCTCTGACTCGTGTTCGAGACCTGCTGTTGCGACTGGAGGAGGTAGTATGAAAATGCGGGTATCACATAATATATGGATTTTATTCAAATGCTATATGTGTTTGGACAGACTGTGCGTTGGTGTGATGAGGGGGCTTATCTGTTGGCGAACCAGCTCTTGGATAAGTATCAGTCCAGAGAAGGGGCTCAAGCTGCGCTGCAACACATTGGGCACCTGATGGAGAAGGCGCCGTCAGTTCTACGGTCTAACCTGAACATTTTTAGTCTGGAGTTTGAGGCAGTACTAACACCACAGTTGCAGGTATGGTACCGCAGTGTGTTTCTATGTGATGATGAATCTATTTATTTTGGTAATTCATTTGATTTTTCAGTTCGAAATTGGCTCAAGTCTCCAAATTGAAACTAACTATTGAAACTTTACTAAGTAACTGTCAACTGTTGTTATTTAGTGAAACACAGCAAAAGAATAAATGCACAGATGCCTGGTCTGATGAGAACCAATTTCTGCTGCGACATTCAGATGATGGGGTCAACGCAATAAAAGCATGGATCCATCAACGGTTCAGGCTGGTGGTGTGAGGGTGTCAGGGCTATTTTATTGTCACACTTTGGGCCCATTAGTCATATTAAGGCCCAAATGAGCATCATGTCAGCGCCTCAGCCTACCTGAGTATTGTTGCTGACCATCTTCAACCCTTTATGAGCATCTTCTGATGGCTACTTCTGGCAGGATAGTGTGTCATGTCATAAATGTGAATGGTTTCTGTACTGACAATGAATTCACTGTACTCAAATGGTCTCCACAGTTACCAGATCTTAATCCAACAGAGCAATATTGGTATGTGGTGGAACGGGGGATTTGGTTCATGGAAGTACAGCAGACATTTCTGCAGCAATCTGCTATTGTGCCCATATGGACAACACTTTCTGGGGAATGTTTCCAGTACCTTTTTAAGTACCTTTTCCAGTTTCCAGTACCTCTATATTGCAAAGGATTAAAGGATTAGAGTGGCCAGAGTGTAGAAATGGATAATGGTGGTGAGTTAAGGACTCAATTTAAATCGATTTAAAGCACTGCTAATTCACAATGTTTGATATGTCTATTTTCCCCATCAGTCTCAGATAGAAGCGGTCACACAGAAGGTATCAACGGTGGAGGGAATGATCCAGAGCAGACAGGCTTGTCTAAGGAAACTGGCCGACATACAGATCAGACCAATCCAGCTTGTTGCTCCAAGGCCCGAGAACTCACCACGCTGCAAATCCCCTCTGTTCTCTCCTAAAAACAGTACGTTTGTCCTATTGAATCTTACCGAAAACAAAATACGAGTTCGTCTAAAGTCGTTTTTTCTGTTTTGAAGGTTTTGATGCAAACTCCAGTTTAAGGTTTTCTTTTGATCTTGCTCTCCCTGGTAAAAAGGCCCTACGAAAAGGTTCCAGCACTAAGAAGGTTTGAACGTCCCCCTGGGTACATCTCAAAATCCAACCAGGTCCACTGAAGATGTTTCTTATTCTTGCAGATAGAAGTAATGCACGACTATGAAGAAAACCGCAGCTGTCTGTCTTACGGCCTAGAGGGCGTTGAAAACCCTTATCAGCACAAACGGTGAATTTTTAAAGAGTACAGCACAAAAATTTGAGTATATAAATAATGAATTGCTTCTCAACTTCCTCCCTTTGTCTGTCACACACCAGTCTCGTTCTCTTTCTTTTATCGTCTCTCTTTCTTCCCCTCTCTCCTCTGTTACTCCCCATGCATCCCTCGCTTCTGCAGCCATGTAATGAAGGAGTTGATTGAGACGGAAAGGATCTATGTAGAGGAGCTGCTGTCAGTTTTACTGGTAATGTCCTAATCAAAGTTGTTTGCCATCGAAGTTATAATATAATAGCTGACCTTTACACACACTCATCTTGAAATAAATCTTTGCTTACACGCTGAAATGCAGTCTAAATAAAACAAAAAGTTCATTCAGGGTTTCTGCAGGGTCTTAAAAAGTCAAAAATTTAAAAATCTAAAATTTAAATTTTCATTTATCTAATTTTGCTGTTGTAAATAATTTGTCACAGGTCTTAAGTCTCCGACAAAAATGTCTTTTAAATAGTTCACAAAAGTTTGTTTTACAGTTTACAATTTATTTATTAAGGATAAATGTGCCATTGTTATAACGCTTCACAATGGATTCACTCATGACACATTTAAAAAGTTGCAAAATCAATAAATCCATTGTTTCATTTTAGATTTCAGGTCATAATTGCATATACAGGTCTGAATAGGTAACTGTAAATCACAAAAACGCTAGTTTAAAGGTCAAATTTTGATTAATAACATTAACGGTACAATACAGACTCATGTATGATACATTTATATATTTTGAGAATTTACAAATTACCAAAAGTTATGCATTGCTGATCCTTCAGAACCATTTGGTTGCTGTAGTGTTACAGTTAGATTTTATAGTTAATTTATGAGAGTATGATTTATGTCTTAAATTTGACTCGTAATGGTCTTAAAAATTAATAAAAAAAATTAATTTGATAAATTCTTTATATTAACCGTATTTAACAACAAATAGGTCACTGCATCAAGAGGCCATTTTGTAAAGACAAACGTCTAGGCTGTCGATTCTATATGAATGTTTCATAGTTACACACAGCATACAATTTTTACTGGAGGGTGAATTGTTATTCCTTAAAATTATATACACTTCTTATTTGTGTGTCTTGGATGAAAGGGATATAGAGCTGAGATGGACAACCCGGCTCTTTCTAACGTTCTACCATCTGTACTGCGAAACAAGAAAGAAGAGCTGTTTGGAAACCTGCCAGAGATCTATAGATTCCACAGCAGGTGAGTAACAGGCTACACTATTGGTCGTATAATCACACGCTCCGACTGAGTCTGTGTTTCTGTGCAGGATATTCTTGCAGGACCTTGAGAGCTGTTTAGAGACTCCGGAAAGAGTGGGAGCAAGATTTCTAGCAAGGGTAAGCCTTGCTGTGCTGCCAGTGATTTTGTTTTGATTTTGAGCATTTTTGTTGCCTATATTAATGGATAGGACCATTTTTGGACAAGAAGTACAGTGGGAAATAACACAAGAGGTCAAGAATGGGCTATAGTGACGTTTTTAGAAAAGTACATTTGCTTTGTATTGACTCATTGAAAAGCTCACACAATTTTACTCTTTACGTTTATGCTTTTTGCAAAGTGACTTCTATTTGAACACATTCGAATCCACAAATGAACCACAGAAAAGTTGCGATAACCAAACAAACTGGGCCAATAATTTGATGCTGAACCTTTTTTTGAGACTGTGTTTTCATTTCATTTTATATCATTTATTGCTTGTTTTCTTGCAGAAGGAGAATTTTCAGGTGTATGAATGCTACTGTCAGAATAAACCTCGCTCAGACGCCCTCTGGAGGCAGTGCTCAGATTCAGCTTTCATTCAGGTGCTTTTCATGAACTGGAATTGATTTATCTTACAGTAACTGTGAAATGTTGTATGTATATCTGTATAGATGTGCACTCAGATCTTCTGCTTTTTAAATGTAGGTCTGCAAAGGAAAACTGGATCATAAACTAGGACTGGACTCGTATTTGCTGAAGCCTGTTCAGCGCTTAACCAAATACCAGCTTCTCCTGAAGGTGCTTGGTTAAAGCTAGATAAACACAGACTGCATGCATATAAAATCCCAGTAAAATACAGAGATCAATGTAGCAATGTGCAACAGATATGTCTTGATTGGGCAGTAGACAAGGGTAAACTGCAGGAGCTGGGGAATCTTAAGAGCAAACAGGTCAATGATCCTAGTTAGGGACCGACCCCCCCCCCCAACAATATACAAAAAAAAAAAAAAAATGTACATATTATATTTATATATACTCAAATCTGCCATTTTTTAACAAATCAACATTTTTTTAAACTTACACCCATTTTATTAACAAATCCACAATTTTTTCACACATCCACAGTTTTTTTTAACAAAACCACTTTTTTAACAAAAAAAATAAATAAATAAATACAAATAGATACATACATACACAAAAAGGTGGATGTTCAGGTGGATTTCTGTACTTATCCAGCAAATGGTTGCAAGACAGCAGATTGGAATTTAATATTTTGTTTGTAAGATTAATTTTTTTTGCAGGAATGTTGGAATTGTTTGTAAAATTGGCACATTTTTTGTATTTTGTTTAAAAATTTTACTTAATTCATAGAGCAACTCAATTACTGTTTGGGGGCTAAATAAAGTTTGGGAAAGTTTAATATAGCTGCTAGAAAAGTATATGACGAGCTCATTTAAATTTTCTGTTGTTTTGATTAAATACTTTGATGGCTATCTAGACAGGACACAAAATTCGCCTGCTTATGACATCACCATTTCTTTTTTTTGTAGCGAACCATTTGTATTTTTGTAGCGAATGATCTAATCACTCTTGTGTCTGTTTGATCAGGAGCTTCTGAAGCACAGCTCAGACTCACCATACGCTTCTGAGCTGCAGGGAGCGCTCAACGCCATGCTGGACCTCCTCAAGTCTGTCAATGACTCCATGCATCAAATTGCCATCACCGGTTACGAGGTGCGGCCAACAAATGAGAAAAGAGAATTATGGTTACACATACAGCAGGGCTGACACTTGATGAAACACCTCTCTGGCCTTCACTTGGATTGAATTCCCACCTTTGCTTTTCTTTGAATCCAGGGTGGATTAAGTGACCTGGGCCGGGTCCTTATGCAAGGCTCCTTCAACGTCTGGATCAACCATAAAAAAGGGCCAACACGCATGAAGGACATGGCTCGCTTTAAACCAATGCAAAGGCATCTGTTTCTTCATGAAAAAGCTCTGCTTTTCTGCAAGAAGCGTGAGGAGAGTGCAGAGGGACATGATCGGACAGCCTCTTATAGCTTTAAACACTGTCTGATGGTGAGTGAGAGAGAATAGCTTGTGTGCTCTTTAAATATTTATTTTGTCAGAATGCAGAGCAACCATTAGCGTAGAAGGATGCATTTTGGATGCTAGAATGTGCCATCACATCATCCAGTGCAGCTGACTTTGGTCTTTATCTAAATGGAATAGCACCTAAATATCATCCTTTTCTTTACCAATTATTGCAAATATATCAATATTATCCACAGAAAGAAATGGGAACTGCTAAAACGTGATGAGGTTGTTAATTGCTCATGTTCATCCCAGCATCACAAAAAGAAACTGAACTGGAGAGTGTTGACAGCTGCTATGTTTTTATTTGCAGATGAATGCGGTTGGCATCACAGAAAATGTCAAAGGGGATGTAAAGAAGTTTGAAATTTGGTCCAATGGAAAGGAAGAGGTGTATGTTGTTCAGGTAAAGAATTTAGCAAGGTCAAGCTTCCACAGAACTAAAAGAACACAAATTTGGAGAGGCTCTCAAATCAGTTAATAGCGCCTCCTCAGTACTCAGAATTACTCATCCCTCATTTGCAGTCCATGTTGTTGTTAAGTCCTCAACACATAACAGAAATTGCTTTTTTCATACAGTTTACCTGTTGTGAAATATATTTGAGTATCTTCAGTAATAAAGGCGCCTCACATTTTTTTCAGATGCATTATCAGAAGTGCAGCATGTGATAATTACATGGTTAAATGACAAGGAACATGATTATGATCCCCCAAGATTTACCAGATGACACGTTGACAGAGATGTGGCCAGAAATTGGATTTCCTGTCATTTATACATTGGAAAAGCACACAAAACAAAGTTTAAAAGGCGTAGAAAAGCTATATATACTGTAGAAAGCAAAACACTTTTACAACAAAGGATTTTTAAGTAAAAAGTACATAATATAAAGATGGCAAACTTAGTGATTTACTGAAAAGTGTAACTTACCAAACTGAAAATGGCGACCACAAATTGAGTTTCCGCTCTTGGATACTTGGTATTCATTCAAACTGGAGCAACCCACTTCCTTCTCTTTCTTTGGAATTCGGCAGTCTGGAATAGGGTCCCTGAAGTCTTTGAAAATAAGTCACTTCAACAGCAGCTTTCCCCCATTTAATCGCTAGCGCTAAGATAGGCTTTTTACCCCTCACTCTGAAAAATCTCTATAATCCTAATCTCTGAAATGTAACTTTAAATTGCTACAATAATAAAAAAAAATACTTAGATTCAACTGTGAAAAGGTGCCATGTGATGTCACCTTAACAACAAACTGAAATTAACATTTCACTACTTCACTTAGACCAGCCTAGTATCGCAAGAACTCATTAAAGATCTTCACCTCTGGACTCAAGGGCATCATTTGATCAGAGTTTTATAACTCATTATATTTCAGGCTCCATCGGCTGATATCAAGAATGCATGGCTCACGGAGATTAGAAAAACCCTCAACAATCAGCAAAAGACAGAGAAAGGTTTTTACAAGAGCCCCCAGATCTGAGTTACACGTTGTCAGTATTGAAATGTCTCTTAGTGAATCAATGTCCTGTCTTTCTCAGGTGTCTCTCAGATGGACGTTGAACAACTCTTATCTCCCCCTCTGGCTGACAGGTCTGTGTAGCTCCAAGCTCTATTTTTACATTCCTTTTTTCATCTGGCGCCTTTGTAAATGAAGAAGTCAAATTTATACACACTATATTGCCAAAAGTATTCACTCAACCACCCATCTAAACATTATAAAGCAGATATTCTATTCATGTCAATGGCCAAATGTCTTTAGAATCAGGCAACTGGGATTTTAAAAAAGATTTTTTGCAAAGAATGGCGTGCTCTCTGGAACTCAGTGAAATCTAGGATGGTATTGTGAAAGCAAACCAAACAACTGGTTACCCAGAGGACCAGCAACTGTATCAATTGTGAAGTTTGGTGGAGGGGGATTATGATGTGCAGTTGTTTTTCAGGAACTGAACTTAGACACATAGTTCCAGTGAAAGGCAATTGCCCATTCCTGTTCCAACCTCACTGCCCAAAAATGCACAAAGCAAGGTCTATATGGTTATACTGGTTTTGAGAAAAGGAAAGGGGACATGCCAACCATCAATCATTGAATTATCCCAAGCCCTATTAGTTGCAGATTCTGACCTCTCTCACTTGACTCAGTTTGATCCTGCATTCAATGACATCATATATTGTGCCCCATCTCACTTCGAGTAAAATAAATCAACCCCCATGTCACTATGATTTCCCTAAGCTGAGATAGAGATATGCCATCTTGGTTGCTAGGGTAGACAGTTTGGTTGCTAGGGATTTGACATCTTAACTATATTTATTTTTATCCATTGTTAGTCCCTTAGTGATACCAGTTCAAAAAGATATAGCAACCTGAGAGTCAGAACAGTTTGGACGTCTTTGCAAAGTTGAGTGGCTCGAAAGGTCTAGGAAGACCTTTTTTGTTGCCTGAAGAAAAAGACGAATAAGCCAACGTAACTATAACTCTAATATAACTAAAATAAAAGAATGAAGTGCTACTTACTGTATTGACTACTGACCTGTTCCCGATTCTCTTGTTTGTGATAACGTCTGATGGTTGCTTTTGTGTTTTGTTGTGTGTTTCTGGTTCAGTGTGAAGCATATTTCCGTGTGCATGCCATGGACATCTACACAGATCTCTGGCTGCTCAGGTTGTTTTGATGTCATTCCTCACAGCAAGCTGCAGGGGGTGTCTGTGAGCTCAGACGAACCTGATTCCGGACGCCTGAGTCCCGTACTGACAGATCCAGTCATCGTCTCCCCACGACCCCGACAACACAACCAGAACCGCCGCAGTGAGTCAGAGGACATTTACAGCCGCTGATGGGAGCAGGCAAAACTGCTTAAGCTGCACACCATCATGGGTTTCGGGAATGGAATTTTTAATGAGTAGATTGTAAATTAAGGGACTTTTTTGTGCATGCAATTGGACAGTGTTATGTTTAAGACAATGAAATACACTACTGTGCAACGGTTTTAGGTAGATGAGAAAAAATCTCCCAGTTCCAAAGTTTCGTCCATGCTTGAGTCACTTGGCCTTTTTGCTTTTGGAGGTGTGGCTTTTTGACTCTCCCACGAAGTCTTAAAGAGGGGTCTACCTGGGTCTCACTAGTTTGTGCCAGTTCTAAGTCGATGGCTCTTCTGGACACCTTCCATTTTCTTAGAATAATTAGCATGCATCTGCTTCAAATGTTTCCTTGGTTGACCACTCCATCTATGAACCGCAACATTGCCGTTTTCTTTGTGTTTCCTCAAAAAGAACTTGAAGAGCACATCTTGAAACCACTGCTTTGAAATCTTTGTCTGGGAGAGATTTTGTTGATCCAGTAGAACTACCCGGTGTCTTGTTGCTGTGCTAATTTTCCCACAACAAGAAACTCTTTCTCAACCTGGCACAGTTTGGCTTTTCCTCACTCAGTTTTAAGGTTCCAACACAGCTGTTGCAGTTCATGACTGGGTTTCAACCTAAATTTGACATTGTCATTTGATAATTAGCACCTGTTTGGTATAATTGCTTGATCACACACCAAACTGCAATCCTACAAAATCCCGAGATTGTGCAAGTGTGGTTATGAGAATTTAAACTGGTTTGATGGCAAAAATTGTACAAAAATAAACAATTATTATGTATCTTTCTGAAATCATTTTTGTTTACAGAATTTTTCACATCTAAAATGTTTGCACAGTAACATTCGGATTGATGTATTGGTGTTGGGTTGCAGGCTGGCCAGGGACTTCTCGCTCAGTGGACATCTGCGAGGGTCTGGAGGATTGGACCACTGACCTCTCCAATATCTCAGACTCAGACGAAGACGATGATGTGCTGTTGGTGAGCTTAGAACTGATTGTTTTAAAGGACATCGGTTTACATTCAAGGTCGAGGTTTCCAAAACAGCATGACACGTAATTCTCCTGAGACTCTCAGATCTGATAGGCCAGATAGCTCAGTGTATTAGCTTATATCTAGGCTGTTTTTTGAGTGAAGGCACCTTATGAAAAAGTTTGGGCTCAGACTTACATTAGCTACTGATGGCGAATGTTCTGGATGAGCAAAGCTAGCAGATGATTCTTAAATGCTTTCAGGATTTCGTGCTCCAAAATAGTTAATCTCAGTTGAATCAATCATAAATGGTACGTTTAAGGAAATCATACAGATTTACAGATGTAATATTTCCTTTTTGTGGGCACAATTTTAAATCAACAATATCAAAAAGAAAATAAAGTTAACAACTAATACATAACATTTTAGTATTGTGTATCATTTGATTTAATTTTTTGTATTGTCTTTTAGGTTCCTGGTAGGTACAGAGCAATGCTGGACCATTTAAAGTGTGGCAAGAATGATATCATTGTCAAATGCGGTGATGTCATTCACGTTCTACAAGAGACTGCAATGGGGCTTTGGTGAGCCATTTTTAAATTTATGCCTAATTGGTTAAAAAAGTTATTATTGGGTCTGGCCTTGTGGTATAGCGGACGATGCGCCAGACACATATGCGTGCGGTCGTGCAGGGCGACATATCCCAACCTTCCCCCTCTCTCTACCATCTCTTCCTGTCTCCTAACTGTCCTATCGTTTCAAATAAATGAAAGATGTATCTTAAAAATTTTTTTATTGATTTATTGACCACTAGGTGGTGCTT
This sequence comes from Danionella cerebrum, assembly GCA_007224835.1. Classification (NCBI taxonomy): domain Eukaryota; kingdom Metazoa; phylum Chordata; class Actinopteri; order Cypriniformes; family Danionidae; genus Danionella; species Danionella cerebrum. Next base: position 176,294 of record SRMA01025082.1, read on the forward strand.
TATCATTTTTAAGTCAGGATTTGCATAACACGACTTGTTAAAGTGGACCACGGAAATCGTAAAAGAAATTTGTTATATTATTGTTTGTATACAAATATGCTTTCTTAAATGTCGGACTTGTGACGTCACAAACCATAGGGATTTTGTGGCTTTCAGTGCATTTTTGAGGGCTTAAGTGTGCTCAAAAGTCACAGTATCACACACATGTCAGAACTGTTGAAAATGTATATCTCTTTGGGATCAAAAGTGGGTGCGTCTAATGTCTCTATAGTGCCACCTAACGCATTTCGGCCTATGATGCGGCCATCAGTTTGTCATGGGCAAATGAAATTCAACACACGCATGTAGAGTGTCAAGACTTAAATATAAGTAATATGATTTGCGGTTCCGAAATCGACAGGAAGTCAGCTTTGGCAAAGAAGGCATATGGGATGTTACACTGCGAAGCTTTTTTAACTGATTAAACTGTGCACACAGCATTTTTTTCAAACAGGAAGTTATTAGATCTCAGCTATTAACAATTCACTACTCCACTTAGACCAGCCTAGTATCGCAAGCATATACAGCAAGCATTGGGCGAATGTTGAGTTGTCAGGGTAACGCAAGGTGAACTGGCCTCTAAATACTCTATATAATTGTGGCTTTAGTAAACGTCAATGAACCTCTATTTTGAATTTATACAGGGGCGGTAATGAACTGAAATGGAGCTCCCCCTGAAACTTGTTAACAACTTTTGAGGGATATAGTACTGGATAGCACTATGACCTTTCAGTTAGAAGGCTGCCGGTACGAGGCTCGCCAGTGACCTTCCTGGAAGAATTTTACATGTTCTCTCCGTACTTGCGTGGGTTTCCCCCACATATTTGTTGTTAAAACATGCAAAGTCCGATTTGGCTCAGATTTGGCATGCCTGTTAGGAGTCTATGTCTGAACGAATCTATATAGCAGCTAAAAGTATCAGTTATAGTGCCACCTAGTGGCAACATGTAATGTAAAATTTTCTGCAGTTTTATACTGCAATTTTTAACTGTGCTTGGACATTTGAAAACGTATCCTAAATAAGGAATAATCGTTCAGCATATTACAATCAAACCGGCCACCGAGAGGCGATGGCGAACCCTTTGTTCACTACTTGCAGCTTTAATTTAAAATTGTATTTACTAATGTGACACTAATAACTTTAGTGTGTTACACTTTTATAAATACTGTATACAATAATTTCAACTTCACTTTTAATAATGTTAAAGGCAGATTTGACAATTTTGGTATTCGCACATAGGCATGTAAAGAATCTAACTCGTGGAGGTGAAGGCAAACTCCCTGTGGATACACTACTGAGAATGCTGGGAGATGCAGAGCAAAGCCCTTCAGTTCAGCCAGGAGCAGGGATTGAGGTGAGTAAATGATAGTGAGCTTTACTTTGTGAATAAATACTGAACTATTGTTCATCAACTGATCATATTAATAATCAAGAATAAGCTTTACAGATTTAATGCATAAGGTTGTATGCAATTATGATTATTGGCATTGTCTCATAGGTGCGAGAAATTTGATCTGCAGGAACCCCAGCAATAGTCCCGATCGTAAGCCACACATCCACAAAGAGTGCATCACATGACAGCCTTAAAGGCCAACACTGTCATTCAGGACTGAACTACGTCACACCAACCTGTCCCACAAACAGGAAGTCAGGAAAATACAGTTCCCCAGCCTTTTAAGAGAACTTTCCATCTGCCATTAGTGGGGATTGTGGATTATGTTGGATTTAATGACAAAACAGAATTCATAAATCCCCAGCAAAGAGTCAATGATCCTATTTATGAAATACACAGTTCCCAGATTTCAAGAGCTCAAACTTAAACGGATGCGCTTCATCCCTGGAGAGTAGGATCACTACACTGTGCCATAACACATGAACTTGTGTGTATTTGTGTAGTTAGCACAGTGTTAAATGGAATAAGCTTTTTTGAAGGGTACTAGTGACGTCTCCTCTTTCCTGGATAGTTACAGTAGGAGCTTTTTAATGAATCGATGTCAAGCTCACATAAGAAACTATAGTTCACTAGTAATGTGCCAAAGTGTGACATTCCTTTTTCAAATTATAAGGTTAGACTCCTTGTTTCTCTTTTTTTGTTTCTGAAAAGTCTGTGATTCACAGCAAAGAGCAAACCTTCCATTCATCCTTCTATTTTAGAGCAAAAACTGCCTTTCAAACGTAAAATTTTGACTATTTTCAGTAAGAGTTTCAAATTTTCTCATCACAGGGAAAACTGATGATGTGCAGAAGACAGTCATTGACACTATCCACACGACTTTATAGAAGCTACTTGTTCTTCAAGCAGAAAAATGAGTGGAAGGAAAAAGTGTTGGTGCCTTTGAATATAGCCTTCGAAAACATACCTTTTGTTGTTCACCCTCCTTGTAGAGGATGTCAATTACAGTCTTCTGGATGTCGGGGAAGCCAAGAAATATTTCCCACCATGCAGGAAGAATCAGCAAAATTAACTTTCGAAAAAAACACACTTTGACAAAAATATGAAACAATCACATTTTTAAACATGCATCAGTGCATCATTTTTTAAGGATTCTCTTGATATCTGACGCTGGTGCAGTTTGTAATGAAATGTTGCTGTTTTATTGTCTTGTGTGACGAAACGTGTCACTTAAGTGCTGTTCTGTGTTGATTTTTTTCAGTCCAATCAGTGACCTGCAAACACTGAGAATATCACTGCATGTGAGCCCGCCCACAAAACCCCATATACATTTTTTTTCAGTCAGGCATTACAGTTGCAGAGATTACAATTAATTGTAATTTCTATTTATATCCCACATTTCCCACCCACTTACCAACCTACCCTCATGTACAATTCGGGTAAGAAAAGTAATGAAAAATGTAACATCTACAGAAGAGAAACAGGTGGTATTTTATGAACATATGTTGGTCTATCGTAGTGTAAACTGTTCTACTTTTGAATGTGGAATTAGATCTTATAGATCAGCGGCATCTTTAGATGAACAAATTAAGCCTCTAAAGTGGTTTCGAAATAGTGTTCAAATCTTATAAACATATTTTACAGTTCCATATATACCCTCAAACTAAAGTTCCAAATATACCCAGTTCCATATTCATTCTGTGTAGTCTGGAACTTCTGAATTTGGATTGTCTTAGGCATTACCATTAAAGTCAACAGAACTTTCTTTCATTATGTGAGAGTGGTATGAGACATAATGCGGTGAAAAAGCCCTCAAAACACATCTAACCAACACAAACAAAAAAAAGCGAAAAGCACCAAAAGTTAATTGGGATTTACCACCCGGAACTAGATTTCAAAAACCTAATCTCATTCTGTAAGCAAATTGAACATTAGATACAGCCAGGTTAAGGTTGTTTGAGGGATAACAAACACTGTGATGATTTCTAACATATTCATTTTTCACCAACATTTGGACATTTTTAAGACTGGAATTTTACTCTTTGATCTCGATTCAATGGCTTTTTAAAGCTTGTTCTCGAACCTTTCCTATTTTCATCCTATCATTCACTAGTAGCAATGAACCGTGTAAACAGCTTTGCAAATTAATTTTTCATGTAAACTTTTAAACATCATACTGTAATATTTTGCCACTACTGGTCAGATCTCTAAAAGCAACTGCATATGTTATCAGCGTATGTCTGACTCCGTTCTATCACACGTCTCTGATGGCAATAATGAAATAGTGTGGCATTAAGTGACGTTTTATTAATAACACAGAAAATTCTTTGAAATTACAAATCATCTGAAGTCATCACTCATTGCAAGTTGACTTCAGTGAATGAACTTGTACATGTTTTACCCTGTCTATCAAGAAAAACTGAGTGTTACATTGGCAGTAAGACCTCAAATTTCGGAGCAGTTGTGTATAACTGCATGCCATGGGAAGATGTGAGGATATAGAAGAAAATGAATGCACTTCTTAAAGCCAAATGTTCCAAATATGACAGTGAGCTCACAGTGGATTGTGTTATATCATGTATGTATCGTTTCACTATAGAAGCACAATGTGTCTGAAGGAAAGCTATATTTTTTCTTGATTGTTACAGTTGACCGTTGCCTAGTAAACTCATCTGTACAGAATCGTCAGCGTGTGTTTAATTCTGATCTAACTGACGCTGGCCTGTTCGGGACTGGTCACATGTCCTGTTCTGATGCCAGTTACATTTGTAATCCAGTGCATGTATCTGGAGACGCGGGTGTAGATACCGTACTTCCCTTGTTTGGCGCACTCCTCACCCCAGCTGACGATGCCAGTCAGGAACCATGTGTTCTTGTAGAGGGTAGCGTGGGGCCCTCCACTGTCACCTTGACAAGCATCTTTGAGGACGCTGCTGTAGCCTGCACAGAACATGAAGCGGGAGATGGTGTCCGTGCTGCTGCTTTTGCATTCCGTCCGGTCGACATAGGGCAATTCAACCTTCTGTAGGGTCCTTGACTCGATGCCACCGAAGCGCAGCCGGCCCCAACCACTGACCAGGGCGTTCTGGTCACTCCGCAGCAGGCTTTCTGTGAAGTCTCTAGAGCCCAGGCAGATGGGCAGAGAGAAGTCTGAGAAACCCACAGGGTCCTGAAGCTTCAGCAATGCGATGTCGTGGTTGTACAAGTTCCTCTGAGGATTGTAGCGTGGATGGATGTGATACTCTGCGATGCGGTGGTCACTCTCAGTGCCCTCCAATTTGGATATATCATGCTCCCCTGGAGACACAGAGCAATTGTGGTTATAGTCGTAATATTAATGTTTAAGACTTAAGAGTCACATCGCCCGTGAAACTCAGCAGGGTGCTCTCACACTTCACTTTTGAAAAACTCTCTGGATTGGTCAGCCGTGAATTAATGAGATGCTTTGGAGTGGAGAGCTGCTGCAGTGGAAGCGCAATCAAACAGCTGCAAATATTGTGGTCCGGAAATAAGGTAAAACTTTAGTCTGTTTACTGCTGGTCTTGGAGTTATCTAGTCCGACACTCATCAAGGTCAACTGTATTAACTGGGCATTAATTGATTCATTTTTGTATTTCCAAAAACACATTTTCAAGTCTTTTCTGGTAGCAAAGGACACAATAGAAACGTTTACCTGATCAGGTATTGCAAAAGAGTCTATCTCCAAAACCAAACGCACACAATATCCTTCATCAACCATTCACAAAGCACTCTTTCAAAAAGTGATCTAGTCTGAGCCCAGTGCCCAGAGTCAAAACAATAATTTCAAGCAAATTAATTTTATTCAAAAATATATTCATGAAACCATGAAATGAAATCTGTAATATAGTTTGTCACATAGTTTGTTAACAAACCATTTTGGGACCTCTTTGGTGAGTGCGGCAACATAACTATGCTTTTAAAACAGGAAGTATAAAAAAAATGACCTAAAAATGAATAATATTTAAAAAAAGGGTTCTAGTGTGTTATGACCAAGTGTGCGACCCCCCCCCCCCCCAAAAAAAAAAAAATGGCTGGCAGCAGAATGATTTTTGCCCAATACAAGTTGAAAAAGCTCAACACGTTGGAAAAAGCTGAACTTTAAAAATAATTTCCTCCAATATTTTGTTATTTGCACCAACTGTTTTCAAAAGTTTTCTATACAGTGAATAAAGATACATTTTTTTATATTTTGTGCACCCTCTCTGTGACTGTCATATCACGCTGGCCTCATCTAACCCAATGGCAGGAATCGGTGTCTCATTGTCCATATTTTTAACAGACTACGGCTGTTAACCATGTTGTATACATAAATATACTTCATTTCAACAATACAACTGCAAAGCGATGATAAAAGCTTGGCCCCCAAGCTTTAAGCAGGCAGTCATTGCACATAAAGCTAAATAAATTCAGAATTAGTAAAATCAAACAGTTTGAGCTATTTAAAAATATATATGATTCTGACCATCATTTGGCGCTGTTACCAAGTGATGTCTTGGGGTCAGGTACTAAGGACGCACACCAAGTTTAGTGGCAAAATGTCAAACAGATATCGGATCTCTAACCTAGTCTGATGAAGAATGATCCTTGCTTTCCTTCGACACAGTGAGCAGCTGTGATAACCCACTGGGAACTCAGCAGAGAGCCTCCGCAAAACGCAAGCTTATTCACCTTCTCCAGAAAAACCACCTGAAAACAAAAGTCAACGATTTCAAAGCTTCTCTTTTTTTGCAACAAATGAATCATTTTGCACATTTTTAGGAGACATCTTGTCCTGCTCTACCTGCCATGGAATTTCACCCGGAGTGGCCTCATCTCCTCCAACAATCCGATGCTGGGTGTTCGTTACATTGCTGGCACTGTGGAGGGAAGAGGTGTTCTGCTGGGAATACTGATCTGTGCTGGTGCTATTGACTCCTGGGGGAGTTTCAAGACTCCTCTTGGTGTTGTTGTCTGTTGTATTGACATGATTGATTGTCAACGGATTGACTGAGTGGCTTTGATTTCCATTCTCACTGCTGATAAGCGACCTCGTTTTGAGAGAGTCTGCAATACTGTTTCCAAGGCGTCCGCATGGGAATGGGCCTAAAATGGTGAAAAGGTACATTTTTGGTGTCTTCTAAAACACCTTAAATGACAAACTACTTGATGGACAACACATGGTTTATTTTTAGCGGAGCTGTCCGTTCAGTGTAGCCAAAGTGTCTTGCAAGCGTGTGGCAGTACCTCTGGGTTCACAGCTCCTGCCATCCACAGCCAGCTTGTAGCCCTCGGCACAGTCACACACTGCTCCGTAAATCTTATCCACAATGCAGAAGTGCATGCAGCCTCCATTATTCACATTACACTGCTTTGCCATCTCTGGTCCAGAGCAAACAAGGAAAATGGGATTAGCTTGAGGTAGAACCAAAGCACACAATGCTATGAACTTATTTTGGACCAGATACAAACACAAAGCAACCCACAAATTAAAAAAACATGCCAAAGATGCAGTGCTAGGTGAAGATATAAATAAAAAAACTGTGATAAAGCTGGGATTACTGTTTGATTACTATTGATCTCTTACCTAACTCACAGTTCTTTCCACTGAAGCGTGTTGGACACCAGCAGGTGTAAGTGTTCATCCCATCCTCACACTTCCCTCCATTCTGACATGGAGACGACTGACACTGATCTCCATCTGAGAGAAGAGACCACCATCCAAAACCCCAACACCTCTCATCAAATCAAGATAAAAGTGGCCAAAATAACATCAAGAGTCCAGCTCACCCATATACGTGATCCAAAACTTCATCTGAAAGAGTGTACAACAAGAATTAAACTCACAAAGAATCCTCACTTCCTTTTCTGAAGTGCTCTGTTTCTGTTACTCACTGTTTGCTCATTGTCTTCGAAGACTTCCCTGGCCTCCTCGAGACTGCAACGTTCCTCGTAGCATTCCCTCTCAAGATTATCTTTCTTCATCTCCTCAAAGCCTCCCGAATTAAATCGCTTCTGTCTCTTTAGAACAGCCTCGGCCAGATCCCTCGACAGAAACACTGATGCTACACACAGCGAAATGCATGAAAAACATGGGGTTCTTATAAGAATGTTAAGCTGAACTTTAAACTTATTCTTTATTTAGATATTCTTGGCTTTCCTGTGGCTCAGTCAAAAGGGGACGGTACTAGCAATGCCAGAATCATGAGTTTGAGCTCCAGCAAAAGCAAGGACTGAAGAAAACAAATTCATTTCATGGAATTAAAAGTGTCTGCCAAATGCATAAATAGAATAATTTTTGAAAAGACGAATTTTGAAAAGGTGACATTCTTTGACCCCTTTTTACGTCGTCTAAACCAACTCTACAAAAACCCTGAGATCCCACCCCCTCTCCAAGTTCTCCACAAGTTGTATGAGTTCTACCTCTCAGCCCTTCACTTTCACTTTACACATTGTCTTAAAGTGCAGCGGTGTCCCAATTGTTATATGGTAGGTCAAATTATCGTTTGCTTGTGTTTTATGTTTAAAATTGTAAAAACTACCAGGAGTGCTGCATCTGCTGATCCTTCAGAACCAATTAGCTGATAACAAGATCATCATAGGGGTGTCTTGATTCATAGCCAGGTCTGTATTTTCAGCCTTTCCTCTTAGCCCCCAGTTTAAGGGTATAGGGGAAGGGATATGCGAGAGAAATCGATAACTATTATTGGTAGTCATTACACCCAACAACAGCACAACAAAATTACTGGGAAAAAGTGGACTTAACCATCACAGACAACAATTTCAGGTATTTGATGGACTCCTAAAGTATGAGCTGTGTACACACACAAACAAACCATGTTTCTGTTCATAAGTGTACATTTCTGTTCATTTAAGGTCCAAGATTTTTTTTGTCAAATAAAACATTTACAATATCCATACACGCAAAATAGGCTCAAGAATTTAATAGAACTAAAGAACTTTAAATATTTGTAACATTTCCAACAGTTAATAAGTGTATGTAGAAAAATCAAGTGTAATAAACAACATACCTCCATATGAGAGCCTTATTTCCAACAGTACAATGCTTATTAAAACAACAGGATAAATCCGCACCATTTTCTCTATTATGACTTCTCTTCAGGCACAAAACCGTCTAAATAGCTTCACGGACTGCTCCAAAGTTCAGGACATGCATGTTTGCAGTTTAAGCAAACAGATAGCTCATCCAGTGGGTGTTTTTTCTTGGTCTATCCATTCAGTGTTTGATCATTTGGCCTGTTTTATTCCTGTGTGCCTTTTAAAACTGCATTTACCATTTTATTAACATATTTTGTGTGAAAAGGTGCTAGTGTCTGAATGATTTTTAGTTACACCTCATCCTTCATAATAGGAACCATGTAATTGATAGGTGAACAACAGCTTTCCAGGTTAAAGATACAAACATTATGAAAATGGCTCAGCCATATCTTTTACAATTGGGTCAGATTATATTTTAGACTTAGAACCCAACAAAAATTGATTCGACTAACCAATAGAGCTCTCAGAACTGGGTTCTGTGGCTGATAAGCTAGCTAAAAGATACAGTACATGTATCTTGTGAAGGTGTTCAGGTGAAGAGCTAGCCAAAGAGCTAGACATATTGTGTTTGTTTTCCCCTACAACATAATTCACGCTTTAGCAAACTTACGTGAATAAGCAAACACACATTTCCTAACAGAAACATGTTTTCTATGACAGTGTACTTGACAAGCAACACACTGGCTTTGAGGCATATAGTTTAAATATTTATTCAGTACTTTTCTATATCAGGTGGTGAAAAACCAGGCTGAAATTCCTTTTATAACAGGATTTTACTCTCTGGCAGCTACAACAGAGAGCTTACAGATCCTACATAAATAATGGAGCTCATAGATACAGCCGAAGAAAAGGGTATCAAATCAAGAAAAATTGAGAGTACCACTAATTTGTAAATGTATGTATTTAAACATCAAATATCATTACTGTTTGTTATGACTCTTAACTTTATACATGTTTAGATTTTGCGCTGAATTTTTCATTAAATTGTATAAAAATGTCTTAAATTATAAAGAGTGATATGAAAGTGGTAATGGAGTACATATGATCTGTAACTCACTTCGTCAAGCATTTTATTGATATTAAACATTTCTTTATGAAAATTAGTTGTATTTTGGTTTATATTAGTTTTATTTAACTTTATGACAACCATAAGAAATTACTTGAAAACCTTGTTGATAGTAATTTCCTTGTGTTCTATTTATAATTTCATGAATTACCACTAACAAAACTGTCCTTTTGTCACAAATGTGATCACACCAAATTAAATTTAGACACCTTCTACTATATCTTATTTAAATATATTTATTTTCAACTATGTTTTTTAGTGGGTGATTGTTGTCAAACACCCAAATGTATATTAAATATAGACAAAAACCATTTCAAACGACAACATGTTACTTTCTATACTTGAGTCATTATTAATCAATCAAAATAGATGAATTTAATGAATGGCCTTGCGTAAAGGATCACGTAATATTTGTCAACTCATGAGTAACTGAGCGTCAAACGGAGGGTGACGTCATGGGTCACGTGGCGAAGTTTGGGACTGGGCTCTACACAGCGCGACCTCGACTATAGTTGCGTAGCGGGTCTGAAATACACCGCCATGTGGTTTGACTGATGCATCAAGGAACACCATGAGCGCTCGCAAATTCAAGGACTCTAAACAACACTGGGAATAACCACTGAGTAACCATCCCTTCCACGCCTTTCTTTTCTTTGGTCATGGAACAAAGCGCGATATTCACCTGCAAGAGAAGATAATACCCAGAAAACAGTAAGGATCTGGCAACACTGCATTCACCAGCAATATTAACTCAAACTGTTCACAATATTGCATTGAATATATGAGTTTGAATAGAATTTAAATTCTGAATTCAACTGTTTGATGTAAAACATAAGCGGTGATCTGGTTCCTTTAAGGAGGGGCTGGCCACTGTTTAATAGAAGAGCCAGTTTTAAATGGTCGGAGCGATTTGGTGTGAGTTATTATCCAGAATTCTTCATCAAAACTGGGATCTATGAGCGGGAAAGCATTATTAAAGACGAAAGAAGACAAGGATGCAACCAAGGGTAAGCAATCACACGTTTATTTGAGATTGTGAATTTTTTTATATGAATTTGGATGATAATTGGAAGAGGAAATATGGACGCATTTGCTAGTTGTTGCACACGGTTACATTAATGGGCCGACGTCGTTTGCATAAAAAAAAATCATTAAAAATTGATTTCCTCGTTGGCATAATTCCTTTTATCCTCTACCGACCTAGCAAATTAACAAAGCACCCCCAAAACTATGAAGATATGTCTGATATTTGCGCATATATCCAACAAGTGTGTTGTTTATTTTACCTTGGTAATTTGAGGCGCGGTCACTTTAAATTTGGTAGAACAGCTGAGCGCGCCAAACGACGAGCAAAATAGCGTTCCACGCTTCTAACCGTGTGCTTCAAAACAAGAAATGCTTCCAGACAAAGGAGTTCGTTTGATAAAAACGTGTTGAGAGTGACACATTTCATAGTTGGGAGTTTATTTCCGCTAAACCTTGATTTACGCACGCTTCAGTTCACGGAGGCTGGGTACCCATTGCCATGGAGACAAAGAGGCGGAGAGGCTGCCTCATCATTAAATATACATATTATGCTGTATAAAGCAGATGTATTCTGTTTTTAGTCTCCATGGTGGCTCTTTCACTGTCTAAAATTGCATAACATCTTTAAAAGGTCAATAGGCTTAAAATACTTCTAATTTAAAGTGAAGGTGGATAAAGCTCAATAGGTGGCTATCCGCAATCCCCTGAGAGGAAGTTATTAACGGGTGCATGGAGGATTAGGTTTGATTATGCTGTTAGAGGAAAAATTCATTAAAGGTCATTACATCAAGTGGTGAGCAGCTTCCTAAATGGTGTTTTTAAAAGAAAAGCCAACTCTATTTTGGGAGCACATTTGAACTGGATTTTAACATAATTTGTAACAATTTAATTGTTGTTTGCATTTTATTTCAAGCATCCTGCCCACATATTGTGCTGTGTTGTCATGTTGATCCTAACAACATTGATTTTCCAGGATGAAGGCTTGGTGATTTACACTTTGTGACCTCATAAAAATGCCACAAGGACTACAATTTATCACAGGCCATCAGCTATAAAATGCTCCCCCACAAGAGTAAAAAGATTCATTCAGAACTATCTCATATGGGGTGCAATCAACATAATGCTGTTGAAATTTCATGTAAGGTTTAAAAACATCCATTCTTTCATGTTGGTGATTGTATTTGAATAATTTCACAATGTGTTTTTACTGAGCAGTGCTTTAATCAAATTATTTCCTAATTTTTCTAAGAAAATTAATGATTTTGGTCATAATATTCAGTGAGTAATTCACAGGCTGATATATGACTGCATCATATTTGAATTTCAGTCTCATAGAACTGAATATTTGTAACTTTTAATCCCAAAATCCATCTACTTGTAATTTAAGAAAATAAAGCTTTTATGATAACTGGTGTTCTTAATTTTATGTTGTAATCAATAATCCGCCAGATTGTTAATGAAATGTTACATTGGATTAGATTTTTTCGGGAACGTTTTAACACTGAATACTTTAACTCATCATTGCCAAAGCATTTTTCATGATTTTGATTCACTTGTCTTTGACATTTTTCATTAATTAAGGCATTGATTTTCTAAGAATGAAGGTTGCAGCTTCGGACCTCTGACAAAAGTGCTGGAGTTAAATGGGTAAATGTACCATTTTGAGATCAGTAATTCAAGGTTTCTTTCCATGTTGGGCTTCCTCTCACAGATTGAAAACATGGTTCTGGTGATTTCAAGAGTTTACAGCGTGTTCCACACAGTTTGCACATTCTCCAGTAGGACCTTGTGATCCTAATTAGGAAGTAGCATAGATGTATGGCTTTAAATGTAAAAAAAAAAAAAAAAAGAGTCACCAATAAATTACCCCAAGTAGATTTATGGACTTAAATGTTTTATTAAATTATCCTAAAATAAAAAAGTTTATCTTTTTTTATGTCTCGCCGGTGACCTTCCTGAAAGGAGTTTGCATGTTCTCCCTGTGCTTACAGAATTAGGATCCTGTGCTTAACCAAACAACAGACAGAGCTTTTTCTTAACTGGCTGGGACTATATCCCTCATTGCTTTGGTCTTTCTACTTCCGCTGCAACATAGAAAAATTCAGTCTTGCTCCTCCCAAGTTTTAAATATTTATTACTGCACATCAACATTAGAACTAGCAAGATCTTGCTATGTAATTTAATTGTATTTATTTAATTTTATATTTTTTCAAATCTGACTTCCCCCAACACTTGTTTCATGTTGATTGGAGTCTCAAAATTAACAGTGGCAGCCGGTCAACAGAGGGCGCCACCACACCACTCAATACTTCCTTGACCTAAATTATTTTTTGTAAGTTATATATTTATGTATTTAGGTGATATAACATTTTCTGATTGATCAGAGGTATATAAATAGCATTTACATAAACTCAAGGGCACAATTAAAGGAGCCCGTGTACTGGTGTCCACAGAAGCATTGGGAAAGCCTAGGATGCTGACTTTTTGTGTTTATCAGAGCTGAGTAAAAACCCTGCCAAAGCCAATTTTGTTGACTTTCCACATCACTGTTGGTGCTGTACCAGTCAGAGGTAAATTATATGAAAATGGATAAAGTCGTACTGAACAATTCTGTTAAATTGCTTAAATTCAGACATTTTGAGAGCCAAACTGGGACATATCAGGTGAAACTTGATTTAAAGGAGTGTGAACTGGACACTGGCTAGTGATTCACTGGCTTTATTCTGCTACGTCTCGTTTTTAAAACACTAGGATCAGACCCAGTGTGGCCTTAGACCGGCATGACAGATTAAAGCACCTTTTTAAAAAGACAAGACAAAAATGTGTCCTTTCAAGAACAGAGAGGCAAAATGAATGTATATAAGTAAAACAATAAATGTAAAGCTCTAAATAAACAAAGTGTAATGGTTATAGTACATACTTGTTGCAGGTTTTTTTTATAGATTAGTTAACCCCTCCCCCCCCCCAAGATTAAAATGAACCAGCCACCAGTGGTATGAATTAAAGCATTAATGTAGGTATAAATTAAAGGCCCTGCTTTGCCACCAGATGCCAGTATCTTCACAAGCAGCAATGTCTTTCTCCATTGCCTCTGTGTTTTTGTCTACGTGCAACTGAGCATGCTTCAAAGTGTATGTGTGTGTTTACATTTTTATTTAGAATATCCTGCATTTTTCCTGATATTCTCTGTTCCATGACCATGTTACACAGTATACACAGTTCAAGATGGCAAGGAGTACATTCTGTTGCGGTCGGAATCCTCTAACTCTCTCGCTGTAGATGACAAAGAAAACTCACCATTTCATAGTAAATGCCAGGAGCTCTTTTGCTGCCCATTCTGGAGACTGTTCATTCAAAAGAAACGGGAAAATATTACAGGTTTGTTGACAATAAAGGACCACTTTCACGTATGAAGCCTAGCTTACCATTTAACGAGCACAAGCCACTAGTTCACCGGAAATGGCATGCTGTGTACAAACTTTACACGTGCGGTTGTCAATTCAGGTTAATTTTTAATTTTAAAGGAAAACTATAAGCCTAATTGTATTAGTTTTGCCTGTAACCGTTTTTTTTATGAAGCCTAAATCTGTTCTGTGAACTTCCCTTGAGTTTGGCGCCCATTTCAGATCCCTCTGCGCCATCTAGCGGTGAACTTCTAGAACATCTTCATTAGGGTGCGGCCGATGTACATTACACTGAACACTCAATGACTACATTTGGAAATAATAAAAATAGTCTTTTTGTAATAGTATAAAGTGCACAAGCAAAATATAAAAAAATAAGCATAATTATTAACAGTTAAATTATATTTTATCCACACAAATAATGACATGTCTTACACAGACGTTTTGTTATTGGAATGAGTTCCGTTATTGCAGGAGGTGAGCCCAACACACAACAGGAAGCAAGGCCAGACTAATTAGATTGCTATTCTTAGAGAAAGGGAGAAATATCCAGTTTTGTCATTATGCAGACGTCTCATTTGTTTTCTCAGAACATGAAGCTGCTTCATTCAAGCATTCTGGAGAGTTCTAGAACTGTGCAGCACAATCTTGGACACTAGCAGAAATAACATTTAGGAAGGTTTAATGATGCATCCTTGGTATAAAATGGTGTTTGGGGCATAAAGGTTTAAGACTTGATTTGTGATTAGGACTCAGTGATCACACGTTTATGAGTTATTGCTCATCTTCTGGCTATCAACAACCCTAAAGGGAATTTTCGAGTAGAAACCATCGCAGAAGCATCCGATGAATCATTGATAAGGCACTCCTCAACTCATAGTGGTCTGTCAATAACAGTCGATAGTTATCTGCTGTGATCGCTGGGCTGTGCTCTTTTAATGGATGAATACTCAAGAGAATTCCTTGAAAGTTTGCAACGCCCTTTTCCTTGCTTTGCAGAAAGATTGTGTAAAAGCCTATACGGGAGGCTACTGAGAAACTAGCATGGCGTTTCCCTTGAGGAGATCAGTATCAGGTACACTTTTAGACATCTGTAGCTGGTCAGCGAGGATTTCTGAAGTTCTAAAGTTGAATGAAAGTATGTGATTTGATGCAGCATTGTTGATTGCGTTGGGTGGTGGGTTTGCTGTCCGTGGTGCTGAAGCTGAAATGACGACAATTAGAGAACGTTTTGGTGCTTTTAGCTAAGATCATTTGGAATGGTGGCTTTTTGGAATAAGAAGTTTCAATATCTTAAATATTACTTGGACTGGAATTGCATTAATTTGATATTTGGGGAAATGAATTCATGTGTATAGGTGTTTGAACAGAAATGTGGCGTATTATTGTTTATACACAGCTCCAGGTTAATTCTTCAATATCTTACAAAAACAATCTGTGTTCAGATGTGTTTGAAAGATCACAAAACTTACAATTCTGTCCATGAATTTTGACAGGTTCCAGGAGGTACGACCTCACCCCTAGTTGTTATCTACAGTCTAACAGTCAATTAGCTGCTAAGTGATGGTGTTGTGCTGTTATTGGGTGTAAAGGATCAACACCATAACTTGAAGAGTTGATCATGGCAATTTTACAATATCATGACAACACTCAAAACTGGTCCTGCCTTGTTTTTCACATAAATATTGTGTCAAGGAATGTATTTCAATTAATATTAATAATATATTAACAGGAACACGGCACCAGCAGCTGTTTATTCAATATAACAAGATAAACAATGCATTGTTATAACTTATATTACGCATGCGGAGACGGGAAGGAGACCGAGAGTCTAGTGACTTGCTTTAAAGAATAACATCATAGACAATAATACCAAACAATAAGTCTAAATATAATGATGAACGAAAATTCTATCACAAATGCTTCATGTTTTGTTCAAAATGTGACTTCTATGGGTTAATGTTAAACAAATAAATAATTGTATCATGCATCATTACATTAGAAGGGTGGTTTGGCTCCTACTGCTGTATCGTTTAAAAAAACAGGCTAAAGCTTTTCTTTATACTTTACTCTATGCCAGTTGTTCTCAAACTTTTTTGGTCACGCCTTCAAACCTTTAAAAGAATCTGGCCTTCCCCCCCAGATGTTAAATGATAATTATTTAATAATTCTTTTAATATAACATAAATTAAACTACTCCTTAATGTTAAATAACTCATCATTTATAACTTATTCAAGTGACAATTCAGTTGCATAGAAACAATTGTATGCTTGTTGTTCTAATATAAATCCTTTTGATTTTTGCTTATGAAAACCCACATAACTCCATTAATGAAGGATCAAACTGTCTAAGTGATTAATGAAAAATAGCATTTTTGTCATTTGTTTAGCAGAAAAAAAAACCTCACAGATTGAAGACATATCGATCATCATCTTTTATCATCAGGCTCATTAAACAGATAAACTATTAGCTCCGCCCATTTCACATCTTGAAATGTATTTTAGCGTGAGAAATCGGAGGTGTGGCATGTGAGATCACTCAAATGTGTGAGTCTTAAGTTCAATGTGTGAGTTGGCAGCTCTGCAGTTTTCACTCGTGAGTATGGTCGGATGCGGAAACTTTGCGGCTACCGTAGCCAAAGGCATTGTGGGAAATGTAGTTTATTTCGTTTTCTTTTTTTTTTTTGGACACTTAACTTTTAAGCTGGCCACATTAGATTACATGGCTCGTTTCTACTCATCTTCTGATGATCTGCGCCACCCCTGCAGTGCCTCTGTTTAAATTGTGGTTTGATTAATCTATTTCCATTTTATTCCTCATTGTTTTAACTTTTTTTTTCAAGAAAAGTTTTCTTAGCTTTCATGCTGCCTATACAATCCTAGAAGTATATTTGTATTAAAACATTGTTTTTTTTCATGCCTTTAAACTATGGGACAGTATTTTTATTTATTTCTTTTTGCAAAAGTTTTCCATTACCTGCAAAAAAGGAATCCTGTTAATCATTTCTTTTCATCAATGCCGTGAACATAAGACAAATCTAAATTAAATCAATATTTGGTGTGGCCACCCTTAAAAACAGCAGCAATTCTTCTACGTCCACTTTCACACAGTTTTTGAAGGAACTAATCACGGATCTTTTCGGGATGAAGCTTTCTCACATCCCGCCGTCTCTTCATTTTAAACTCAGACACAATTGATTTTGTTGAGATAATGTCCATATTCATATTTATTGAGTTTTACATTGAAGATAGTTCTTAGATTTTGGCTCTATGTTTAAGATCATTGTCCTGCTGCAGAATACACACGTTTGGGGATCATCATAATTCTCTCTGATGGTGATGCAGGATGGGAAGTGTTTGCCTTGAGATCACCATTAATCCTGACCAAATCTCCTTTCTCAGAAGGATTCACGGAACCTCCACCATGCTTGCAGACACTCATTATTATACCACTCTACAGCTACAGTACAGGGCACCTGCTTCCATTTTTCTACACATTGGTTCCCATGTTTTTGTGCATTCTTGAGTTGCTTGGCTTTGATTACACATCAAAGGTGTAAGTTGTGCACTGCAATGGCTGCAAAGACCTCTACTGGCCAGACTTCTCTGGACAGTGGATGGGTGCATCCTGGAGATGCTACCATTCTGTTTTTGAAATGTTATAAGCTTGATGCATCTTTCATTTGCTGTACCAAGTTTAATTGACTGACCACTGGATCTTGCATACTCCATACGTCCATTAGTTTGTGTTTCTTCAAAAGAGTAGAACTTCTTGAAACCCCATTCCACTTTGAAATATATACATGGAGAGAACATGTCGATACAGTGTAACTACCCTGTGTCTGTTGCTGTCTTTCTCAACCTCCAATTCAGTTCAACACCCAGTGATAACCTTCATACGTCGTTTTCCGTTTCAGTTTGACTGATCATTGGCACCAGTTTGGTATAATTTGTGGATCATACACCTAAATATAATCCTACAAAATCCCAGACTTCATAAACTTATAAGAATTTATTCTGGTTTGAAGGCAAAAGATGGTGACACCATGATTTTTTTTTTCGTTTGCTCACTTTGAATTTTGTAAATGTATCCACCCCAAGTGCAGTTTTTTTACACCTGCCTAAAACTTTGGCACTGTGTACACAAATAAAAAATGTACAACTGACCAAGAGACATCGCACCTCATTGCAAAAGACGAGCGGAGCCGTCGCTAGTGGGTGTTCCACTTTTTAGTCGCTTATCAGTGAGTGGTTGACAAGCAATTGACATACGTTATCAACAACAAATAAACTCTGCAATCGAATTACTTGCGTTATCGGTCATGAACGAGGAACAGCGTGATTTTGTTTTGTGAATTTGTATGTGCACCTTCAGCATAAATTAGTTGATGAAATAAACCTCACAGTCAGCATGGCGCATATGAAGAGTCAAAGAATCATGGTGAAACACTTCCCTTCTATTGGATGTCATTTGCGATAGTCACTTATCATTAGCTTTCATCACTTATCAATGGCCACACCCACAAGCTATAGTTAGCACTGGTTTAATTTGGTTAAATTTTCCCCTTAAAAAACTAGGCGGGACCATGTGATTGAAAGCTGCACAGAACAGAGCTGACTTACCGCGCTCATCACATGGTGAGAAACATAATTTATGTTGCGAATGATCAAAGTCAGAGAAGTTGTTCTAAAAATGACAAAAAAGGTTGTATATAACAGACTCCGTAAACGAGTTAGACTCGAAGCAGAGCCCTGAAACCAGGATGGTTCCATCCTTATCAGATAGTACCCATCAATGGCAGCCTCCTCTCCAGATTGAAAGCCTCCTTTTAGCCCAATGGCAGTATCGATGTCATGCCCTCCATATTTTTTACAGTCTATGGTTCTTACATGCCAGTTATATGGCGCTTGCCCTAACGTTCCGCGTTTTGCTAATCATGTTGGTGAATTAACATCAGCATTCTCTCTACCAACAGATTTCCGTAATAAAGCAGGTAAATCTATAGATGAACCCCAAACTTTTTGACGGCAGTGTCATAAGTTTTGACAGCCTCATTCCAAACCAAACAAAACACATGTGTACAGCAAACATGCTGACAATGTAAACGAGTATATTAAAACCTCGAGTGCCAATAAGGCCACTGGTGATCTGAAGAGGCTCAGTGCTGCTTGCAGCTCGTTGAAGAGCACAGTCACGTCTCGCAGGCAGCAGGCTGTCTGTCGCCCTGCTGCTGCTTCTGCAGTCCAGCCCGACAGAGATATCTCCACGAGTGGATATTTCCCTGGGAGGGATCACAGCATAACACCCGAATTGAAATGGCTACTGAATTTCAACATTTGGGGTGGTTTTAATGAAGGGGGACGCTGAGGATCTGCAGATTTCCAGTCATCGAAACCAGGATCACGTCTGCAGGGGAAGCCCATTAATCCACTCAACTTCAATTAAAGCTGCGTTATTGAAAGGCGGAGACCTCTTTCTCATTTCCTCCCTCTCCCTCTCTCGTGTCTTCTGTTTTGCACCGGATTCGGTGTTTTCCTCAGCCGCGGCGTGTTAACAGGTGCGCGTTTCTGAATCAGCGCGTGGCTCCGTGAAGCTCTGGACCATGGCATGATGGCACGCGTGTTTCTCACAAACAAACGCGTTTCCAAAAGAAAACCTTTCCCCGGAGGGATCCAGCAGATGCGGCGCTGCTGTCCGGGATCTGCTGCACCATGTCGGGGCTGAACAGCCGACGTATTGGATGAGGGATTGAAACCAACTGATTTGTGGACTTCTTGAACGATCACGCAGTTCGTTGCGGAGCATTGATTTCTCTTAATCCCCCGCAATGTTCTGAGTCCACGGGACTTTAGTTTACCCAACATATGATCAATCTGAATCTGGGACGCGTCCCCACAACCAAACGCCAAACTGGCTACAGCCGCAGCGATCGCCAGCTCCCTCATCCGGCAGAAGAGACAGGCGAGGGAGCGCGAGAAAGCCAATGCCAACCGCTGTGCCAGCAGCCCGAATAAAAGCATCGGAAACTGCGAGAAGCCCAGCAAGCTCAACTTATTCTCACGCGTCAAACTCTTCGGCTCCAAAAAGCGCAAGAGACGGCGGCCAGGTCTGATGTCGCGTGTTTATTTCTCAGAGTTTTGCATGACATGTCCATCAATCATCCCCATAGCTCGCTGTACACTCACAGAAAAGGTACACAGTGGTACAATTAAAGAACCTCGAGGAACAGTTTTGTGCCTTTGCAGTAACTGCACCTTTACTGGTACATGGAACGCCTCGGATGGTACTGTTAAGTTAAAGTCTGACTGAAAAAAAAAAATGTTCATGGTGCGGCACCTAAAGCCGCCCTGATTTCAATTGAAATCTACTGGACTAACAATTGATTAAAAATAATTGTGATGAATGAAATTTACATTGAGATGGTATCTCAGTGAGAGGGTTTCTGGTTCGATAAAAAAAAGCGTACATTTTATGGTAAAAACCTGGCAGCTTTGGTTGCCAAAACTTTACAGTAAAATATACATAGCACTGTTATTGGATTTCTGACATTGTTCTGTAAATGTTACATTTTTTTTAGAATTAACATATTTTGTTGCTATAAAAACCGTTTATCCCTGTACAATTCAGTAATTTAAATCATAATATTATGGTTCATGTTCATCTATTTTTACAGTTCAGAAAAGTACGGTAGCACTGTTATTGGTATTATGGCATTGTACTGTGAAAAAAAAAGTTTATAACAGTCTCGTTAACATATTTTGTTGCTATAAAAACTATTTATGTATACAATTCTACGATTTCAATCGTAATATTATAGTTCATGGCCATCTTTTTACAGTTCCGAACTCATTCAGATGTTTGTGTTGTAATAATTACAGTTAATTAAAATAATAAACGGCAAATTTTCCGATAAAGAATTGCTGGTTGCCAGAACCTAATATACTGAAATAACAGTTATTGAATGTATTGTAACATCTAAATGCATGCGATCCCTTGGTTTTCTTACAAAAATGCTCCAATTTTAAAAACATTTAAAATGAATGCCTTTTTCTATTAGAGATAATTTGTTCATTAACAGCAATAAACCATATTTTAATATAATTGTAACAGTTAAATGAATTACTTTTTCACTTTTAATTCTACGGTTATTACGTTTTGTTAAATACAGGCTTTTTCTGAAGCATTTATAGAATAATTAGCAGATTTGTTTACAGTGTGAGAGGAGTTTGCATGTTCTCACGACCAAAAAACATGAGTCAGGTAATTGGATTCTCTAAATTCCCCTTAGGAGTAAATGTGTTTGTTGCATACCCTGTTAAGGACTGGTGCTCTGTGCAGATAATGAATAAATTCGTTGAGGCGAGTTAAAAATATGGGCATAGAAGGTACACATGAAAAAAGTACAACTGTCTTCCACAGTAAAAACGTAAAGGTATAAATATATATATCTTTAGTTCATTTAGGTATCCTTAAGCCATTACCTTTTACGATACAGGTGTGTACCCTTTTTCTGAGAGTGTTTTAAGGGACTGTGTCTAGGGTTAACCCCTCTGAGTCTGAGGCAGAGAGCTGATAAGACCTGGGTTTCATGCTTCGTTGCTCTTGGCGCTGCTGATGCTGCAGAAACACGGCTCATCACTTCATATCATGCAGCAGAGTTCAGTATTTTGGTGTTTCTAATGCCAACATCAAACCGTTTGTTTTTTGAGGTGATCGCTGCTTGTTCTATCAAAATACACTTAATTTAGCAAAATGTTCTTTGGTGTTCTTCAAAAGCATTTCAGGAAACAAAGGAATGTTATTTCCTTCAGAACGAAGCGCACTTTTTAAAAAGTGCAGTATTTATCAAAAGCACATTGTTCCAATTTAACGGATTTAATTTCTTTTAATTTACGGTTTTCCAAAAGAGCAAGTTTGGTGTTTAATTACAAGCTGATCATTTTTTTAACTTCTTTTTCTTAGTGTTTTATAAGAATATACAATTTTCTTTTGACAAGCAAGTTTAGCAGTCTTATTAATGTTGTACTAAATGGAAAGTGAGTGAACAAAAGAAAAACTGGAACTTTTTTAGAATTAGTCAGATGTTTCACTGAAAATCAGTCATGAATTGAAAAAGAAACAGCTGTGTAGGAGGCTTAAAACTTGGTTTTAGGAACTAGCATACTCTGCTGCAAGGTGACACAGCAACAAGACACAGGGTAGTTATACTGCATCAGCAAGGTCTCTCCCAGAGGTCACACCAAATATTGATTTCATTTGATTTCTTTTTGGTACATTTGTTGAATTCTGTTTTTTGATGAAAAATGTTTAATGCTGTTCAAAGCATTCATTGTTTACAGAATCTTTTACAACCGCCTAAAACTTATGCTCAACAAATGCACATAGTACAATTTAATAATACCTGAGGGAATTGATAGCAAAAATATTTAATAACATTTAGCTTAAAATGATTATTGATCAACCGTTCTGAATGATTTGATGAGAAGGGATGACAGCAAGCCAACAGAATTTTTTAAAATCCGAATATGCCCTCAAACATACTGAAGTCTTAGCAAGAGATAGAAATCTACATAAGGCAAAAGCGGACAGTGTTGTGTCAAGATCGGTTTCCCACTAAATTCCGCCAGTGCTATCTGCTTAGCAATGTGCCCCAATCATTGACAAACGTGACAAGATTATTGGTTCAGTCAGTCCTTTCTTTAGAAGCAGTGTTTATTTTATTTATTTTGTTAGTTGGGTTTATTTTTTGTTCATGTGGCTCAGTAGCAGCACATGGGTTTGAAGGGAAAGGAGAAAAAGTTACTTTAGTCATTGAAAAGTAACTTGATGTAGATAATGTAAATAGTAGCCCTTTATTAATAGTGTACCTTAACCTGACGTAAGCTAGCCTCAAACTAAAAAAACATGCGACCACAATTATGACCTTTTAAACTCTAAATGATTTCATCTGGAATCACAAAATGTTCTATAATGCATGTTCTATAATTCAGTAATCGATCACCTTGGCACTGAGGCATGCTTGGCAAATGCTTGGGATCTTTTGGCACCAGCACTCCCTCTCTTTCACAATGCACATTTTATGGCTAAACAAAAGTCATTGTTCTGGACGAGCTCTTCTTTTTTCTCTCCCCTGATGAGCTTTCTGTTGTGCCCCTCCTCCTAAATTGTGTTGTCTCAATACCACAGAGCCTCAGCTCAAGGGGATAGTCACCAAACTCTACAGTCGACAAGGCTTTCATCTCCAACTCCAAGCTGATGGAACCATCGATGGGACAAAAGAGGAAGATAATAGCTACGGTCTGTTCCTTACACGAAATATGTCTTAACACATCCATGCCTACACAAACTTCCTTCCCTTGGGTTCATTTTTGCTTTTGTTGTGGTGTAACTTCACAGCTATTTTCAACCTCATCCCCGTTGGGTTGCGGGTGGTGGCTATCCAGGGCGTCCAGACCAAGCTCTACCTGGCCATGAACAACGAAGGTTACCTGTACACCTCTGTAAGTATTCAAAACTCTTCATTGTGCATCAGTGCCTCCTACATACCGTAGGTTCGCCAGAGTTCAGTCCACAAGTAAACATCCTACATTTCATCCGAGGTGCTCTCAGTTAAAGTGTCTGAGATAGCATCATGGAGGCTTGAGGATCTGAGCTGTTAACTTAAAGGTTACAGTTTGGGATCCAGACAGTGGGTGATCGATGGAGTGAAGAAATAATGAGATCCAACTCCTGCCCAAACACCATCTGGCTCTCTTATATATCACAACATTGTGTCGTGATTACATTCAAAGAAGAGACAATGGCGTATTTAGACATGCCTATTAGCACCTTGCTTTCACACCAACATAATTCACACATTCATAAGTGTTTTGTACTTAAGACTATCTATAGAACTCTCCGTGGAGGTTTTACAGCAAATATTTAGACACGTTTTTAACTACGGAGAAATCAATTTAAAGCTGTTATGGATATTCTGTTTTTCCAAGTGCCTCGCTCGCCTCTTTCCTTTGATTAAATGTGCTGTGTCGAGATTAATAATTTAGGGCTGTTGCAATAAGTGCTTCTGTCAATTCATTTTGAGCAACACTGCTGGCATTAGAATGCTCACGGCTTGCAGGAAAAGTCTACACTGTACCACTGTGTGCCCACAGGAATACTGAAGCTTGCACCCATGGCCGTGATGATATACACGTATCTCCTTGGTCAATGTTTTCCCTAGGATGAATGTATTGATTTGCAGGAATGAGTCAAAGTGTTTGGGGCCTCCGGAGTCTAATGGTAATCAATCAGCAGAGCAAACGAAACGAGGCAATGTGCTACTCTGTTTAGACCACTTATTAAAGTTTCAACCGGAGGAATTTAGCTCCAGGTTTGCTTGATGAGGTGATGTGCACATATCATTGGATTCTTGACGGTAACATCTTTAAACGCCTTTGTGGGATGCGCTCTATCGGCTTGCACACACTCTTATTCCTCTTCATTGTATTGATACTGCTTCCCATTTACTTTAAGTCACAATTTGAGATCCTTATCTAAACATTCAGAGCACTGCAGTCTCTTTTCACTTGCAGACCCTTCGCTCCAGTACCTCTATTGTACTGGTGCCCCCTATTCTCCTAGGTCACCGCACTGGTCCTGTTTTGTCACACAGCTCCAAGAGTGTGGAATTGTTTTAAGATTGGTCTATCTAGTTTTAAGATTCTAGACCCCAGGATCTGTCCAGAAAAGCACGGATATAAAAAAAATCAATTAATAAGTGAAAAGGAAGTACATTTATTTAACCTACATTTATTTACATTGAATAAAACCCAAATAAACCTAAAACAGTATGTATTTTGATAAAAAAATATATAAATATATGTATTTTAGTAATATTTTTTACTAATCACTTTTGTACTTTTTGTTTGTAATTTTTTATTTAAAATCACCAGTTTGTCTCAATTATAAAGTAAAATTGTTTAGTTTAGGAATGAATCTACTCTTAATTAAACTGATACGCTGAGTTGAAACCTGAATAATTTCAAGTGTATGACAAAAAAAAAAAGAGTGTGAGTTTTTAATCCCTTTATTGGGTCCAAATAGACTGAAAAGACGCCCCTTTTGAACCAAAAATCACTGTTTATATTGCAGTCTATGCCTTTGTATCTACACCGCAACTTCACATTGCCCTGGATGTGGCTCGCTCATTGGTAATCACAGACATTATTTCCAGTCAGAACACATTACACACTGCCTGATTGTCACTTGCCAACAGCTCCAGATATTTAGCTCGCCAAAGATCTCATGACCAGACTGTGACTCTCTCAGAGTAAGTCTTTTGTACTTCACACTGTGCTCTTGGCACCCCAAACTGCCTGTGATTCTGGCAAGCTGCATTCTGCAACTCAAAATCGTACAGTCTAAAACCAACTTAATATATCTTGAACGATGGCAGGGAGAACATTGTTATCCTAGACAAAACAGTATATGGTGACAAGCCTATTGAAACGCAGTTTCGTTGGAAGATGACAAAAGTTTGGGAGATTAAACACATACGGAACAAAGACTGTCTGAAAGATTGAGAAAAACAACCATCAATTTCTCTCAGTACTGGGCTCCGCTCAAGATGTCATCTTGTTGTGTCTCAATGATTATGAAACCAGCCCAGAACTACACAGGAGGATCTTGTTCTTGATCTCAAGACTGCTGAGAACACTTAAGGATATATTCTTCCTATGAACCCAGGAACACCATCCCCTGCATTCACCCGTGTCTAACTAAAATCCAATGTTAATAAAATAATGTTACTATTAATGTTTGACATGTCCAAGACTATAATAAAAGGGGGAAAAAAATCATTTTTCATTTAGAAAATACGTTTTCTTGTTTTGTTTTTACAAAATCAATGACATCATGTAAGATCTTGGGAATTAAAGGGTACAAATTTGATTAGAGGAGAGGTAGATGGAGATATGCAAAAAAAACAGAAAAAAATATTGATCCGATTTTGTGCCTAAAGTCCCATAGAAAATCTGCGGAATGAGCTGAAGGTCTAAGGTGCTACATGTTTCGTAACCTAAATGAGGTGCACTGGATCTGCAATGTGGGGCAAAATCCCTCCTGAGATGTGAACAAACCCGGTGGCTGAGTACAAACTACATCTGACCTCTGTGATTGCCAACAAGGAGTAATTGAAGTGAAGGGGTTAAATACTTCACCTATATTTGTGCACACTGACTTATAGCTTTTTTTTTTTTTTTCAAAGCATTTTCTACATTTTTGTCTTTGCAATCATATTCTGACATAGAAGTTGTCGGTTTAATTGTTATTTTAGCCAGAGTGATTTTGTCTCATCTGTCTTTTTTAATCTCCCTCATGCACACATTATAAATCTCTTGATTAAGTGTATCTTTCTTCGCAAAGACACAGATACTAAATGTCTCTCCATTCTTTCAGTCTCTAAATAGCCGGTGTCTTCTCTGCCTCTCTCTCTTTCACTCACAGGAGCACTTCACACCAGAGTGCAAATTCAAAGAGTCTGTGTTTGAGAACTATTACGTGACCTACTCCTCAATGATCTACCGACAACAGCATTCGGGCCGAGGCTGGTACCTGGGGCTCAACAAAGAGGGTCAAATAATGAAGGGCAACCATGTAAAGAAAACCAAGCCAGCTGCTCATTTCATCCCCAAACCTCTTAAAGGTTCGTTCGAGTACCGTCAGCCTGATGTGTTTCTAAAAATACTCCTTTTAGGAGTTACAGTATTGATTGGTTGCAGCACAAGTAATCAACTAGCTTGATGGCTCTACTTCATTTGACGCTGAGGATATATTTTTAAATGAAGGATTCAATGTGTTGTAGCTGCATGCTGATGATACGAGACTATTACTGCAATGACCTTGATTATTATTCTATAAGGCTGGTATAAAGCTTGTGACAGATACTGTTTTAAAATATTTTAATACTAAAAAACAGACGCTAAGTACTCAGAAGTAAGTTGTCTGTAAAAATACAAATTTTACGTTTTTCAAAGTATAATATAAAGTAATTGGCAGTAATACTTTAAATGTAATATTTCTTATTTATAGAAATAAAAGGCAGGTTTAGGAAATGCATGTCTTTTGAAGACCCTTTTTCCTCTTGAAACAAAATTGGTGCCTCTCTCTCAAAGAACCAACTAATTCAATGGGGAAATCAGAAAGTGCAGCTGCTTGCGAGCACGGTGCAGTCAGAAGTGAAGATAAAATGACTACACTTTACCCATGGGAGCTCGATGCACTCTATCCGTCTAACTATCCATCGTAACACAGTCCCTAAAACAAACATTTTTGACAGAAAAGCCAATGGCTGTGAATTGAGAAAAATTTCTAGCACAAAACAATATGTGTCTGCAATGAGGACCATTTAAAGTCCTTTACTACAAGAATGATTGGTTTAAAATGAGAATGTGATGAATGAGAAATGTTACTGCAGAACACTATAAAAGAATTTCTTCATGATAATCCGTCAAGATCAAAGATCAGTAGTTGGCTAATCAAATCTTTTCTACCAAATAACTGATTAAAAGTCCTCACAGGACATATTTTATAGCAATTACCTGTTCAATGTTAACTGATGTGATGCCTAGTTTTGGGCAAACATAGAAGAACAAAGTAAATTGTGAACAGTTGTTGTGATTGGATGTCTGTGTCTAGAGTCGCCGCTTACTAGTGAAAACAGAGAGTTTATGTAAGAGTTCCATTTGACTGCTGTGCACCACTGAAGTTGAGACAGTCATCAAGTGGTTTGCCTCAAGTGACAGTGGCTATAGTCACAGGTGGGATTGACCAAGTCAGAGATTATCAGCTGCTTCTTTTTCTGATCAAACAAATTTAGGAAATTTTGTTCAGTTTTTATTGACGTTAAAGCTGACTCACTTAAAGGTAATAAAGGTAATAAAATCTAAGTGATTGATTCTTTATATTTATTATATCAGACATTTAGAGTGAATTATACTATTAAGAAAAGCACATTATTGAATGGGAGGGATTTATTCATTGTGAACCAATCAGCTGTCCCATAGACATTTGAATTTAGTGATGCAAATGGTTTTCTTAGGTTCATAACCATATTTCAGTACCTGCGCTTTGATAAATAAACCACAGTTTGTTTATTTCAAGGACACAATATTGAAGACAACTTTCCTGTATTTATTGGTAGATTCTTATGCCAAATTTGTCAAATTTTTCAGTGTGAAAAACATTCCACCTTTTTATAATCTTCACAATTTTACAGTAAATATTGAAATGATTTCTACAGTGTGTGGTAACATAAAGCAGTCCTTATTCAGTCTCTTATAGAACACTTTGTTGGTTGCCATTCCTCATGTTCTGAAGAACTAATAGAAATCATTGATCTGCTAATCTGGTTTGCTACAGGTTAAACATGAGACTCATGAAAGCTGTTGTTTTGTCTCAATCACAGTTGCCATGTATCGAGAGCCATCGCTCCACGATTTGACAGAGTTCTCTCGCTCTGGCAGCGGCACTCCAACCAAGAGCCGTAGTGCCTCTGCAATGCTCAATGGTGGCAAGACTTTGAGTCAGAATGAGACCACGTAACCACAAGCAAGGAAACCCTCTACAGGACTCCAAATCCACCAATCGAAAGAGCACAAAAGCGTTTACAAAAGTGTGACAACCTTCCACTGGGCGCTAACTAGTGTTTCCTCAAAATCACTGTGATGAGAACACAAGTGCAAAACCAACATTGTACAATCTCTTAAAGGTTTAGCCACGTGAGACTAAAAATCCAAGCCATGTTTCTGACAGTGTAGCATTCAGAGCTCTCCCATGGAACCTTCCAGAACAGTTACTTTATGAGTTCTGGTCCAATTCTTCTTAAGCATGTCAACCACATAGCCCAGAGTCAACAATGACCTGACAATTGCAGCCTGGGCGACCTATTTCTCAGTGTATAGATGCAGAAATCCCAAAGGTTTTATGGACATGTGATAGAAGCTTTTCAACTCAGCTTATTTTTGAGGCAGCGGTTCATTGTCCTGTGCTGTTTAGATGAAGCATTTTGTTCTTCACTTCTCTTTAGCTTTCCTTATTTCGCAAATGAAACCAATTTTAGGGTTCCATCTGTCTGCACACCAAAGATGTCATTAGTCGCTTTGTACGGAGGTAAGTCCATTTGTGTAATTTCAGCTCTTTCAGACATACAGTTAAGGAAAATGCAAAAGCAAACACAATTATGTCAGATGAACGTGGAGGATTTTCAAGAGAGAAAAAGCTTTTGTGATAATTCTTCAAGCTTTTTGGGGGTTATTTTTTGCCTTACTTTCCTTCTAATTTGAGATCTTGGGGAAGTATATCAGACATTACTTAAATTAGTGATCGTCAGGATTTCTGAAAACAGAACAGGCCTTTTTACCACTCTGTCTTTCTCATGATGACGCTAGTTGTGTGTGAGCATTTATTTCTTTCTCGTATCCAGTCAGCAATCTGACTGGCTCCAGTAATAATTTTGATCAGAAATCATATGTTGTGTGTTTGAATGTATGAAGCATATTTAGTGCATGGTGGGGACAGTGAACGCTGCATGTTGTGTGACTTTGGATATTTCCTACTATATGGAACCTTGTACTCTAATTGATACTGGAGTAAAAGACAAATGTTCTGTATATGTATATACCGGTATTCATTTTATCCAGCTACCGTTCATTTATTACATGTTGTACATTTAAGAAGCTGCACTGAATAAATTGTTTTGTATGTTCAGAGGATTTATGACATTTATTTACCCAATGATAGCTGGCAAGAGCTTTAGAAAATTCCCAATTAGCCAATTCCAAAACCCCGCCTCAGTGGATCTTCGAATCACAGTTGAGTTAAAATCACAGTCTGTTGGGGCAGTTACACTATGAAACAATTTACGCAAAGTTACATAGGTTCGAGTCATGATCCCGATGTCTTTCCCAACCCTCTTACTGTCAGAAACAAAAAATGGCATTGCAACCAAAAGTTAAATCACACTCTAAGATTTTCTAAGATTCTAAGATTTTTGTTGCATAGAAATTGAAGAAATTGAAATAGTATAGAGCGAGAGAAGTTGTCACATCAGACGCAGCAGCCATTTTGTTTATATTCTAAGTTTCCACCAGGAGAAACGAAAACATTTTATTACTTATAAAATTGAATAACAAAACTCAAAAACAATTAGGGTAGTTTTAGTTTCTATCTAAGTGTTACCATGACAACGGTGGGTAAAATATGGTGGATACAATGACGTTACGGTTAATGTTGGTATAAACTCAGTTTAGGTGGTTAAATCAACTATTATCATTGTACAAGTAAATAATGTACTCATTACTAAAATAATCAACCCTAATAGAAAATCCAACATGACCAGCTCACACTGTTTTAAAAATTAACTACCTTCCGATCAATAAAAATGATGACACCATATTTGCAATAAAAATTACAAAAAACTAGCTGCACTGTTCCACTGAAATTCTTCATAGTCTTTAGATATTTACACTCAATGACATTCAAAACTCCTCTGGAATGTACTCCATGTTCATTTATTCACCGCGGTGCATTAACAGCAGTGAATACATCTGAATTTAAACCACAACTCGTGAATAAACATCAGGCCGGTGAGCAGTGTTTGATTTTTAAGTAGATACTTCTCCCTGATCCGTTATTCATGAATTCCTATTGATGAAGATACTGTGAATGAAGAAATTGAATTTTGCTGTGCTTTGCTTCACTGGATGGCAGTAATGAAGCCTTGATCATGTCTAATGAGAACCTGTGTTGGAAAACTATCTAATGTTCCTTAATGTACTGTAATGACAACAAAATGGGCCTTGTTCAAACACCATTCAATTCAACTACGTTTAGCACCCCATTCAATTATTTGCAGAGACACCATTAGAGGAAAACTCAAGGTAAAGGACACAATGACCTTACTTTATTGGGTTTTGAAGATGTTTAGAATGCAAGCATTTGGTTATTGTAAACTGCAGAATTATGTAAAATATGAATATACAAAAAATATAACAAACTGGTTGTATACGTTTTGTTATTATGCTGAACCTCCAACTTTTAATCTTTCATCTATAAATTAAGGCAGAGGTGCTCATACTGTTTCAGCTTGCAAGCGTCTTTTAAAATGACCAAGTCAAAGTGATCTACCCGCTACAAAAATGTAAAACATCAATCAGCAAACAATTATTTTCAACTTTATTGAGAATTGACAAAACACACATAATAAATTAATTATTTAATTTTTTTTGTAATGACCTGAGTTTAATTTGATGACTTGCACTGAATTGAATCATTAAAACAGTTGTGTGTGACCTGAATTTGATGGTAATAGAGTGATTTTTATGGGAGCTATTGAGCTTTGATCTAAATAGTCAAGAATAAAAATGATGCTCTAATAAATATTTCAATATTTATTGAAACTGAGTCGTGCAGTACAATATGCAGGTGAGGAGTGGCGTGTTGCTTGATTTTGGGTTGTAATAGAGCAATTTAGAATGAAGTTATGAAGCATACTCTGGGTAAAACATATTTTGGATCTGGTAATTTGCAGAAGGTCCCTAAGCGATTCCATGTCAGAGGGTTGCTCAGACGGTAATGTGTTTCTGCGAAAGCCAAGGGAAACTTGTTTTGATAATAAACGTTTTGTAGTTTGTCCGCTACATAACACAGATTAAAAATAGGCATTATTTGTTTACTAAGAACATTCTGGTCTCGAGCTATTGAGCAGAGAAAACCGAATCCGTGAATCTGCAGCTTACTTTACTGAACTGTGACGGGATGGATGATCGGCGGATATTGCTTCAATTTCACGCCGCGATCAAACGGTAGCACCTCAGACGTAATGAGCACCCCTGAATTAGGGCAATAGTAATTTCTACAGGATAAAGAATAAATGGATCTATCTTTACAAAGAGCAAACCTGTTGACGCTTTGAAGGCAATTTTATTTTGATTTCAACTGATTTGAAGATTATACGTTTATTTATTAAACGTGTACACAGATACTGCTGCCTCTCAAGGTAGAGGTAGATATAGGCTTTTAGATATGAGATGTATTTTAGACAAGATAGATATGGGATGTATTCTCAAGGGCAATAACAGTGAATCTACGTCTCAAATTTGGGGCATTAAACATTGGTGCTAGCTATATTGGTCATTGTACAAGGATTTTTACACACCATTTGGCCACATTTCATTCAATTTTCTGGAAAAGTGTGAGGCCTCATTTAAAGGTTATTTTGGTGGCTGATTTGGTAAACTCTAGGGTATAAAAAATTTCAATCTTTTTAATCTAACTGGTAATGACTGCTAGCCCCCAACACCTTGCATACTCTATAAGCTCCTTGAGTAAATCTGGCCCCATGAAGGATAAGGCCATCAAGTCCTGAGTTAATATTTCAGAACTTCAAATGAATATTGAATGAACTGGGCTTTCGTTCCCAATAAACCCACCGAGACAAGTCTGTTGCCTCTGGGAAAGGTGCTAAAAGACCTTGCCTTCATTAACATTCCAATCATTTAAGCATTTAAGCTTGCCGAAGACGGGACATTCTTTCTGTTTAGTATCCAAAAGGTGCCTGAAGAGTAAGCACAAGCCAACTGATATGAAAGAGTGATGGGAGACAGAGCGATGTGTAGATATGGAAAAAAGGAAATGAGATGGGGAAGTGGAGTTGTGATGGACAGCTCAGTGCAGATCTCCCATTTTAAAATCTGACTCAGAGAAGCACTCAGGAAATTGTGCCCCACGCAATAGCAGTAAATGAAACTAATGAACGTTCAAGGGGGATCTGTGCAGAGTAGCATTTAAAACTGGCAGCATCTGCTTCATGCACCCAAGCAAAGTCACTCTAAGGGTTTATTATAAGTTTGCTCTAATTTGGTCGACTACCACTTTAAAGGAACACTCTACTGTTAAAATAATAAATAAACTCATTGTCTAATGGCCAGAGTTGAGTTTCGCTGTTCTCCAGGATAGGTGATGATACTAGCCATGTTTACATCAAAGATGTGAATTAAATTTATGGGCAAAACTGGAAAATCACATAAAATTTGCGGATAAAACCCTGTTTCCATCCAACGAGTCAAAAAAAAAAAAAAAAAAAAATCACTTCTTGATTAAATGGTGCCAATTTTCAGAAGAAAAATTGCGAGAAAGCTTTTCTTTGTGAATTTTTACTTGCGTCTTTGAACATGTAGACGAAATGCAATGTGCGCAGTCATGTTATCTTGCTTTTGGAGGTGAGAGACTGTCCATCAAGACACTTTTGGGAGGTGATATTCCCGAACCACTTAGATGATAGACTTTGGCTAAGGATTTTCAGAATGACCAAAATAACAGATGTTGTGCATTTAAATCATTCCATTGGTTAGTCCATTAATGCCGCCCCATCGCGCCCCAGTTCCCACAGAAAAATGCATGCCATTGCGCTGTATGCTGGTATTAATCATAGTTTTAATCATAGTTTATACACATCAGATAAAATTTTTTGTCCAACTCAGAAATTTAAAAATGTATGTGCATTTTAGCATCTACTTTTAGCACAGCTTTGCACAGAACACTGAACCTGATTAGATTTGATATCATCAACCAATTAAATTATATTATGGGGCACCTAAAGTAAACAAAATTCTATGTTTTCTTTTTATATTTTGGTCTTTATGAGCCAATATCTCATAATTAAGATTTGTTGTCAAGATGTAAACTGTAAAAAATAAGAGACTTCTGTTTTGCACTTCTAGAAAAATAATTTTCCCTCATCTCTATAAATAAAAAAAAACAGCTTGGTGGGCACTGACACAGTAAATGCTGTAAAAATATTAAGCTCTGTTAGGGCATCTTACATAACACTGGCACACTCACAGCTCCTAGAAAGCCTAGGTACTGTACAGGTCTGTGCTTATATTTACAGTAAAACAGTGTGCTAGAGCAGATGTGAGCATGAAGTTTCCATCTGTTTAGCTCTACGTGAGCTCTGATTCCTGCATCACTGCCTCTAACGCTGATGAAGAGCAAGAGAAAGGCAGAGCTGACAGCCTGTACCATCACCCGTTGCCATGGAATCAGGGAGGATAAGCTTTGAGCCATAACATGGAGTCTTTAAAAGAATGTACACTCTATTGTCTTTCTCTTTCTTTGATGATAAATGCATACAGTCATAAGAGTTAAAAGCGTTGAGTCAGGCTCAGTAGAGTCTAGGGCTTCTGTGTCACGAATAGAGAGCATGTTAAAAATGCATGGAAGCTCTGTAAAATTCTAACCTTGTGATGTTTGTGGGTTTGTTTTATGCATATTTTAAAAGCAAGCCAATGTACAGCTTCTTGACTCTCTTTCTGCATTGCTCACTGTCCTCCCTCTATTGGGATTTAAACGTATATACAAACAAACACACAGACACAGACACACAAATTATCGCAAATGTTTCCTTGACAGAAAATACCCCAACACAGATAGTAGCGTAGGAATGTCAATGTACATTTAAAATAATGATCCTGATTTGAGCCCAGGCTAGATTCTGTGGATTTCCTCCCAGACCAAAAACAAACATTAAGGTGATACGTGTGAGAATGTGAATTGTGGGTTAAGTCTTCCAATTGAGTCCCATTCTAAACCCTTAGCATTGTGTCTGTCCCAGTTCTTGTTTGAATGTCAACGAAAGGCTATGATAAAGGCTCCTTTATGAGGGATCTCCAGAGGTACACAGTAAAATCCTAAGAGTTCAATTAACTCTACCCGGAGTATATTTGGTCCCACTCTATATAGAGTTAAACCGACTCTGAGAAAGAGTAATTTAATAATCTATTTTCTTCATGTTTTTCCAAATCTGCATGGAAAATGCAAACTAAATATTAACTATTCAGAGAGGGACCAAGTCCACTCCAGAAAGAGTAAAAACAGACAAAAAGAGACTGTTTAGTTCAAATAGACTTATTTAAATAACTCTCCTTCAGAGTTGGTTTAGCTCTATATAGAGTGGGACCAAATACACTCTGAGTAGAGTTAATTTAACTCTTAGGATTTTACTGTGTACACATTAAAGAGCCCATATTATCATTTAAAAAGTTAATTATATGGTTTTTGAAGTCCCCAACAACAGGTTGAAACGCATTCCAGGTTTACTTTTACAAGATTTTAAACAACTCAATAAATGAATTGTTTTATGACTGGTTTGTATGAAATTCATCCTTTACCTGACGCAACCTGCGATGATTGGATGTGGAACGTCAAATAAAGGCACTTTTAAACAAAGTGGTCAGATGGCCACCAGCACGACCAAAGAGACCCACAAACACACATTTTGTCATATCTTGAAGTTTTAAAATAATCAAAAGCATTGTTTTATATTAGATTTCATATCCCAATTTCTAGTTTTAAAGGCAAAAAGTGCCATTGGCTATCAATGTTACACAATATACAAACAATATATATATATAAGCTCCACCTTTAGAAGTTGATCCTACATTTTAGCACATACTTATCAATAGAACAAATAACCTTTTCAGAGGAGATGATCTCCAATGTTCCAAGCTTGCTGCATTGACGATCTATTGAATACGCAACCAGTACAGCAGCTAACAAAATTTACAGAAAAAGCAGATAAACACATTTTCTACATACATACAACTCCTTTCACTGCATTGGTTTGTATAAAATTATCAAACCTTCAACAAATTTAATCCCAGTCAGACTGGGCAACCAAGGACACATCCATAAGACTGAGGGATTTATGGATTTCTTACTCTGTGCAGAGCTCATTGGATGCTCATGGTTTGTGTGAGCTTCACTTTGGCACTATTTCACCTGATTGATCAGACAACAGTCAAGGTTCAAGGATAAGACAGATCCCTAGAGTAAAAATGACAGCTTGATGATGCATCTGAAGAAGATGTCATCCACAAAAATATGTGGATTCCGACGAAATGGAATATTATGGAAAAAGCTATAGCAAATCTTTTTTAAAGAAATATAGACAACCTCCAATTTATTAAACCACAGGATTGCGCCTAGTAATTACAAGAGGCCCATGCATCACCTTTGTGCTGAAAGCAGAGATTGAACTATACCACCATGGATTATCTGACATGACAGGCCAAATTAATGTCTGTCAGTAATCATGCATGTGGACCTTTGGCTTTCCCTGTAGAATTAACGACAGTGAGCCTCATGAGATATGTGTTTGGATAACGAACTCCAGAGATAAAAACAAAGGGTCTGATGTAATGACACAAATCACAAATGATTCATTTTGGACAGTAGACTGCATTTGTGGTAAACTAAAACTAGGAGAAACCAGGAATCATTATGTGTCTCCTCTATATGTTGTTTGTCCTAATAAAGAACAGCAAGTGTTTTCCACTTATAGTGACTTAACTTTGAGCACCTACATGTTTTTACTTGTTTTAAGCAACGCCAGTGTTTTTCACCAGTTATGTGACCCTCTAGTGATTGATGTCCTTGTATTTAAAGATTGCCATTGAGCACAATGCTTGCTCTTTCCTGTACCATGTGCTCTCTCATCTGATTTCCAAACAAACCTAACTCATCACTAAATAATTGGATTATTTGACTTTCTAATGTAATTATAATGAATATATTGGGGCTTCCCTGCTTGCAGTCCTAATTGTTTTTAAATGTGACCTCTACTGTGAAATCTTTCAAAGAGCACCTTTAATTATTTATCACCCAGAAAAAGTAACTTGTTTTGGATAAGCAATCTGATATGATACACATTTTAAACGTGTATTACGCCATATCTCTCCATCTCAGAGCTGGTTTTAACTGAAGCGCTTGAACTGGTGTTGCAGCTCATTAATGGTGGGAATTTCAGAAACAGCCATTCTGGGATGAGAACTCGGGGCAAAATTAATGAGAGACTTATTTCTTGTGAACTTAATCAGACAGGGCTATTCATAGACCATTTCCTCCTCAAGCCAGGAAGTGAACATTTAAAACATTGTCACAATATATAAAAAATAAAATATATATGTACAGTACATTTTAGATGGCTTTTTTTAGTGACAAAACTTGAAAGGTATTAGTGATAGTTTTTACTTGAAGTGCCTGTTAGATCTCTCCTACTCAGAGCACTAGAGGTATTTTGGTCCTTTCCTCTGCGTAACCTGTTCCATAAATATTTTGGTATATCGTGTATATTTCTGGAATGTCACAACTGTCCTTGAATGGAAATCATGCTAGAGCATTTAAATGAGATTGAGGTCAGGACTCTGACCTGAACCTTCTAGCACAGTTTTTTGTTTTGTTTTTGTGTACTTGCTTTGATAACGATTCATCCTTTCTTTAGAATGACAAAATTTATTTAAATATCTACTGTACTTTTTATCCTCTGATATCCACTTAAATGTGAAAAGCAAAATCAGTTTACTGATTTAAATGATCAGGAGAATGTGATCAGTAAATTAAACACGGAACAGAAAGCCGTGAGGAAATTTGCGTTAATCACCTCGACACAAGAAAAAAAACACTGAAGGCGTTATTTCCTGTCACCAAAACAACGTTCAGAAGATTTTAGGGATCCTAAATCCTAAAAAAAAGGATATTTTATGGTTTTAAGCAAGGGGTGCTCTTCCATCTGTTAGAGATGTCCTTGTCTTTGGAGACTGACCTTTTAAAAGGACACTCAACATCATAAACTGTGCTAAATCAGCCTCAACTGGGACTGAAGAAGCCCAAGTGTTTAGAGTTCAGTCATCGCCTACTAACCTATTCCAGTAAAACGAGGCTGTGGCTCTCTGCAATTTCTTTTGGTCACGGAATATGTAGCACTCAAAAACACAGAAACATAAGAATAATATCATTATAAATACATTTAAATATTTATTGTTTGTGCAAAAATGGTACAATCAAAAAAAAGTGTATAACAAAAAATACATAATTTATATTAAATAGATTCATCACACTGAGTGAAATATTGTAAGGCTTTATTTAGATTTTTATGAACTACAGATAATGAAATCCAAACTTCTCAGTGACTTGACAAATTACTAAAACAAATGAGCGTGTTTAGGCAGAAATATCAGGATATCGACTCATTTATATGCACTCGATATTCGTTTGTGCTTCCTTTAGCATGAATTACTGTCTAAATGAGGGGTGACATCAACCCTTATCATCATGTGGCACTCCTCAGGTGTAATGAAAGCCCAAGTTGCTTTGATGGCCGCTTCAGATCATCTGCAGTGTTGAGCTTGGTTCCTCTTGACAGGAGAGCTGGTCCACAGAAGGAAGTATGAAGTGGCCTAGAATTTCTAAATAGATTGCTGCATTGCCAATGGACTTTAGAAAACATAGTGGACCAACCCCAGTAACAAAAATCATCACTAAAACAACATGGATTCTGTGCCTTCCTGCTTCTTCTAGACTTTTTTGATTTTGACAAAAAAAATAATTTTTGTCGCAGCCCAGCTAACATGCGTCTTACATTGGCTGGATGAGAAGCTGCTTGACCTGCAGATTTGTAATTCACATCTATAAGACTGACTTGGCTTCACGTAGTAGCTGCTCCTTCTGGAGCTCCTCCAAAATCTCAAACTGATTTTTCCTGGCAATCCTCTTAAGCCTGTAGTTCACCCTTTTGCTGGGCACCTTTTTCTAAAAAGGTTTTCTTTGAAGGATTCTTTAAAAGGCTTCTGTGCCAACAACCATTTGTGGCTTAGCCTCTTTGTTGAGAGAGTAAGTAACGTTTATTTATAGCATCTATTTAAATGGAACATCCAGAAACATACAACCAAGCAAACAACCGTGGTGAAATTAAAGACATTTAATACTTTAAGTAAGTAGTTCAGAAAAAGTAACATGTAGAAATATCTACTTCGCAAGTCAGCTTGGATATAATAAAAAAATATTCTTCTTGTTTGTTTATAGGACCTTTCCAGAAGAATACCTGTATTAACAAGTTCACCGTTTTAAGATATTTGTATCATGTTTGATGCACAAAAAAATAAACAAACCTAACACTTATTACATTTGGACAAATACTGACACCTTGTGGTAAACAATGCATGCGATTTTTTAAAATTTTATGTAAAGACCACAAAAAAAGAGAAAACTTTTTAACATTTCTGTTGATATTTACAAGATTTCTAGAAATTCACCTTTCATGGAACAGAATCTACTGCATGTATCAAAGTCTTGTTACCTCTTTGTATCGAAGAACTCTGGGTCAGTTTGGGGGTTCCAAAGTTACCTGCGGTGTCATGAAGAGAAGCAGCATCATGCGATCCCATGGGAAAGCAGTTCTGTTGGGCAGCTTCTTCAGTGTGCAAAGTGAGATGAGCTTGAGGTTCAGTTCCTCCTCTAACCAAAGCTAGAAAACACCTGTAAAACTGGCAGTGAACCCAGAATTCATGGATCTGTCGGAATTTAATAAAAACAAGCAACCCAACAAAAGTACACACCTGATTGTTGAACAAAACATAGATGATGGGGTTGAGAACCGCGCTACTCTTTGCTAGTACGGATGAGAAAACACTAGCTGTGGGGCTGGTAATCCCAGAGCCAAATGTACCAAGCAATGCAATGACCCCGTATGGCATCCAGCAGAGCAAGTAGCAGGACACCATGGAAACCACCATCATCAACACGTGTGTTTCCTGCCTCTGAGCAGCTGTCTGGTTGATCTTTGCAACCTGTGGGAAGTGGAAATGAGATTTGAGGTTTGCCGTTCAAATATTAGCAGCTGCAAGAGTCCAATTATACACCACCATGCTTAAATCATATTCATATTATATTATATTCCACGGAATGGGTGCCATTTCTGTCTCTGGGACTTTATATTTATTTTAAAAAAG
This sequence comes from Danionella cerebrum, assembly GCA_007224835.1. Classification (NCBI taxonomy): domain Eukaryota; kingdom Metazoa; phylum Chordata; class Actinopteri; order Cypriniformes; family Danionidae; genus Danionella; species Danionella cerebrum. The sequence goes on from SRMA01025082.1 coordinate 216,103, forward strand.
CATTAAAATTGCTCCATAAAAAATACTACACTCTTCGTATTGTCGTATGACAAAATATTAATAGAATTCACATAAAACACTGAAAAATAGCATGTATTTCTTGACCAGTCTCAGATGCAACACTTTACCATAAAATATAATGATTAAGATATTTAAAAAAATATATATATTTTGTATTGACATGTAAATCGTTATAATTTTTATTTAAAATACATTTATTTACACACATATCTATACTTTCTTAGATAAAAAAAAAAAAATGTAATCGTCACTTAGTTCCCAGCTTTTAACTTATTCCTGTTATCCTGACCAATCCCCCTCCTGAAAAACTGGGGAATTTCCATGTCAGTTTTTTTCTGTAGGAAGTTGCATCACTTGGATCCTTAGAATGCCATGGGAATTCTAAAGATCCATATTTGATCAATTTAAAAATGCCATCCCGTTACTCAAATTATTTCAGATTTAATTAGTTTAGTGTAAAAATGCACATATTGGGTAGATAAATGAATTTGCAGAATTCCCTGTTTCTATAATGATGTGCACCATATTTAGCAAGTATATTCTAATTCTTTGCTAAAAGCTCAGTCCCCATTTTTTCATTATAAATGTAATAAAACCTTTAAACAAATTACTTAAGATGGACCAATACCCATTTGGAATTCTTACATATGTCTACTATTGGAACCTGTTTTGAAATCATGTAAAAAAGATATTTTGAAAAGTTATAAGTAGCAAATGGCCACATTTGGGGGACTAGCTCATGTATATAACATATTATATAACAATTATTGCAGCTAAATGTTTTAGAACCAAATCTAATTTGAATACTGATATGTTTAAGAAGCTATTGGATATTTATGCATTTATGAAGTGATGTGCTGATGTTTGAATAAAAAAAAAAAACTTGCTTATGCACATTTATTCATTATGATTTCATGGCGTTGGCATTTGATTTACAGGGTTAAATAATAACAAAATGTGATTTAGGGAAAAAAACAATCCCTTAATAACAATAATGACAAGGCCTATAAAAGTTTGGATTTCGAGAGCAGCATGAAAAATGCTTCATTTATCGCAAACAAACATTAGGCCTGACGCCTGAGAGATCGATGGCGTATACTCAAATGGAGCTCTTTATCAAAATCACTGTTTCCACTCTGCCTTCCTTCACCCCTTTCCTCACCTCATGAATAGCAATGAGGATTTTCCCATAACAGTAAACCATCATGAGAAGAGGCAGCAGCAGACAGAAAATGAAGAGGCAGATGACATAAGACTGGGTTTGTGGGGAGCGCTGGCTCCACTGCACTGAACAGGTGGTTCCAGGACCTTCAGGACCGTAGCTGCCCCAACCAAAGAGTGGTGGTGCAGTCCATACAAGAGAGTAGAGCCAACAGCCACTGATGGAGAACCAGGCCTTTTTACAGTCAGGTGTGCCTGCTTTTGAGCAGTGAAGGATGACACTGTAGCGCTCAAAGGACAGTACGGCAAGAGACGCCAGAGAAACAATACCTGTTGATATAAAACATTTAATTAGCATTAATATCTGTTTTGTTAATGCTATGGGTAAAACAATATATCTCTACAGTTATTGGGAAAGGCTCAACTTTTTTAATTGAACTTAATAAACATAATAAATAGAACGTTCTCACTAATAATTTATGCTGTTTATGCAAACATTGTCACTGCCCCCTAGAGGTTGGACTTATTACACACTCTAATGCATTTTGGTCAAGTGCAGTGGCGTTAAGGGGAAAAAGACAGAAAAGCAAATGTAAACACAAATCGGTTAATAGAACTACACAAAACAAAAAGGACCCACTGGGGGGAAACTAACTGAACTTAGATCACATAAACATAATCTAACACTTAAACACAAAACAAAGTCAGCACTGTAAAAGCATTTTAAGCAAACTGAACCGACTCACAAGATATATAAAAACAAATCTATGAATTAACAATAAGCTTACTTTCAGCAGGAGTCTGAGAAGAGCCACAGGACAAGGACACAGAAGAATATTGTGAAAATCAACAGTGACAGACAGAGGAGAGACAGAGAATATAAAGGAGAGAAAAAAAGGTAATAGAATCAGGAACAGGTGTGGAGGTAATTAGGAAGAACCCGGAGGAGCAGGGGAGAGAGAGAGGGTGTTTTATTGAGAATTTATTTGTGTATGTTTTTCAATGCACATATTTTGTTTTAGTTTGTTTATTGATTATATTTTCTGTATTATTCACATAAATAGGGCAATGCTTTTAAGTATCTGTTTCTCTGCAGCCACACCTACTTTTATTTGGTACATTATGTTGGAAATGTTGCGACAAGCCTTTTCAGAAGTTTAGAAGAACACAGTATTTTAATGTCTGTAATCTTTAAACTACTCAACAATAGATTGAAGGAAGGTATTTGAACTTGAACCTACGTATTTTTTCATAGATAGAATACAGTTATGTGCATGATAAGCGGAGTGTAACATTACACAATATGGCAGATGCATAGAGTTAACTGAACACTATGTAATTTTTTGTCACTAGAAGTTGCATATCAAAAAGAAACTGGTACCATTAAGAGTCTATGGGACAAACTATGTGAACCATAAACATTAACTAGATTATATTTAATTTAAAAACTGAAAATCTGAACATTTTACAAAATTTCACAACACTTAAGTGATACTTTGATTCCGTAGAATGCAGGTATGTTTGAAATACTGATGTACTGAATGTAAAAAATTTACATATTGAACATTATTAGTATCCATTGATAACCGAATAAGATTAAGCATTGTTTGTTTATTTAAACAAAAAGTATGGTCATATAACTTTAGAGTGAATACAGCATTGTAAAACACATTTTTTGTTATCATACTGGCTAAAAGAGGCCCCTAGGTGGCCACACTCTTTGACCTGAACGGGAATAAGTTGTTAATACGTGGAAAAAAAATTAAAATGCCATGAAAATTATATTTATGTCATAAATTTATATGAATAGGTTATATCAAGTTAGCAGTGAATAAGGGCTATATTTTAATGTGCAGTCATTTTCAAGCTTACGATTAGTGAACCCTAGGACCAAACCCATAATGGACTTAGATCGATTTATTTATGACAGATTTAAAGCAAGTTAAGTGTTCTCAAAAATAGAATGGGAAAACTTTTTCTATATTAGTGTTGGCCCTTTAACGAAAAGTGCACCAGCCATAACTGAATTATTTGTTAGTGTTTTATAGCAGTTAAGAAGAGACAAATAAACCATAGTACTTAATTGTTTTACAAAGAAATGGCGATGGACGTAATAACTTAAATTGCAGTTTTTGTTCTGTTAAGCTCGTAGTGCTAACACTTTACAGGGAACATTAGTCATTCATTAGTTTTAAAGCAGCAAAACCACGACTTGTCTAAATTATTTGGGATGCTGCTTGGTTTCGGTGAGCATTTTAATAAAATAGGTTGAAAATATTGATAATTTTGACATAATCTTACCGAAAAGTGCGTTAGCAAAGCCATACCACCTGCAGCCGTTAACTCCCGTCAGCCACCGACCGGAAATAGATGCAGCGAAGCTTAAAGGTGTCCCAAACAAACAGACGAGCATGTCGCTCACACAGATGTTCAGCAGGATCAAGTTTGTCTGTGTCCTTAGTACGTGAAAACGTGCGAAAATCACAAGAACTAGAAAGTTATTCACAAAGCCGAAAATGAAGATTGCTCCCAAAAACACAGCCACCAAAGTGAATCCCGCTCGGCTGAACCCAGCTGGATTCGCGGGAATCAGACTCTCTAGCTGGCTTCCGTTTACCGAGGATACTCTAAAAAATGTAGAATTAAACATAATGGAGCTGTAGCAAGACAACTGCTTTGTGGAACTGTGTTGTTGCACTGCTTTATGAAGAACACGTGAATTGTATCGTGTTATTTTTTCCCTTCTCATGCCCTCGAGGGCAGCACTGAAACCCTCTCGTTCAATCTGCCAGCTGCTCAATCACCATCAGAAATCGAATTGAACTAAACCATATTTGGGTCAAATGTTGTATTCAGGAGGTATAATCAGCCCAAACAGGTGTAGATCAAGCAAATGGTAGAGAAAATTGGTAGAGTTTTATACCTGTTCAATTAAAAGAAGTTGTGTTACTGACATTGATTCAATGATTTGTTTGGGTGAACTATGCATAATTTTCATGGTATGTAGTTGCAAATATAATCTGCCAGAATTAAGTCAATTATTGGATGAATTATTAAGCCTCGGTGCCGCGAGAGGAAGGGAGAATGCTTTGTTAACTCTGAGTGACAGACAGAGGATGCTCCTGTCAGAACTCTTCACTTTGTCATGCAAGATATTTTGTTCTCTTTTGTGTTAATTGATCCATCCTTTCATTTTTTCACCGTACAGTAAATCTGTGGAGTTTTGGGTGGTCATGGGATGGGTTTTTGCGGAGAATGTGATAGGCTTAAACTTAATCCATGTTGGGAATGTGAGTATTGGTTAAATATGAGCACTTTGTCCTTCAAGAGACCTCACCACCCCTATTACTCTATTAACAAACTTATTGTGTATAATTAAAATCTATTATCACGTTAAAGATTATGTGTACTATAACTTGTACAGCGTATTGTTAAATGTACAACCACAAACAGGGAGCTGCTAAGGAGGTCATGTGACAAAAACGTACGTACAGGAATCAGGTAGAAACATAAGCTTTGAGCCTAAATGGATCGACTTGCAGACCGAAATAAAAAAGCTTTAGAGGGCATTTAGGGTCACAATCATGTTGACTTAACAACAATTATCTGCTGTTCAAGGTTTAAAAACTGCTTTCTAATGTAGCAGATGGTAGAAGTTGTCATTGCAGCACGCTCACTGTTCGATTATTGATGACTTGGCACATTTGAAATGTTCCCCATCTGCCCTCATTTTCTTTCTCTCGTGTGAAGCACATAAATCATGCTTGTCCCAACAGAAGACAAAGGGTATTGCTCAAAGTTTTGTTCTTGAACGTTGCCTTAGACATAATTATTCCTTACAGTTATATAGTGAGTTTCTGGGCACTCAAAACATATATTGGAGATTTGCTCAAATAATCTATCCCAAATGAGTAACTTCATGGACAATGTGACGTCTGCCATTCTGTACCAAAACACGCATCACATACTTACTTACTGTTAGATAAGAGACAGGAACTTGGCCAATAGGTAAATTGTGTAATTAGGAATCTCAAGACATTGCCAGTTCTGAAGGAACCAAAGAGGACACAAAGCAACTTGAAACTTTCATTTAAGATCTCTTATGGTCACTCACCTGCCCCTTGATAAGGTACACCTTGCTAGAACCAAGTGGGCCCCCAATTTTTCTTCAGAACTACCTTAATACTTCATGACACAGATTCGAAAAGGTACTGGAAACATTTCTAAGACAGTTTAGCCCATATTAACAAAATAGCATCATGCAGTTGCTGCAGATTTGTTGGTTCCCGTTCCACCACATCCCAAAGGTGCTCCACTGGATTGAGATCTGGTCACTCTGGAGGTCATTTGTGCACAGTTGTCATTTTCAAGAAACCATGATGATTCACGCTCACTTGATATCTTTTTATCGGACTATTCACTGTAAATCCTAGAGATGGTTGTGCATGAAAATCCGTGTACATCAGCAGTTTCAGTTTGGTAATTCAAACATATGTAATCAGAGAGCAATATGTCACTATAGGGCTGGGCGATTAATTTAAAAGTAACTGTAATCGCCATTCAGAAGCTTCTATCTGATTTTTCCAGGTCGATTATTTTGATTGCTTTCCATTTACAAACACTACCTTGTGTGGAGTCACATGACACCACTCTGTAAATGTTTATCGTAGGCAATGTGTGCTTTATTTTCAGTTGCTCATTAATTGATTTTGAATAAATAGACATAAATGGTGTCTGTTTCTTTCAATTATTTTAATAATAAAGTAATGTACACTTCATTATAAAATCTCGCAGCATTTTCGCTGTACAAAACTTCTCATGGAACTATCAGAGCAAAAATAATAATAATAATAATAAAATACTCATAATGTATTAGAGTATTCAAATCACCCAGCCCTATATATCACTGTAACTGACTGATTTAGTAAACAACATACTTTGCACAATCTAATTTTCTATGTAAATTGGGGTTTAAAACTGGGGGGAAAAACAAAACCAAGAGTATGCAAACCCTCTCCTTCTGAAAATAAATACAAGTTTGAAAAGAACTACATAATATGTGCTCAAACTTTGCCCTTTTGTCATAATCATTTCTCATACAACGGAATTGTGGCATGCATCACTGCTTGAGGGGACGAGAGTGAAACAGGTTTGCAAAGAACATTTGTACAGTGTACGAGACATTTGTACAAGACATTCAATTTTGCTTTGCATACATTCCAAATATGGCTCTAGAAATCTTGACAATTCACTGTTTTTGTCCCTCGTGGTCCGATGAAAAGCTTTCTTTAAGCAGATCGAATATAAACATTGACATTCAAAGCAACCTTCCTCAAAACAGATTTTACTTCTCCCATGAAACAGCTTAATGAAACGCCCCGTCGCAACAAATACTCTCAATTATTACAAGCTTATTTACATGTTCACATAAAACAGAAGGTATTAAATTCTATTCATCCCAGACGAATGTCCGATATCTTCAAAGTACCAGTTTGGGTCATGCTCCCTCCAGATGTTCAAAAGCACAGGATTCAGATGATCATGTAAAGCAGAGAAGGCTTGAGATGATAATGTGTTTTCACACCTCAATGCCAGAGATCACTTGTTCAATACCAGTATAAATCCTTATTGATTTCCGAGACGGACACTCCTGGAAAACACAAAGAGATTAGAGATAAATGTCTTATAACTTAAACTGCTATATCAGACATGAACGTGTGATTTTCCTTATCTTTGTAAACTTTAATAATTAGATCATTCTGAATATATTTAACAAACGTTAATAGAGAAAAAAACAACTTTATTCATATAATAATGAAATTTCTAGTTCGTATAAACATGGAGGACCTCTGTCCAGCAACAATGAAGCCTCACAAAGAAATAAACATAGACATTATTTAAAATCAACTTGTCTGTCTTTTTTTGATGACAGCTGACTCTAAAATAGCTTAAGAATAAATCAACTTATACAAATTTGATTACAATACAAAACCTAAAATATGGTATTAAACAGTAGAGGCTACACACTGGTAAAACAAGTGGTAAAATGGCTGAGTTTAATAAGGAAACGTTTCAAAGCACAAGTTATTTGGATGATTAGATGTTTAATCAAAAAGAATTGGACTTGCATTGCGATGGACTGGCGACCTGTCCAGGGTGTACCCCTACCTCTGACCCAATGTGCGCTGGAGATAAGCACCTGCAGACCCCCGTGACCCCAAAAGGGAATAAGCGGACTGAAAAAATGAATTTTTTTATTTTTGCCGTTTCATTTTGCAAGAAATGACTTGCATTTGAATATTCGCGACTTACCAAATAACCAACTTTCAGTAGATGTAGAGATTTGGTCAGAAATTGGATTTCCTGACACTTATGCGTTCCTGATATTTATATGACAAAACAAAATTGAAAAGCCTTCACAGCTGGTCGTACTTTAAACTGTGTTTTATCGGTTCTACATTCGTAAAGCAATAAAATGGCTGTGTTTAATAGGGAGAAGTGCCAAACCATGAGTTATTCTAATGATTACATGCTTGGACTCGCAATTGGAGCTCCCATTTTTAATGATTACGAGAGCCAAACCACATCAAGTGCATGAATATGCATTTTTTCAATCATTTGCATAGAGGAGTGTGTATTATTACATCCGAGCTGAAAAATAGTCTATTTCGAAGGGAACTAGTGGTAACTTTGTAACTTTTGTCCAAACAGGATATAATGTACCAGTATTTTTCATTATTGGAGGATGAAATGTGATGCTTGCCTAAAACAAGCCTGCCTGAATCATTTGAAATCACATACAAATTCAACCAATAGGAATGAGGTTTACTGTACCTGAATCCAAACCAATTCTGCTTCCAGAAACATCTTTAAAAGCCGTCCCTGAATTCCACTCTGATCTGTTCTCAGATTTTACAAAAGGAGGCATCATGAGACCCCCTGCTGGCCGATCGATTTGTAGAAGATTGAGGTAGGAGCTGGTACTCTCTGGGCCTGCGGGCGGCTGCTGGTATACTAGCGGTGGCAGTTCGAAGCTTGAGCTTTGTCTGGGTGGACATGGCCAAACTGATGAAGCTGTTGATAATGACGATGAAGACAGTCCCGAGGGATTCACGATAACTCCCTGGGATTGAGCTTGAGGTTCAATGGAGCTCAGCTGTGTCAGCTTTGAGGAGGAGTGTGTTGGTTTAGACCATGTGATACCAGAGAAAGCCCACGAGGAGGATGGGGTGTCTAGAAAAAGAACCAACAGACATGTTTAGATAGGAAAGATAGACATTGAGAATGATAGTTGTTTATCGTACCTTTTAGAGTTCTGTTGCTTTCTTTGGCTTTAGTGCTCAGGTCTTTTGGAATGGTGGCTTTGTTGAGAGCTCGGAAGAAGTGCTCATCCACCGCGGTGTTGATGTCCCCTTGAAAGTATGTGAAGACCTGAGGAGACTCTTTATGCTCCTGTGAACGCTCAAACACTCGGTTCTCCATCATCCTGACTAAGCGAAACACAACACACAGCTTTACTTTGTGTCCTTTGTGAAAACATTACAAAGGTGCTTTTTATGTGGATGGATTGCAGCTAATTACAAATATAAATGAATGGAAGATCATTTGGGTTATAGGATAAACCAGAATCAAAATATCTGCCGAAATTATTTGGTTGATAAATTACACAGGGTCGTGATGGTAGGGGCAGGGAAAAATCTTTTGTGGTACCTCACAACGATTCCGTTACCTCGCGAAACACATTTGCTCTTCCTCGCAAAGCTTGCATACCTTTGCACACATTTATGCTACTTTCCAAAGATTGTGTTCCCTTACAAAGATTGCATTTCCTCGCTAAATACATTTGCATTAACTGCCACAAATTTTGTTCCCCCGCAAAACATATTTGTGGTCCCTCACAGAACATATTTGCATTACCTCACAAAGATTATATACCTCGCAACACATTTGTTACCTTGCAAAGATTAGATTTCTCACAACACACATTTGTGTTACCTCGTAAAGATTATATTCCTCGCAACACACATTTACGTTACCTCACAGATTACATTCCTCATGGTACGTTTGTTACCTCGCAAAGATTACATTTCTTCCAACACACATTTGCATTACCTCCCACCAAATTTGCCCATACCATCATGACATCAAAGTTTGCATTAAGTTGTGGTTGTAAACAAGTAGCTTGGGTTGAATAGTTATTAGATAAATCCAAATGATAACTTTAAAAAAAAAAACATAACCAATCAATAAAAACATAAATTTATCTATGCATACACTCAGATTTGTGTCACGCCGACTGAGTGAAACACAGCACACAGCTTTTTATTGCTAAAAAAAGTTGTGGTTGTAAGAAAAAAAATCTATAAAAAGGTGTGTTAGTTGTAAATAAATGGAAATTGAAACCTTGAAACATCATTTAACAAAGTCATCTCTGTTGATCCCTGTCCAATAGATTTACTTTTTTTTAATTTAGAATTTCTTTCCACTTGGAACGGTTACATTTTGTAATGCTGAACACAAAATCAATAGAAGTTTTTATCAAACTCTATTAAAGTGAAATTTGCAAATTGTGTTTATACTTTACCTTGACTTTAACCATTTTTAAATTAATAAAAACATAATTAAAAAAACAAAATGTGTCGATTTACCACAAACACATAAAATAATTACTCTAAATCAAAAAGCTCTTGAAATGAACAGAAATTATCGCTAAGAGCCTATTGAAACTTATAGGCACTTCTATTTCTCTAAAGTTTTTGAATAACATTCTCAAAACCAATCGACACCCAGTTTGCAGCTTACCCGACTGAATCCAGAGCTCATCCAGTCTCCAATCGCACGAAAACAAACCGAATGTGATAGTTTGTGCAGAGTCTGAGAGCTTCCTTACATGTGCACTCAAAAAAATGCACCCTAGCAGGATGAACAAGGTCATCTCACACAGATAGCATTACTGCTGGCTTTTACTGAACCACGCTCCTTAAGGAAACACAGTTAGTTTTGTGATAGAAGGAAACCTAAACTAATGAAAGAAATCAGAAACAACAATGCGGCCACAAAATAGTATTTTTACTATAAAACTATTGATAGACACTTGCAGATCAGACAACAGTGAGCACAACCACATCATTATTTACAGTTATTTTTTCACCATTATTTCCACTGCCCATATTTGAAATGCAGAAAATGAATTAATTAAAATGAAAACTGTATAATTTGGGCAAAAGACATTATGCAGGCCCGACTTTAGGAATCCTCCTCATCACTTCCTGCAAGACTGCTGTCAGTCGATGCCATTTCTTCCTCTTCCTCATGTTTCTTCTGCAGGGGCTTTGAGGTGCTTTCTTTCTCTTCCTGTTGACATTGTTCTGCTGTTTCTTGTGTGCTGCAATTCAGTTCTGCATTTGGTTTCGAGGAATCCGCTTTAGTGTCACCGGTTGCTTTCTCATCACCCAGAAACGACGACCAGCCTTTGAGCCTCTCTTCTCGCTCTCGTGATGTTTCCTCAACCTGGACGAGCAATCACAAGAACATCAGCACACACTGCCACTAATCTCAGTTATTTTACATGATTATTTGCACACAGTATTATACACACACATATATATATAAAAAATTATTACAGTAGTACCAAGTATAGACTGGGAATAAACTATTTTTGCTACAATGAAAAGCCAGTAAAGGAATCTCCATATCTTGCTTCTGTGATTACAAGGTGAAAAACCCCTCTCCAAAAAACAGCTACTCATAATTTGAGACAATTTAGCCCCTGCACACTTCTGAAACATCTTCCACAACAATTAAAAAAAGGACTCGTTTTTAAAACCTTTATTACATTTAAAGGCAACACCCATGTTTTCATTATTCAGCACATTCCAGATTTGATCATTTTCAAAATATGCAATGCGACTAAAAAAATAAACATACTGAAGAAGCAAGAATGTAAAACCTAAGATTGTTACCTGGTAATCAGTTACACCATCCCACAGCTCTGCAGACAGTTGCCTTCCTCCAAACCAGCGTCCGTTCAGAGCCACCTGACACTTGTCTGCCTCTTCAGCTTCCTTGAATGCCACAGACGCCACACCATCGGGATGCCTCTGATACCCCGGGTAAGTAAGCAGACAGTGGAGTGTGAGAAATGGTGGAAAGAGTGTTTGCAGTTTGCAGCAGCAGAAGAGAACTTACATCAAAGATGATGACCTTCTTGACTTGGCCGAATTTCTCACATTCTGTCCTCAGATCCTCTCTGTACTCATTCAGCTCCAGCGGGTCCTCCTGAAAAGATTGTAATTTACCGGTAACTCCTCATCATCTTAGAAAGGCTTGAGTTTGAACTGAACTGAATAAATGTTCAAAAAAATGATAAAGTGAAAGATGGAACTAAACACTAAAGTCAATGCATCTGCGTTTTTAAAGTTACACCATTCTGAATGGCAGATAATGTCTCAACCAAAATATTCACACTCTGAATGTACTGTTTAATCATTGTTTTTGTTTTGTCTTTGTTATTAAAAAAACAAACATTTTGAACCTTATTGTTTCAAGAAAGACCAGGACGTGACGTCACAACGGGAAGTTGTGAGACCATGAGACAAACTGGAGACCCTTGCAGAAATCTTGCAGCACCTCTCTGAGTCTTCCCCTTCCCCCTCCTATAATCTTCTTTTGTTCTCAATGCATTATATTAGTTAAATAAAGCCGTATTTTGTGTTAAATCTAGCTTCCAGAGTCTTCTATTATGAAAAACATATCAACAGCAGTTTAATAAAGTGACCTTGAGTTTCTTAATAAATGATTATATGTCACAGTAGGTTCAATTATGTCATTAAAAAAACAACTACATTTTCCAAAAAAATCGAACTTTGGTTTAATAAACTTTAATGAAATGAAAAAAGAAGCATAATAAACTACATTATTATTTATTGACCAAGAAACATATCTTTCAATCAAGTGAACGAAAAGGCATCTCTGTGGATGTATGTGTGTGTATATATATATATATATATATATATATATATATATATATATATATATATATATATATATATATATATATATATATATATGGTACTATATCGCCATCCCCAACCTTTTTCACTCCGCAGACCACTTTAATGCAGGCATTTCTTGGACTAGTGCTCAGTATATGCCTCATTAATCCCCTTTTTCAAGAAGGACTCATTTTGTCTGTTAAAAGCCTTCTTTTTCTTTAGAAAAATGTGCAAAAACATCTGTTTCTCATTTTGCCAGCTTGTGGGTTCAATTTTGGAGATTTATTCAAGAGAATATGGTTATATTTCACAATTAAAGATCCAGAATCAGTTAATAAAAAAATAAAAACAAATCTGTGCTGCCCCCTACTAATTGATACACGGGCCCTCAACGATCTGGTGCTTTGATAAAAGCAGGCCAAACCATATCTCCAGGAAAGTTTCCCTATACTACAACACATGATAAGACATGGTGGGTTGCATCGTCACCACTGGATTAGAGGCCATTGGTATTGCTGCCACTCTACTCACTTGGTTGAAGTCACATCTTCACACCCCTCTCAGTTTGTTCAAATTAAATGCCATCATTCTAACCTGTCTTCTGTCACTTCTGGTGTCCCACAAGGATCTGTCCTTGGCCCAATTCTCTTTCTCATCTACATTGTTTGCCCCCATGTCACATTATCAGGAAATTTGGTATAAACTTTTACTTACCTTTATGCAGATGACACAACTTTATTTTACTACTAAACCAAACTCCTCCCTCATCCCCGACTGCATGCTTGCCCTAAAATGTTGGGTTGTGTAAGTAAGAATACAAAAATATTTGGATGCGAGTTTTGCCTGCTGTAAGGTGAGTACCTAACACACAAATTATATGCTAAAGTGTCCACTTTATTTCTTGTTTAAAATATTGCTTTATTAGAAAAAGCCCCTAACTCCCCACTGCTAGAAAAACCCTTTAAATTTAATCACATGACAACGGCACACTTGCGTACTAGTCTTTGGGAGAAACACCTTTAGTAACACCTTTTTAGTAATCTGAAGTGGGTATACCATTTATTATCTTTTAAAATATCATTTCATCTATCATCCCTGTTTATACTCCCATATTTACACAGATATGTTTAAATAACCCAATAATTCACAGTTACATTATTTACCATCAGCTGTACTCATTTTACAAATTAAAATGGTGAAAGCCTTGCTCTGCAGAACCACCCCTGCATTCCTGCTATCATCTGATGCTTTAAGTTGCACCTACCAGAGGAATGCAGATCAACCTGCTGGAAGCAGACAAAGTTAACAAAGCCGTGACGCTTAAACTGTTGCTAATCAAGAGCACTTTAATTACCCCACACTACTGGAATACCAGTATAGGGCTGAACTTAATCTAGGCTGCTTAACAAATTCTCTAGCACAGGTTTCATCTGCAGCAAATGCCCCATCAGCCATTCCAATGATGCAGATGGTACCCAGAGTGCAGCACTGTAAACAAAATGTTCTGTATTACATGGGTTTGCGTTAAGGTTGACTCTTGCCTCAAAATCGCTGGGATGAAACATGTTTTTGATGATGACCACTTTTTCATGTCTTTTGCGAGCATCCTGGGATTTCTCAGGCCTCCAGTCCAGCTGCCTGATTAGAAACAAGAGATTTTCTCAGGGTTTATGCAGGTTTAAAGACATTTTAATACAATATAGAGATGTATTAGCCAAATGTGAATATTGATATTGTACATTAGCACTTTTCAGAGGGGCAATGTGTGTTTAAGACACTTTTTATTGAACACATAAAATAATCAAACAGAAACACGTTTTTCATAATTTTTCCATTGCTATTAAAATAAGTTTCACAATTTAAGACTTTTTAATTCCATTTTAAAGTCCATTAAATATCAAAATTAAGATTTAAATCATACTTATGTTTATCTAAAACACGGTCATAAATTACTGCGAAAAGTAATGTTATTAAACATATGTCAAAATTTTCCTTTAAAACAAATTTTTTATTGTGATTTTATTGACAGCAATCTAAAAAAAATCTAACAAGAAACTATGGATTTCTTGATTGTGCAACTTTTCAAAATGCTGTGTTTAATAAAGAGTTAAGTCTCATGAGAAATGTTACTATTAAATTACAAATTTCATGTAAAACTAGCGTTTATGATTTCAATTATATTTTCAGCCTTTTATGTGACAAAAACATAATACTATTGTTTTCCTACTTTTAAAACCTTTGAAGGCGACTTTACTTGTGGTAAAAATTGTGGTTTAAATTACTTCACTTGTAGTTACTAGGGCAGCCATCTTTGTTAAACAACCAAAAGTGCATGCTGGGAAACCTGTCTCAAGCACACTCGATCTGAAGTGTTTTAGAAATCTACGGCCGGTGAAAAATGATTTAAGATCTAGAACAGTGAATTGAAATAAATTAAAGACTTTTTAAAGCCTAAAATTTAGGTTTCTGCTTTAAGACCCTATGGAAACCCTGTAAAATATTTAACTTTGTTTGTATCAAACTAATGCAACATATAAAATTAACTTTTTTTAAACAAATGGACTTTCCCATGCAATATTCATATTTTTGGCATATAATAATACTGAATTTAAAGATTAATGGTTTCACAATCAATCAGTCGGTTTTTTTCACAGTATATGCAGGTTCTATTGAAATACATTTCATAAACATAGAAACTATTAACAGGTTAAAATAATAGTTAAAACAAGCCTTTCAGAAAAATCGGTATAATTATATTAAAATTTACAAAAAATAAATACAACTATATTCCTGAACATTTGTTGATATTTTATGGGAAAAATTGGCTTAATTCTTGTGAGCCAGAAGAACTAAAAAGAGGATACTGTTTCTCAAAAATAAATGTTACAAAACAAATATGAAATAATGTTAGTATTTTAAAGTTTATTGTTGGAGAGCTGGGGAAGTGCTTTCTGACGGGACATTTTTTTAGATGAATGGGTTAAACCCAGAGCTGCTTGAGTGAAACAAGGCTGTTTGCATGGCTCGACTGCTCACTGCTGTTATTTACCCCAGAGCAAGAGTGGCAGCAATTTAAAGACTTTTTAAGAGCCCACAGACACCCTGCATAAATTAAATCAGAATACTAATCAGAATTGATCATTTTAATTATACTATTGTTATTTTAACAAGGTATTAGTCTGAATAGTATACAGCCCACAGCTACGCAATAAACACAGCTCAAGCGGTTTCTTACTTCTGTTGCTGTTGCAGTTTCTTGCGGTACTCTTTGTTCTTTTTCTTCTTCTTGCTGGCATCATATTGTCCTTTAAGTTCAAATTGTGCCTCCTCCACATGCATTTGGTAGCCCCGAATCTCATACTCATCCAGGAGCTGCTTGGCTAGAGCCACAGACTCTTTCTTTAAACAAATAACAAATTATTTCTTGACAAAATGTCAAAACAAATGGCAACGACAGTATAATAGCAGTTATATACAAAGGGATTGAATATTTCAGAGCAAACGTTCAGAAGAAACTTATGTCTATCGTGATTGTTTAGACATACACTAACTGGCCACTTAATTAGGTACACTTGCCCAACTGCTCATTAACACACATTTATAATCAGCCAATCAAATGATAGCAACACAATACATTTAGGCGTGTAGATGTGGTCAAGATGATCTGCTGCAGTTCAAACTGAGCATCAGATTGGAGAAGAAAGGTGATTTAATTGACTTTGAATTAGGTAAGGTTGTTGGTGTCAGACGGGCTGGTCTGAGTATTCCAGAAACTACTGATCTACTGGGATTTTCACAAACAAGCACGCATCAATGCCATGTGAAGGATTAAGGCAGTTTTGAAGGGAAAAGGGGGTCACACATGGTACTTGCTGGCGTACCTAATAAAGTGGCCAGTGAGTGTAGATATAAATGCTAGAAAGAACAACAGTTGTTATAACAGCTCAGATCCAAACCTCTTCAGAAACAAAGATGAAAATATATATATATTTTTTAAATTCTACAGACAAACCTTCAAGTAGCAGCAAAGTCCATCTCCTTTCTGGTTCCCATCTTTGTCCTTATAGATCTTGATTTTATATTCTTCTGTGATGGGATCACGCATGACAATCCCACATTTAGACATGACCTCCACAAACTCATCAGGAGTAATGTCTGGTGGAAGTCCTGAAAAAAAAAGATTTTCATACAAACAGGGTTTGTGATTTTAACCTCTTAAGCCCTGAGGCCTATTTTCCGAAAATCCTATACTTTTACTTTTTAAGGCATTTCTCAGCTTTTACAAGGCCTAAACTGCAAATCTTGGTATCAAAATGAAGATAGGTTCTTGGGGAGTGGTGTGGATGAGTTAATTTGACAGTCAAGAACACTGGGTAAGAGTAATTGATGTTGGAATGGCAAAAATGAACTCCACCTAAAAAAAAAAACATGTTTCCTCCAATATCTCCTTATTTTACTTATAACGAAGCAAATAAACACAATCAATTGTAACAATACATGTCAAGGACATCTGTGGCAAGTTTGGTGTTCATACTACAAGAAACTAATATTCTGTAAAGGTTTTGATTGAACAAAGTTCAGGCGTAATCCATGTTGGCACAGTTTGGCACAATTTGGCACAATAACTGAAATATGGAAAAAATCTTGTCCAAAGCTTCAGCTACGTTAATAGTCTTCTTTTGTTGCTTATGGGACATGATTTCAGCAAAAAAAACTCCTAAAGAAAAGCTGTAAAAGGGGGGTAGAAGCTCATTTACGCCATCTTGCTGCGCTTTTGGGAACCTTTCATTCACAAACGCTTTCGACGTCGAGCTTCTGCGTGTCCCTACCCCCCGACCATCTGTCCAATCCGGGAGATCTATATATCGCTGGAAAGCTCTGATTCTATGGAAACCAATCAGCTCAACCATTTTGAGACTGACGGGATCGCCGACGAATCACACGACGCGCAGCGTGGAGAGACCACCTCTTACGCACGGGGAGTCATTCCATATTTGGTGACGTCATGACGCCACAGAGCTACAGAAATAATCAAAAATGGCGTTTGCGCGAAGCTATCGACCGGACATAACAACAAACGGACTTTTATCGCTATGGAAATAACTTTTTGTTGAAAAAACGGCAAAGGTAAGACAAGATTTACATGCTTGCTTGGTTTTCGCTGGCGTTTTTTCGTGGAACTTTCGCTCCCTGCTCTGAAATACTTCATGCAATGTTAATGAGTTGCATATCACTGGATTCAGGTGGTTGTTAGCTTTCATTTAATGTAATGGTTTTGGTGTTTCAGTTTATATTGTGGATACATATCGCACATAAGCAAAAACGTGGTCATGAATTATACTCCGGATATGTTGTTGTTTATTTGCATGGCGTTCGAGCTGTGGTTAACGGATATGAAATTGAATTAGATACGTTTTTAGAGGAGTTTCCGCTGAACACAACAGTATTTAATATGTGTGGGTTATTCTCAGGGTTCGTGAGCTATGAGTGAAAATGTAACGCACAAGGGGGCAAGTCCCCGGTACCGGGGACTCTCGGGCTTAAGAGGTTAAACTCTTGGCTCCTGAATGCCATGCTTTACTAAATTTGTTAATTTTGCATGTGTGTATAATAAACACTGTTTTAAGGTTGTTGCTTTACATGCAAATTCATTGTGATCTCACGTCCACTTCCAAAATGGGGCGGAGCCAAGACTCCCACCCCTGTTTTGTATAAAGCAATAAACAAAAGAAGAGAATCCACATGAGTGAGGAGAGAAAGAAAGTTATTCAACTGTACATGTCAGAAATTATTAACGCAGCACTTGGAAACTGTGAGCCACTTGACCTTCATAGACGAAACCCTTTGGAGCTCTGTTGTTCATTCACTGGATGATGATGAAGGCTCTTGTGCTTAGACTTACATCCTGAAATAGCGCAAGGATGTTCCTTTGGGGACACTGCTTGCAGTTGAATGCTAACAAAGGCAGGCTTTACAAGCAACAACAAAGTGAATGGCTATCAGCTCTGATTGGATGGACACTAATTTTCTTTTACTAAATGTTAAAAAATGACTTTAGCATCACAGGAGCCCCTACATATTTTTAAGCCAATTCATCACAACTTCCAAAAAAAGATATATCCATCAATGGTATAGTGTTAATTAACCCAGAGACCAACTGTAGTCTAATAATATAGAAAATACTCACCAGTAACATAAACATTTGTGTTTTTGTCCTTTTCAACATCAAACCAGGCTGTAAAATAAAAGACAGAAATGCATTTTAATTTAAAGACATGGAAAAGGGGTTGTACCAGCAGAAAATGCAGCATTTTTGATTGAAAAATCATCTGAAACACTATGAACTGGCAACCTGGATGGAGAAACACTACTGACTATGATTGAAGGATAGGTGACGCAGCAGGGCGGAGAAGACCAAAACACCAAATCACACCCAAAACATTGCACTCGCTTATAAAACGCAAAGGTACTTCTGAGTGAACTACAGTCAGTTATATAAGAGCATTAAAAATAACATGATGTCTTATTGTCTCTTAACATTTCAGGGCAGATTTATGAATATTTGGATTAAATATGTAATACCTTGTTCTCGAACATTTGCTTGTATCCATAATTTTGAGTTGCAATATTAAATCTGTTTTAAAGCTGTGGATGTCAGAGAAAACCATTTGGAATGCTTAAAATTTCAAGAATTTTATAAACCGAGAAAATGGCACAAATTTAACCAATTTTAAGGTTTTCAAGTCCCAATAGGGATACTGATGACAAAACATTTTAGATAGATATTCATTGTAATAGAAAAAATATATATTTTGAATCCTATTGTTCTGAGATAAAAAAAGGAAGTTGCATCACAGACCACCTGCCTCTTTGTAGTTTCTCTTTGCCTCATTCCAGCTCTTTTGTCTCTTTCCTCAATGCAGCATGTTTTTTAGCTGTGAGCATCTTCAGTGTTAAAAGCCAATTTGAGCGACGTTTCCTTCTTAAACCTTGCTTCCAAAGTCTTCTGTAATGGTTTATTATTAATATTTCAAAACCGGAATTTTGAGGAGCACTCCATTTTATGGAAAAAGGCACATTCTCTAACTCCCTTAGAGTTAAGTAATTGTTGTTAACGATTTTGTAATCGATTTAGCCGTTCTCATCGTATCACTTTAAAGTTTCTTGATTATAACATTCTAGTGAGAGAGTAGTTCCATGCACTTTGGCTAAGAAAATGAATCTTCCCAGATTCTTTTTGTCCACAAAAAGTCACATATGAATAGCGTCTTTTTTAAATAAAAATAATTCTTTAAATAAAAAAATATTACTTGAATCTGCTTTTCTTTTCTCTCCTTTCTTAGCAGCCTCTTTATTTTTCACTTGCTCTGGTGCCTCCACAGTTTCTTTTGGCTCCTCTTGTTTCTTAGGCTCAGTTGGTTTCTCAGGGACAGACACTGTGGAAGGGATGCCAGCTGATGGATCAGGGGCCCCTTCTTCGTTGAATCCATAGTTTGCTTGATATGCAGCAATGAAATCATCATTTATCTATAAAAGATACAAAAGTGTATTTTAATATACAACTCATCTTGAATCAAATCACACATCTTTGCTTAGTGGAGACCTTTGGAAACCAAGCTCTTTTGTCATGGTCCCAGTCGTACACGGTTCCATCTTCAGGATCAGTATATGTGTATGGATCATCTCCTCCTTCCTCCTTCTGTCCATACAGCTGCTGCAGACGAAGCTGCTCATGGAATTCTTTATTACCACTCGAGTCGCCGCTCATCTGCTCGAACCAAAATAAGACGAGAATGTTTAGTGGAAATTATGAGCTTTATGGTTCACAAACAAGTTAAAATATACAAACAACCAAAATGTGTTATACCGGACTATAAACATAAATTGTGAGCTTTACGTTCAAATACATAAGTAGACTATGCTGACACACATACAAGACCAAGAAGAGCTCTATAGAAACATACATAAAACAATAACAATAAATTGAGACGGAGGTAGTAGAAATAAAAATGCATAATTTTTAGACCGTTTTTAATTTCGATTCACTTTAAAAGAAGGCAAAAAGGTCAAAGTTACTATATCTCTGCAAGTTACATGGAAACAAAAATAGTACACATTTATTCATTAATACATGATCTTAAATAACGTATTCTCTCAAATGTTTATAAACTGGTACTGGACGTAAAATACACAATATTCGATGCACTCCATAGAGAATTCCCGATTAAATTATGGATGAACTTAGAATTCATGTGTGAACGGCGTGGGATAATGATAAATTCACTATCGTAAACGCATGTTCAACGTAAAATCACACCTCAGGACTGTAATACACTCTATGTCGGCATATAATAACAGTTTCTTTTATATTAAATATACAGTTTTGAACGATGAGCCAACCTTTAACCGAGATGGATCATCCACAGACCATAGATATGTTTTCCGAGGGAAACACGTCCACTGCTAAACATCTTCCGGAATGCAATATTTCCGTCTAATTCTAAAGTTCCGCCCGAAGGTTCCACCCGAAGGTTCCGCTCTCAGTCAATTTTACATTTGCCATCAAAATGTATTTTAAAGCTTTGCTTTATGACAGGCGCATACATGTACAATAATATAATACTTTTACTAAGATATACAGTAAAATAGGATTAAAGGTCAATCATTTTTCGTGGCTCTGTTGCTGTTTTAGACACAACCCACAAATTTAAGCAATAAATAATCAAGGAAGGTCAAAAGTTGAATAAAAAAATCTGTCTTGAAATTCAATTAAAATCCAGTCACTGTTATTTGGAATAAATATCAGGTTCAAATCCATTCTTCCATGTCCTCGAAGTAAATTCAAGTCCGTTTGGTGAGACTGGAGATGCATCATGACGATTAACCAAAAGTCCTGCTCTTGCTCTTGGAATGACCAAGCTGTTTTCATGCATGCATCCTAACACAATAAAAAAATGTTTTACCACAATGAACTGTAATTTACACAATTAATTAAACAATTAAATGTAACAATATCTGAAGCCTTACCCAGGTCTGGAGATGACATAATAACTTGGCGTTGGCTGGATTCAGAAGAAAGAGTTGAACTTTGAGTTGAGTTAGACTTGATTGATCTCACAGACGCCATGAAGGGAAAACGATTAGGTGGATTGGGTTTGTGTTTGGGGACACCAGTAGCAGTTTGGCTGCATTCTGGAAGCAAAAAAGAAGTTAGCAGTTGTGTTTTCTAATAGTTTTAGGTAGAAACGATTATCTTACCAGAATGCTCCTGGAATTTGAACTCTTCGCAACAAAGCTGTATCCTCCATTGCTTGCGTACATTCTCTTTCATAAGACAGTGGAACACAAAAATGAAGAAACCTGCAACAAACAACATAAAGAACTATTAAAGGTTTGGATTGTAAAACTTAATCTGAAGTATTTTAAATGGCTGTTTCTCACCTTGAAGGGTGTTCAGAATGGAGAAAAGGTAGAGGAGGAAGACTTTAACAGGACCCCAAGCAAGAAAAACCAGAGACCAAGTGAGACCCAACAAGAAGGTAAGACTAGCCACGGCCCGCAGGTCTTTCACGATGCCACTGTGGCTTCCAGCAGGTTGATTAACTTGCATGTTCCGGATCTGGATCAAAACCACTAAGAAGATGGAGCCATTACACAGTAGAATGAAGCCAATGTAGCTCACTACTGATACATAGAAAACCACATTGTTTTCCACCCAGCAGCTGAAAGAAAAACAGGAGAAATCATTTGTTATGAAATTAGTAATTTCTACCATTGCTAAGCTCTTAAAAATGCTTTACTTACAACATTTCCGAATTATCTGGAGTTTGGGAACCGATCATTCCGTAAGCATCTCTCTTTATAGCCAGAACCAAGCCACATATAAGGAGAGGAATCCCTGTTCATTAGATACAGTAAATAATTACATTGCGTGTTAAACAGAGAAAAAGTACTAAATTTAAAATGTTTTCTCACCCCAGCCAAGTAGGCAGAATTTCAAGATGTATGAGGGCACGTACACATTGAAGACTTTTACCAAAGCAAAGTACATATTGACAGCCCCTAAACCCATCCAGGTGAAAGAGGTCAACAAGAAATAGTGTAAAGTCGCTGCCATGGCAATGCAAAGGCCTTGGATGCCAAAAGAAGAGATCCAGGAGTTCAGCAAAAACATCAGGTTCAGTCCCAGTAAGGCAAGAGAGAGGTTTAACAGAATTTTGGATGGGTAGTCCCTCCTTAACTTCCTGTTCAACAAAGATAAAAACTAATCAGGAAATAATGCTTTTCATTAGAATATTGCATAAAATCCAAATGTTATAACAGTGTGTAGCAAATTTCTTAATTATATTTATTAAATCTTACTCTAAGAGGGTGTATGTTAACACGGTGATCCCAAGAAAGCAGGAAGAGACACCACAGCCAATGTATGTAATAATCGTGAGGATTCGCTCATTCTTTGCATCAATGGGAGTTCTGGACACATCCTTATATCAAAAAGAGATTATAATTATTATTATATTACTTTGTTTGTTTTTAGGAAGCTGTTTGTATATCCCACATAAGCGTACCCACAGAATATATTAGTATTAAGAGAGTTATCAATTGTCAAACATAATGGTAAAAAAAGCTTGTCTGGACATGCCATTATGAATTTGATGAGGGAATTGATAGACAAAGTGGTCTTACCTGGTGACTCTCCAATTGAAACCCCTCTGAAATGTGAGAGATCAACAAATCACAATGCTACTTTCTGTGTGCCCAGATGAGACACAGCCTACAACCAATCCAACTCCAATTAATACACCTGCTGACAATCACCCTGATCACCCAACCAACAAATCCACCAACCAACCAACCAACCAACCAACCAACCAACCGCCCAACCAACCAACCAACCAACCAACCAACCAACCAACCAACCAACCAGTCCTTCAAGTGAAGAGACAAATTCAGGTACCCCGAGTTATCAGATCCATGGTTCACGTACCCTGACTCTCCATGATAGCTTCCAGCATTCATGGATCATTTTTGTGTGTCTCTTCTGGGTTCTTCAATCACTCAATCTGCTCTGGTGTAAATCTGGTAATCAACTAATCTGCTGCTCATCTCTACTCCAGTCATCACTCTGAGGACATTGGGGGATCTTTGCTTCCTGGCTCAACTTCCCTGTGATCCTTTAAGGGACGTTATATTTCCTACCTGCTGTATATATTTGTAAATAAACCTTGTAAATAATTCCTAATTCCTGTGTTCCTTCTTCCTGCTTCCATCGACCTGTGACAAAGTTCATGCAGAGGTTTCTGGGAGTTTGGCAGGGTGGTGGGATACAGTACAACTCCTCAAATAAATGGTAAAAGCTATAGTTATAACAAAAGCTATAATTCATTGTCTTCTAAATGCAATAAAAAGGGCAAGTATTGGTGAGCATGTCATTTTTCTTATAAAGATATTTTTAGATATTACATTCGAATAATTATTCAAATCTATACCACTAGAACTCCAAAATGTGTCATGTGGTCACATAGACAGGTTGTGTAATCCTTGCTAATATTGTAAGTCCAGCATCCCCTTGAACTCCATCCTCCATATCCATCTAAAGCAAACACACAAAACATTAAGTAATATAGCACCTCATTGAGGAAGATTTTTGACTTCATATAGTCCAGATGACTTACTGTTCTTATTAAAATCCCAGTAAACACAATGGACATCTTCATCCTTCTGTAAGAAACAATGAAAATGTAATCACTGGCACTAATTCCTGAATAGTCTTGAGTCCTTGTAACTTACAGTTTTCGTTTTTATATGGTGCAGAGTGATCGCAACATTTTCCTTCAGGTTTTCGACTGGCCCTGTGGCATTAGTCACACTGACAGAAACCACAAATGTGCCAAGTTTTTTCCCATCTGTTTCACCCTGAGGCAAATTCAATAAAGTAGCATGTCATACAGTCTCAAAATATCGAGAGTATAATCAAGAGTTGTAAAACGCAATAATATATTTTACCTCTGTTTGAAAGAGCGCTGGAACACCATAAAACTGAAACTGAACGCGGGGCCTGCTGTCATTTACAACGGGGAAGCGTTCTTGTATTTCAGAGGGAAGAGAAACAAAAGCCACAGTTCCATCAAATGGATCCTGGTTTATATAAATCTATAAAAGTACAAAAATGGGATTAAATATTGTGTTAGTCTAACATCACATTGAGAAAAATGTATTATTGGATATTATACAAATCTACATACAAAACTAAATGATTTTACAATAAAACTAATTACATACACATTAAATGGCAAATACTTTTTAGAATAATTTAAACCTTTAATATATACATTTAATGACGTTTTCATTAGTTTCTTCTAAAAGAAAAAAGTTTATTGAAGTTCAAACTTGAATGCCGCTTAGCAACCAACCAACTAATCTGTTGCTGTGGAATAAAAAACCCAGTTTTCTGTTTGGGGTTCTATAGTCCCATACCTTTTATAAACTTTTAACTGAGTACCTTGTACAAGGCACAAGTAGCATCTCACTGATTTAAACCAAATTGAGTTTCTCAAACTTCAATTCAAAACAACATTTTTTTCCCATGTTTCTCAACCACCATAGCTTGGTAGAATTTCCTAAAGGTATAAGAACCATTGCTTATAAAACCAGCATGGCAGGTCATAAGACCTCTTTGAGAACTTTTTGAGTTTATAGAAGTACTGATCTACTTTACTTGATTGGTCGCTATGCTTGTGACAAGCACAGCAACGAGATGATGATTGGTCCAATTCAAAATTCACATTCAAATAAATTTAAAACAAATAAATGTTTTGTGCGTAACTACCTCAGGATTTCAGATGCTGAATTGAAAAATAATTTTTCAATGTTAATATTTTGTTACTCCTTTTCTGAATTATATTTCCAAATAGACAAACAATGCAGTGGTGACTCACCTCAGGGTTAAAGCCATTGTTGGTGGAAGAAACTCCAAAGGTGAGGTTGTGGAAATTTCCTTGGTCAATATTGACCACTGATATTGCCAAAGCGGGAGCCGTTAAACTCACTGACTCTCCACTGAAGCCAAACATCTGATCTCCAACAGATTCAGTGATGTTCAGGATACTGTAACATACAGACAGGTGTTATTACATGACACATGTAGTCAAACAATATATACTTACACTCAAACACAACAGAAAAGTCAAGTAGTTTATTTGATTAATTTGTCATTTTACCACCCATGTAGACCAGATTGTAAAATAGAATTTTCCATCATTGCACATGTCTAAATTCCATATTTTACTTTCATAATAAGTATAATACGTCTTGAATTAAGCAATGGGTTGTAATTGAATGGGTTGTAATTTGTCCAATGGGTTGTTATTGAATATTAATTCAGAAGACGTTGAAAGCGAGGTTAAAGAAGATTTAACATAAAATGTGGATTTAATTAGCTTAAACATTAGAGATGCTTTCAGCAAAAGACCTGCTGCATTGAGAACAGATAAGATGGGGGAGGGCGAAAGGGGAGACTGAGAAAGACAGGCGCCAGCTTTGCCTCCCCCAGGATCTGGAGAGAAAAAAGGGCAAACGTAGATGTGCTACTTTATGTAAGCAGCTTCTCAGTAATATTTTTTTTCTATTAAAGGGTGTTTACTACTTTTAAATATGATTGTTATGGTCGGTTTGTTTTAAACTATTAATAACTTTCAATTCTTATCCCACAAGAAAAAATAGATCCTAAGCACAATGATTCCACAGAATGTCAAAACTACAAAGATTAGTTTCACGCACTTGTTGGTGAAAGGTAGAAGGTTGCTCTCTGACTGCAGGATGTCAGACGTGATGTTGATGATGACCTCCCCAAGCGGACGAGTGACGGTGCTAACGTTAATAACATCCACCATTTTATTTAGAACCGTTGAAAGCTCATAGTCATTCAGATTTTTCTTCTCATGGACCAAGTCCTCTATCATGATCAGAATATCTTCAGCATTGTCTGAGAGAAAAAAAGAAGTGTGGTTATCCTAATATTAACAGAAGAGGTGAGAAGAAGTAAGATATGTAGAAGTAAATAATTTTGAACTTCGAGAATGATTTACCGTTAGTGACTGTAATGTCTTCTAGATCTGAAACACTGTGGACAACGACTTGGCACTGTCTGAGGTCTGGAGACATCCAAAGTGCGCTGTTTGAGTCCACATCAAGCACACTGTTTGTAGCAAGAGATAAAAACATCACAATCCATGTTGAAATTACATATTTGGATCAATTTCCCATAAAATCTAGAGTACATTTCTCAAAAACGCTTCAAGAACGTACGGGACATTGTGAAACCACAAGAGATGCCTAGCATCTGAAATGAAATCGACCATAAAACTGTGCTGACTACAATGATCTGGAACAAACATGTGAATAATTGTTTTACAGCAGCCTCTTCAAATATCAAAATTGATGGCTTCCTCTTTTTAGAGATTGATTGGGGACAATAACCGCGACATTGAGGTCTTGAAAGATTTACAGTCTGATAACATTCTGCCATTCATGCCTCATTGAGCAGAACATCCAGGGACCTGTGAGGTGGAAATGTGTGAAAGGTTATTTGTTGAATTTGAACGGCGTTGTCTAGATTTTCCTCATTCTACAAATCCATGTAGACTACATGAACATTCTTCAATTAATAAAGTGCAGTAGATCAGGGTTGTGCGATAATTCGAAATCGAATCGTGATTTGACACAAAATGGCAAAGAGCTACAATCTGGAAGAGATGTGAGACATCTTAACTTTGTATTTGACAACCATCTTCCCAAAACTGTGGGGATTTTTCGAGGTTTCAATTGGGTGACACTGAAGAAAAAACAATTTTTCAAGACCTGTCAAAGAAGTGTTGAGTTCCCAATATTACGGAATTGTGGTCAAGCCACCTCAGAGCCATTTTACCACAATGGATGAAAAATAAAACCTTGCCTTGCTCACTTTCCACAATATGTTATCCTTTGAAGCAAATCAAATATTGCAATTCGACATTTTCTTAATAACACACAGCTCTAATCAGGAGCGTTGGGAACAAGATGGAACTTTTTCATGTTTGCGGAGCTCTGCTTGTATCAGTAAAAGGTTAGAAATCACTTCTTGTTATTTCAGCCCGGATAAGGATAACGATCCAACACAGCTCAAAAAAGGAGTGGTTTGTTTTTTTGTGGGCAAAAAAAATGCTAAGTTTGAAAGTACATGCTTCATTTCCAATTCTTTCATTCTAATTCGAACAATAGTTTATTTTGCTGGATTTACTGTTCAGATTTACTCCGTTGAAACGATTTGTGTCATGTCAAAGTGATTCCAAACATTTTCCAGTTAATATAGAAGTGATAAAAAAATCTCAAAATAAACCCTGAATGTCAAAGAATGAGTTCAGAAATAGAATTTTATTTTCTGCAGAAAGTTGCATCACTTGGATCTTTAGAACGCCATGGGAAGAGCAAAGTTCTCTCATTTTATTTCTTTACATATTTAATGATTTTGTGACGATATCTTGGAAAATACTATCCCATTACTCAAATTATTTCAAAGATTTAATTCGTTTAGAGTAAAAATGCACATATTTGGTAAAAAACTGAATTTTCTGAATTTACTGGTTCTATAATTATGTGCACCATGTGGCTATACAGCTTGTATTTGTTAATTCTTTGCAAAAAAATCTTTTAAAATGGCACCTGTCTTTGATTATAAATCTAATAAAGCCGGAACTAATTAAAAAAGACGTACCACTGTCTGTTGGCAGTCTTCTCAGGGTTTCCCTCACATCTCTGCGAGGTGTTGCTTTGAGCCTTGATTTGTGGCCATCTGAAACGGCCTTGTCTGGTGTAATGGTTGTGCTCAGGACATGGACCTGTGTTTGTAGAAAAAATGTGACATATTCCGGCACCTCTATGTTGTAATAAATGAGCTTGTCGTGGAGCACTTACTGATGTAGGAAATTAAAATGTCCTGAGGTTGTGCTTGTAGGGATACAGTGCCACTGGAGTAGTTTTTCTCCAGACGATTTTTTATCAATTCCTGTGTCTCTTCAATGCTTGAGGAAGTTGTTACCTGAACATGAAATACACAGCTGTGCCTCTGAAGAGATAAGCTGTGTGAAGTTCACAAGTTTTTAAAAAGTTATAATAAATGATAACAGAATGACAACAGCATAACAAACATATTGAGTAACATTTAACTGGTTGTTTAAATTTAATGTGGCAATGAACAACTGAATGATTCGGAGAAGAACTAGGTGAGTATTACAGTTAAATGTGACAAAAACAGACTTGGATGACCAATAATCCTTTGTTTGTATGCTATACAATGTGCAATGTGTGTATAATGAACTAACCGTTCTGATGATGTTCGTGTTGAAGACTTCCTGAGTTTGAAATTCATCACTAACATCCCTTTACTGGTAAGACTTTCATTAAGCTAAAGACATCATAAAACATTATAAATATTAAATATTGTATCTACATACACATCCAAGGGAGTTTACTATGATTTTACCCAGGTTTGAATGATCTTTTCAGGGTCCCCAGGTCCTGTGATTGTCACAGTGACGCTGACGCTGTAAAAGTCTAGATTAAGAAAAGAAACATTGATAAACTGCATGAGATTAGAAGATTGTTTTATATCAAAGTCAATATAAAAATCTCCAGACCTGATTTTAGATGTTCAGGTGAAACAGTAGAACACGACACAGTTGTGTTTACCGCAAGCGCGGTTGTTAATAAAAGAGTGGTTTGTTTAATTGTTGAGGAACTTCCTGCAGATGTTCTTTCCATGAATGGTGCAGAGGTAGTGACTGTTGAAGAAATCAAAAAGTAAACCGTCAGTGAATGAAGCGGTTATATGTGAAAACACAAGCCCTGTTCGCACCAGGTATTAACTTGACTCGATCTATTAAAATTAAACAACAATAAATAGTAATTAATGGAATCCTAAATAGTTTTATTTGTCCGCACTCTAAACAAAAAACTTGAGAAAACCCACAATTTTAATGCAACCTACCAACCGGCTTTTTTAGCTTCCAAAGAGTTAAAATCAAACTTTTTTACACAATGCTCAAAGTTGTAAGTTTTCTTTTGCTAAACATTTAAAAAATGTCTCTGAACAATCTATTGCTGTGGGTTACCTTGAACTGTCAAGTTTACACAATCTAGAGATTCTAAAGATTCGAGATTTTAGAGATTCCACATTTTTTTTAAGTGTAAAAGCTTATGTTACTATTCAATTGGAGTTTTCATGTTAATTCCAAGTGGAAACAAGGCAATAGTTTCACAACAGACACAACTTTCTGATGTGAGTTTGTCTGTTCTGGTTGTTTCCAGTTGTTTGAGTGTTGTAGAGATCATTTCAGTAGGCGTCGTCAGTGGCGGAGGGGTTGTGACTGGTGTTTGTTTGCTAGTATGAGGTAAAGATGTCACCGGAGGCGTTGGATCTGGTAAGAGATCATCTAAAAGTGAAGAAAAAATGGTATAAACACTCTACATTGTATTAAAGAAAATGGAGTGACTGATTCACTGATTAAATGATGCTTTTATGAATTACCAACAGGATAGATGAAGATTTCCTCAGCATTTGTGACTATTTTATAATGATCTATTTTGTGATCCTCAGCAAGGAC
Source organism: Danionella cerebrum (assembly GCA_007224835.1). Classification (NCBI taxonomy): domain Eukaryota; kingdom Metazoa; phylum Chordata; class Actinopteri; order Cypriniformes; family Danionidae; genus Danionella; species Danionella cerebrum. Next base: position 245,918 of record SRMA01025082.1, read on the forward strand.
CTCGGAGACCTCATCCTGCATCTTTCCAACATCAGCTTTTGGATTCACATGTAATTGAGCCAAGCAGTCAAACCTAGATAAAAACAAGTTTTGACATGATTACGTTCAGAAGCAAAAACACTGGTTGTATTGTGATATAATGATAAAAGCATCTCACCGACTAAAGGGTACAGTGGAGAAAGGTGTTCTCTGAAAAACAAGAAATATGTCACTTAATTCCTTTAATAAAAATGTGGATTTGGGTTTTTAATTGAGATAATCTCACCACAGAAAACGCACCTTATTTTTAGGGTTTCTACAAGAAATGTAAAAATACAACCATGAACTGTCTGTAATTTTAAAATATTCATAAAGTGTTCAAATGATATTCAAAGCTCTTACCTTTGAAGCACTTGTACTTTATGCAAATTTATGTTTGTTGGTAACTCTCCTAAAGCTTGAGTCAACTAAGAAAAAAGAGAAATGTAGGATTTAATTTTGAATTCTTTATATTTTTTTTAACATAGACAAAAGTTGTTTCCAGTAGTGTACCCATTGATGTGCGACTACTTGAGCATCAGAAATATTGGTGGTGGTTCCATCGTCACGAGTTATAATGATGACCAACTTTACTTCATAATAAGGCCACTCTAAAACAAAAGGAAATTTCATAGGCTTAAAAAAACCACCAATATACATTTTATCACATGGGCATGTATTTATCCTGAACAACATATTAACTAACCAAAGATAAATCCTTACGCTATCAAGGATGTCTATTTAACTTTAGAGGCAGAAATAAATTTTTATGTCACATAAATATGATTAACTGCTTAAGCAATGTATTCTCATATTATTAAAAAAGGATCGCTTCCTTAACATGTTTAGGGGAAAGAAAATCAGGACGAGACACGCATCGTTTTTCCTATTAACCCACGTCCTTACATGCAAGTCCAATCATTGACCCATTTGGTTCAGTCCGAACCGGCTTCTCGTTCCAACCGGCCTCCCCTTGAACCCTTTGCAAGCAGGGCAACATGCCTGTACCTTAATACCCAACACTCACAAACTCAAGCAAGTCCTGATATACCGTAATTCCAAACAAGAGTATTGGTTAAAAGAATTTGGATTCTGTCGACACTATTTCCATGACTCGAGCTCATGTTTTAATCAGATTGGGTTTTAATTCAATATTTCTCCTGTGTATTTTCATAATATTATGCCCACTGCTGAAACGCTGGGTTGTTGACAAACATGTGAAAAAGATGCTACTTATGCATGGCTCAAGCAGTGTCAATCAGGCCTAACAATGAATTGAATAAAAGAGAGCATTTGAGTTTAGTCTTATTTCTATTAAAATGGACAGGTGTATGTTACAATGTAAATTGTAATATAAATCAATCTAAAAGTATGTAATTTGGTCTAAATTACTACTTTTTTTACAAACAAGAGCTTTCAATTGAGATATAAACTCACCGGTCACTTTATTAGGCACAACTCGCTCATCAGACGCTCATTACCAAACTGTACCTAATAAAATGGCCAGTGAGTATATACGCATATAGATTGAAGAAATGGGCTCCCAAGCTGATAAAACCTTCAACAAGGTCTGGAATAAAATAAATGGATGAAAATGCTTCTAATTCTTGTAAACCAATATATAAAAATAAAAGTGAAAATAATCTAGTAGTCAACATTAAAGTGCTTGTTCAGAACCAACACACAAGCTTCATGTTTAGTGTTTCTTACCACACTTTTGTGTGACATCTTCTAGAGGATGACAGTTCTCCGCTTTTTTCCAGATCCGATCCTCCCAGTGTAGAATGTCCCCATCGGCACAAACCATTTCTGAAATCTCATGAGCATTTCGAACATGGCCCCAAAGCCTGAATAGACTCAGACTCCCCTTCAGTTCAGTTCCCGTTTCAATTTCCAATTTTTCCCCGACAAAAGAGTGAGTCACGGCTAAAGTCAAGGTGCCGTTGCCTGCCACAGAACAGCATTGGGGGTCCAAAACCGCTCCTTCATGCTCAGCTTCTAAGTCAACCTTGGTTCCGTTTACATACAAGTTTGGCTCAGTCATTGTCTCAGACCAGGTAATGCAAAATGAGTGCCAATTTCCCAAAGACACCACATCAGATTTGATCCAGACCCTGCCGAACATTATGATCTTGAGGTCTGAACTATAGCCCTTCATTCCGAGCTCTATGCGGTTCTTTTCAGGGTGCAGATACATGAATGCAGTCCATTGGTAGTTGTCGAGCTTCCTCTTGATGTTCACACACACGCTGAGCTCTTTCATGTCAGGGATTGCATCTTTCGTCTTCAGCTGCCAATTGTTACACTTCTCCATGAACTCAGCCTTCTTCCCCCACAGACTAACAGCAGTTGCAGAACCTTAGCACATGCAAATACCCAAAAATATATTGGTGATGTGGTCAGATATGTCAAAAATGCACATTACAAAAATGCACCATTACAAGAGCAATGGTAATTGCATATTTGCATTGTCTTAATATTCAAAGTTCAAAATGCACAAAACAAACAGGAACCATTGCTTACGTCTGCCTGTAAACAAGCCTGTGGGTGGGGCAAAGTTAAGACAGGGGTTCCTAAACATTTCACCATGCAACCTCCAGAATACAAAAAGTCAATAGGCAAAACCTTCCCAGGAACAATATTCCTATGTCTCTTTACATTTTCATGTAAAAAAAAAGATGATTTGAATTTGAATTATTTTTGAAGTGTACATAGTTCATACTTTGGTAAACACCGAAAAAGCTGTAAATTATACATTTATTTGCATAAAATTTGCACTGTTTATAATGAAATGAGAGACATTTCAAGATTTGATCAAACTCCATTAAACTATCTAACCTAAAAATAAATCATCAAGACTGTGTTGGAATTGACCCTAATGCCAAATACTAGTATGAATTTTTTAAGAAAAAAAATACATTCAAGTTGTGTGAATAGTAAAAATATTCTCATTTGAATTTAACTGTAACTCATTTGAATACTCATAGTCCATTTTTACTGTATATTTTTCTTTTTAATGTAATACATTTAAATGACATGTATTATATATTACACATTTTGAAATGTCTATTAGGTCTAAAAACACTTCGTTATAACATAAAATTACCTTCATCCATCAATGGTATTATATACAGAATGAAGATTAATGCCTGAAACTGTCCATTATGGTTTGCCATTTTTCCACCTGAAAAAGACAAATTTGTTAAAAATATACAAAAATATATATTAAATTAAATAAATAATAACTTAAGACAGAAAAAACACAATTTTAAAACAGCATTCAAATGAAAATGTACACAGTTATTATGTAGACATCTCCAATAATGGAAATGAATTATTCTAAAACCATTTAATAATTATCATTTCAAACAATACAGACAGCATTGGATACTTTTCAAAAGAGAATAATCACTCACCGCAGTGTTCAATTTCCCTGAGAGAGTACAATGTGTTTGAACATGTAATATATGATGTTGAAACGCCCCCTGTAAGATTGGTTGTTTTGAGTTATTCATTAATCAATCACTACTTCAGATGAACACTGTCAAATGATGAAAGAACAAATATTTGAATATGTAAATATGCTGTTACACGATCCACAACATTCTATAAGTGGGTATATGCTGTTGCACTGGATGCAATATAGAGGTGGTAGATAGAGTAATTTGAATATGTTCTAATGTCTGCACTACTTTGTGTATATACATGTTTCTCACCAACAATATACAAGCATATCTCCTAAAACAATGGGTTTCATAAGTCAGTTTTCTTGGGAGAAAAAGCATTATTTTTCAATTAAAAACAAAACATGACTTTAGACAAATTATGTCTAATAGTTTTGTTTCACAATAATATATTGTCTTTAAAAAAATACATTCAAATAAATTCGCTGTTAAACACAAGAGGTTATATTCTTTAACAATTGCTGACTTTTCTTTCTAATGATTACATATTTTTATTAAAAAGAGTTTGACTGTGATCCCCACAATTTACCAGTGGACATAGAGTGGTCTTAAGTTGAATTTCACTTTTTGCTAAATAAAAAACATGTTTAGAGCTAAAACTTTCAGGGACGAATCATTGAACATTCTTGCAGAGAATCCCCCTACTGAATTGAAGTCAGAACATTCTTCCGATCTACTGTTCACACATCATGACTCTCCATGATAGCTTTCAGCCCTCTTGGATCCCCGCATGCTCCTTGTGCCTCTTCTGATTTCTATCATCACTCCGTCAGAAAACTGGTCATCTACACTCCTGCCAACCACCTATACTCCAGTCATACTCTCTGAAGACATTGTGGGTTCTGGGATTTCCTAAACTGTTGGCAAGGAAGAGACTGTCCAATGCTGTCACGAACGAACATGTTACTTCTGTATTTATCTTGTAAATAACTGTATATAAACGTGTATATAGCTTCTTCTCCTTCCTTAAGTGCTATATGACACAATTAAATTTATAGTTTAATACAAGGCCTCAAAATTTACTTTTTCCAAAACACATCTGTAACTGCAAATTCAAATATATTAAATGTTTCTTCACATTTGTGAGTAAAATCACCTTTATTCTAAGAACTGTGATATATCTTTTATATTGTAGTAAAAAGGTCGTTCTAATGCTAATATAGCACTAATGCTAGCGTTAGCACGCTATTCATTTCTATTGTTTACAGAAGGTTAAACTAGAACAGAGAAAAAACAAGGACAAATAAATAAGACAAATTACAACGTATACAAGCAAGGAAATACAAGAGAGCAATACCTTTTACAAAAATCCATATTAATATTTAAATAGAACGGCACAGTACAAATAACTACTAAAACTTTTTCTGATTGTTTGCGAGAACAATTTCAAATTAAATAATGTGTGCATTGCCCTTTTCAGCTTAAACTTAATAAATATTACCAAAATTAGGCTGTTTTCTGATTAAAAACCTGTGATAGAGTACATTATCCAAAACAATAACAGTCTTACTGACAGCGTCATTAGTTTTTTCATAATTTTTACTTTCTGTGCAATACTTTACCTCTAGATGTCACTGTACTTTGAAAAGGGTAACAAATGACAGACGCTGAACTCTTCAAATTTTATTTTACAGACTGAACAAGATATAAAGACAGTATTGTGTAAATGTTAGTTACACATTTTCACTATTCCAGCATGTTTTATTGTATGCAAAAGAATACAGTTATTATTTCAGAGCGGGAAGCAATCTAATAGACAAGAGAATCTAAAATGTTATGATTACAGGCTACATTTTAGATCTTACATACAGGCACATTTGCCAGAAATAATAGGTTGCATCTGAAAATCAGGCTTCACCCCTTTAAATTATTTTTCTTCACATCCATCTTTCATCCTGTCTTCCTATCTTTCCTGAGAGAAAAGAGACTTTGGAAAGAGAGATGGTAAGTTATCCAATCAAAGCCTCTATGTAAACTAAACATTCCTTGTAGGAAATATCAAACTCCCCTCAAAACGAAGCCAGAACCAACAAATCAGAAGCCGTTGTCAATACATCAACATATTTGGGTTACATTTCTAATGAAGCACAATTGAGAACAATTCTTGCTGCTCGGTGTGTCCAAAAGTTTACAGTTTCTTGGAGCAATCAGAGCAGTAAATGTCTCCCCTATGAGAAACAAAGCGCTTCTCTGCCAGGTTGAGGGAGCATTTCTTACAGTTGAAGCAGTAATCGTGCCAAGAGCCACCCTCATAGTTCACCACATTTGTTGCCTTGCCAAATCCTGTAAAAGTAGAATTATTCGTCACTTAAGAAAAAGTAATAAAGCACTTACTTAAAGCACAATGTGTTGCGTAATAATTGTTGGATAATAAACTCAATAGAAATGTTTGTTTATTAAAATAGCATACATTATATTCTTTAACTGTACTATTAAAAACCAAAAGTCAAGTTTATGATGTTACATATTTTGTATGATGTGCTCAAAAATGCTTGTTTAATTGTGAAAATAGGGAAGAAAACTGGGAACAGCCAAACTCTCCTACCAAGTTGATGTTGATAAGGATAATTTCTTCACGTCAAGATTGAGAACATCATCAAGGCAAAGTAAACAAGGTACTGCCTAAACAAAGTCTACCGCAGACACATTTCAATGCAGACTGAAGTTTCAAGTTCTGTTGTTGAAACAAGTGAGCAATGCAGCAAGCATTGAAAAACAAAAGTTGTTCAGCAAGGAAATCCTCTCAGAACTGGCAGAAACCGGTAAGATCCGGGTACACCAATCTACTGCCATGCAAGTCTTCTTCATGGAACAGTTGCAATTTTTAAAAGCATTTTTTGTTTTCACTATTTTTTCACACCTGCATAAAACGTTTCTACATTTATTGCTTTTGTCCTCTTCAGTGGTTAATTCAAGCTGCTTGTAGATTACAGTTTATATTAAATCTAAAAAACTTTACTGTACTGACTTTTAATCAACCAGTGAAAGTGAAATCAACTAGTGAAAGGTTCCAAATGGATGACAGTTCAAACCTGTGATGGGGTTCTGGCAGGCGCCACATTTCTTGGCCACAGTGCTTTTGTAGCACTCCACACAGTAGGGTTTGTCCTCGTGGGATGTGAAGCGAGTGCCAGCCAGAGGCTTTCGGCAGGTCCCACATACAATACACTCAGAGTGCCACGGCTGTTCTTGGTAATTCACACCTCCAGTGGTAATGGGCTGCAGGAACAAGGCCAGAACATGTGTAAACAATAGACTGAGGGGGCTGGTGAAAGTGATAAATTTTTAACCTGCATTAACACATTTGAATGAATACGTGGAATAACATTTATAAAAATCCTTCTTACCTTCTTACATGAAGCACACTGTTTGGCAAACTTCCTCTCATGGCAAGGACTGCAGTAAACATTGTTGTTTTTTGAAATGAAACTCTTGGTGCCGATTGGCTTTTGACACTGATAGCAGATAAAACACTCATCGTGCCAAGAGTTGCCTTTGTACTCCACATTCTCAGTTCCTGGTAAACATAAGAAAGAAGGAAAGTAAATGTAATGGAGCTTTGCATAGGGAGCTTCAAAGATGCCCCATATAGAGGGTATATGTATTGACTGGGCCAGTTACTTTTTTAAATTGGAGCAATCCACCTTCTTTTACTTTCTTTGTATTTGTACACCAATTTGTAGAATGGTGTCCTTGAAGTTTTTGAAAGACAGTTTGTTCCATCAATTGTACAACGGCTGTCATCGTTTTTATGCAGGTCAAACTCACATTTACACCTAGTTCATGAAAAGGGTTTTTGCCACTCACCCCGCAACTTCCGGGTACAGTGACGTTGTGCGCATACTCTCTAGCAACTCTGGCTGGCCGACCAACTTTTGCAATGCCCATTCAAGTATCATCCAAGTTAATAACCTATCCTACACTACACATACCATCAACATTAAAAAAATGAAAACTCTGAAGTGTCAGAACATGTCTGTCCACTTATCACAAATGTTAGATGTATGTTAGATGTGCGTGACAAATGGCAGAATTGACCTAAAATGTCATGCTGACTAGGTCTAGAACAGTAAGTGAAGAGAGAAACTACAATTCATTAGATGAACAGTGTTTCACCATCTTAGCTCCGCCCAAATCTTAATTCTTTGCTCTGTTTTTCGAATATACATGCAAAATAGTTCCTGTAAACAGACGGCAAACCTGCACGTATACCAGAGCTTCAGTTTAGTGCAGGGAATCCCAAAGTTGTTACCCCCAAAATAACTCATGAACCCCACTATCCCTAGAACTGTTTCAAATATACAAATGTTGACACATGAGTCAATAGGTCTATCCAAACATGAGCATTACAACACAAAAGAACAGAACAGTCTAACAACCATTTACCTTTTTAAAATAGTACTTTTACTCATTTGTTTAATCTCAACAAAACACCTCACCTGATAAGTGCTTGGGTCTATTCTACTCTGAGATTTAATTGGTTAAAAAATATATATATTTCTTGGAAATCATCTTTTGATCCCCGCTGTGTGCCTCATGACCCCTACTTTGGGAACCACTGGTTTAGTGCTCTACATTAGCAATGTACATGGCCTTGTTTCAAGTGTTGTTTCACTCATTTCCTTTCTCTCTTCCCTTGTTTCTCCTGTCATCTGTTTCCATCCTCTTTTCGTCTTCGTTCTTACTTGTTTCTCTTGTCCCTATTTAATGCTTTCTCACTTCATTTCCTTGTCAAGTTATTGAACAAGCTGGCTTGCTGTTGAGCTACATTCATTCTCTTTTGCCATTTAGCCAGTTATTTTATGGCGTATGTTTAATGCCAGATTCTACCATCTAGTGTTTTATGTTAAGTGTAATTTTACCCCATCATGGGAGGTTAATGTTAGTTCAGTAACAAGTATTCAAAACATTGTTAAATGGAATGCTAGACTCCATCCTCCTTGCTAGATGTCCTACACCCATTTGCTCTGCAGCAAGGAGTTTCTCAAATTAATCAAAGACGAATAAAAAAAGAAAAAAAAAAGACTGACAATCCAACAGGTGTCAACTTTAAGAGAGGCACGTAAGTACAACATGATTAATCGGCTATCAAAATGACAAAAATGTTTATCATTAAACATAGATTTGTTAATATTCCCAATATTTGGTAAATGGTTGAATTGTTTAGATTTTTAAAATAAAATTATTCATATTAGTCAAATAACAAGTGTTGAAGTAGGTCAAGTAAAAACCATCTGTCCCTACCTGGGAGTATGGGCTTATAGCAGCCATGGCAGCGAGGGGCATCCTCCCGCGAGCTGCATGTCCCACACAGGATCCTCTCATCCTTGCAGGTGAATGACTCCTTGGCCAGGTTCTTGTAGCACTTGGCACATCGGAAACAGTCAGAGTGCCAGTAACGGCCCTTGTGATGAAGTTCCTGGTTAAACAGAAGCCAAGAGAAGTATTAAGCACCAAATAAACACCTATTTGTTTTAGAGATCACAGAAAGGATGGAACATTATTGGAACAAGCACAGAAAAGCTGATTTGTGCCCTTATTGAAACAGGAAACATTTGTTAAAAGAATTCAGTGTGCTCAATGCGAACAGCTGTTTCTGAGGCAGTTGTAAAAAAAAATGTAACAGTATTTAGAACTAAATGTTATATTTTGTGCTGTTGAGAATTTGGCACTGTTGGCAATCTTTTATTAATATGCTAATGATATAAGGTAGTAAGCTGCACAACCAGAATTTTTTTTTTTAAATGACTAAAATATTTAACACTTTAATCTTTATAATGTCATTTTACCGCTTAATATAAAACCTAATTAATTTTCAAGCCTTCTCCCTCTATCACCATATTTCCATCACCTTACCTTCGAGTCTGTGCTGACTGGCCGTCGACACTCAGTGCAGGTGTTGGCACAGAACTTGTCGAAGCATCGTACGCAGACTTGTTTTTCGTCTTTCTTTACAAACTTCTTTCCACTGAGGTCCTCACGGCAGTAAAAACAGTTGGAACGGCTCGCCATCGTCCCCCTATAAAGCCACGTAGAGCTGTGAGAAGTAATAACACAGATTACCTCAGGCTGCCCGTAACATTAGGTCACAAAACTGCATAATGATTTCTGAAGGAATTAGAAACAGATCCGTGAAATGAACTATTTAACACACATCACACCCGCTCTTGTTTATCTTAAGGGTATGCAGAATTTCCTCAGGAAACTGTGTGAGCGAGTTTATTGATAAGAGTGTGTTTGTTCCGCTTTCCCTTAGGTGGAGGAGCTAAATGACTTTAACTTGTTATGTAACTATGGGTAACAGCAAACATTACATGTTTTTTTTTTTTTGTGTTTGCGCCTTATCTTGATCTGATAGGGTGTTATTCGACTGGAGCATGGCAGAAAGAATAGAGATCTTTCTTTTAGTCAGATGATAAATCTATGTCTTGTTTTCAAAACTCAAGGAGCCATTTCTGTCTTTGTAGATGCTGTATAACTAACCCGACTCAAAATGAGAGTCAATCACAGTTAAATCTAATTTTATAGAGATGCGGAGTGTATTTATTTGACAAAAAGGTAAAACGGTGGTTAAATTAAATACTGAAAGTAGATTATTATTTTTTTTTCAATTTCTTCAAAGGTAATTTATTTTCAATAAATCTTTTATCTCTTATCTGAAGTAAGATCATTTCTTAGTGTTGAGTGTTAAATCTGAACCAGTTCTGCCTGAAATGTATTGATCCTGAATGTTGTCACTGTGACGAGTCTTTTACACTTGAACTTTAATTCTTGGTGCTCTTTTAACAATGAAATCTGATCCCGTTGTATCCTAACCCTGTATTTCCCCCTTTTAATAGCAAAGAGTTCCTTGGTTATAGGAGTTGGCCCTTTACGAAAGAGGAAGGAGTCTAAATACGTTTACATCATAACTAACTTAGATATTGGATTATAAACATTTTGTATAACATTGGATTATAACACTCACCAAAACAAATATTTCATACTTAATATATGATGTATAAGAATGTATAAGTTAGTTAATTTGATTTCAGGAGACTCAAATACTTGATGTTTAGATATCATGTACATCCATTAAGGAGATTTATAGCAAATACAGCTAAAGTGCTCCCCCACACACACGTTTTAAATATTATTTTTTGAATAAAGAGATCAATCATGTAAAAACATTTCAAGATGGACAGAAACAGTCTAATACATGAACATGAATTCTATATTCTATATTTCGCTAGAATAAAAAGCAAAAACAACAATGGCAAAAAAAAAAACTAAATTTTGAGATAAAAAGATACAATTTGACTTAAAACCTTAAAATTTTTAGATACAAAAGCAGACGCTGTGGAACCGTCTAGAGGTCTGTAGATGTTTTTCGATGAAAGCTTGTCCATTATGTTCTTGATTCAGAATTTCAACTTTTAAATTCAAATGGGCTTCCATACCATCTGAAGTAAAGAAGAAAATACATTTTTTTTACTGCATTGATTTTAGTTTTAGTTTTACTACCAAAGAGCCATGAAATGGTCTTTAATATGCTTCTTAAAAACAGAATTCTTGGATCCCTAGAATGAAAATAAACTAGCAAACATCCTTTGAATGAATAGGTGCATGTTTACGCGCATGTGGGCCCACATTTGATCCTGTCGTTTTTGTTCTGTGTGCACGCAGACGGATCTCTGGTATGCTTGCAGTGAGATGAGGAATGTTAACAGTTCTTTGACAATGTGTAAAGAGGGACGGTCTCGCTCGCTTCTTGAAAGCCTTTGCACTGTGCCAAAGCTACATGATTTAGCATGTATGCTTCCCCCTTTTTTAAACCAAATTTACATATCTATACAAACTCTGAATAAAAGTAGTGCAAACACAAAGCTATTCTTTAAGAGAAGGGAAGCAGTACAACTTGACATCATTGCTGCCGAAAATAAATTAGTTCTAAACATCTTTGCCAAAATATGAGTATCTGCCTCCATTTTTTATTCTCTCAGACCAGTTTTATGTATCAGTGTAGTAACCCAGTCGCCTAGTGAACATAGGGAAGTTGCTGGACATAATGAGGATGAAATATGCTGGATACTGTTGCAGCACTTGGCAAATGGAATCGTGTTTTCTCCAGAATGTTCCAAGACATTTGCAATGTTCTGGCCACTTTGTTTTTTTAGGTTTGTGTTTCCTGGTTGGTTAACTTTAATGATAGACTAGAGCGACTTTCAGAGATCCCAGTTTAGCTCAGAATTTTCTGATTTATGTTTCTTTCTGCCTCACTGTCTGCATCGGATTTATTAAATACAGCGAGAAAAATAAAGAGGTGTTTGGCTTGTTGCTGATTTTGAATATTTGGCGACAGACTAAGAAAAGCTCAGTTCATAAATGTAAATGGTGTGTTTATTTCAGCGGTGAGGGACAAAAGTTGAGAAAAATGTATTTGCTATTTCTCAGTATCTATTTCTGTCACTTCTTAAGGCAGTCACAAAGGTCAGATCTTTCCTGTAATTGGCCATGAGTTTGCATGTATCTAAGGGATTTTGTCACTTAGGTCTTGAGACAGATGCAAGTCAACTCAAACCTTCAGATTTTCTGGGGCTGACCACTCTAGGCTCTTAATGTGCCTCTTCCTGAATTGCTCCTTGGTTACCTTGGCTGAGAGTTTGGGGTCACTGTCCTGCTGGAACACCCATTTTCAATGCCCTGCCAGCCTCGTCCATCATTCCTTCGATACGTTGTAGTCCTGTCCTTGACCACTTCACCAAACAGAAGGAACACAGGCACCATTCTTCCTCATCCAAAGCTGTCAAGTTGAGTAGATCCCATGCATTTTGGGATCTTAGCCAACCACAACACTATACCTAATTTTTTCCTCAGAATCATTCAGATGTTTACTGGTTTCTTGAGTGACAGCCAAAGTTGAGTTTCCATCCAAAGATGGAAAGATGGAAATATTTTCGAATAAAGCATCCAAGAAAACAAAATTGTCCCAAAGAAAAGTGGCAGTTGTTGCGTAGAAGTAATTTTTAGAAGTCACGTAATCTTGCTTTTGGAGGCGGTACACTGCTCTTTGGGAACAGAATTTTAAAATGACCAAAACAACATTTCAGATGAAATGGATCTGTTTTAGTCCTTCACAGAAAAGTGTGTTACCAATTGTTTTCTTAGTGACTGGTCCCCAAAGTCTTGAAACGATTTACGACATTGTAATTTCTCTTTTGCAGCCAATTATTTTATTATTATTTCTGAATACGACAATGAAGACGGGCAGGAAATGAAGCAGAAGAGAAAGAGAGTGGAGAAAACATTCGAGACCATGAATCAAACCCAGTTCGCCAAGCTTATAGTACACAGGAGTACACAAGTCAATGGACTTGAACATTTGAGATGTTTGTTCGAATTATCATTCAACTCTTGGAATCTGGTTGATCGTTTCTGTGGACATGTGTCCTTTATACGAGGACCAAGATGATACTCCCTTTAAGAGACGCTCCTGATCTCAGCTAGTTAGCACCTGGGAGCCAGAAACGTATTTCACCTTTCGTTCAAAAGTCCTAAACGTACCATTAAAACCCCTTTTGCAGCAAATAAGGGAATCCAGTAAATGATCGTGAGATAAGCATGAAAGGGGCCCTTTTTACAGACGCTGATGTAATGTCAAACTGACGGAGCTCTGTTTTAGTCAAATGTTTAATGTGTTCTCCAGGGAGATGGCAGACTGTTGAGACTGGAATCTGCTTTCAGTATGACCTCATCATGCACCAGCATCTGGAACACAGTCGGTAGAGCGCAGCAGCCAAAGCAAACCAAGGGAAGAGCGGGAAGAGTCACTCTGCTTGTCTTTCATTGGCTAAAGGCATGCAAGGGAACTTGAGAATATGCGGGACTTCAGAAGAGAAAATTAAATACAGATATCCTCCTCTATGCAGGATATTTAAGAAAATGTCTTCTCGGAATCATAAAAATGTGGTGCATTAATAAAGCAACCGAATTACAAGCTGGGATATGACATCAGCTCAATTCTTTAATTGCACACTAAAACATATGTTGAAGTTAATGTATAGCTTTGATCTAAAATACTCTTTACAGTCTTGTTAGCTAGCGTTGGCCATATGAAACGAGAATGGTAACAGAGTCAGCCCAGCTGGGGAAATTGAGGGGGTCATGGCAGGGTGGTGTGTTGGCGTGATCTACTTGCTGAAGAATGTGGTGAAGCTTGGAAACAGGAAGCCTGAGAAGTGGTGGTAAGAAGAACAGGCGAGACGGCTGGCCAGCAGCGTAACCCTAGTTATCTGAATTGCTAAACACTCCTTTCCAGAGAGGAAACTCAAAATAGGGCTACCATCCTTCACTGGGCAAATGGGGTGAAGCTGGGGAGGCATTTAATCCACTGTATAATTACACTGACGCCTCTATAAATTAATTACTGCTTATATTGTTGCTCTTAAAGACACCTGGCAGTATAATAATAGGCTTTTATTGCCACACTAGCTCCTTCAGCCTTATAACTCTAAAGTTGTCTACAGTGTGCAACACAAGAGTTTATTTTGAGAGCTAAAAATAATATCAAATAGTATTTTGTAGAAATAATCAGGGGTTTTATCAACCACACCAAAGAGCTTCTCTTGATCACCGATGTCACGCAGAGATTAAACCCCAGTTATGAACTGAAACACAAACAACTGTGTAAGAGGTTTAAAATTGGGTGAGGGTGCTGTTTTAAGATGTGTTCTTTTGCGGAAGCAATGTGGTATTGCAACCTCATGTGTGTCCAGGGGTTACAAGTTTGGCAAGGGTTAATGTAACAGACTTTTATTTAGAAATTTAGAGTGTGTATGTGAATGGTTTATTTTGAATTTCTCATCACAAACACACATCATTAGCATGTGTGTTTGCCTCATGGGAGATGCAGTCTGGATTCTCATATTGTGAGCTCACTGATAAGGGTTTGATTACCCCACTATGTATTTTTAAGAGCTAACGTGCATGTATGTGTTTTCTATAGTTTTTAAATTGTCAAGAATAAAACGAGCAGAACCATTTGGTTTCGCACCAGTTAAACCACTAAATAGTGAATGAAGACCTCAACTCAAGGAGGTAAAATGCCAAAGGTGCTTATTTGGTGCTTGGGCGGAAGCCATCAATAAAGAACAGACGAAGGCGGTACACTGGAGATTAAAACTAAAGTTAAATGCTCGATGACCAAACCTAAGCTAAATAAACAGAATTAAAAAATAAATAAATAAACAAATAAGAAAAAGTCAGCAATGCTCCCCCTTTTCAGTACAGGTAAAAGCACTAAAGCAGGTAAAAGCAACATCAACGCAGGTCTCCCCAATCTCTTTTCCATTTTTCATTTGACTTACATTTAAGCTTCCCTCTTGTCTTAGTCACAACTCGTGGCTCTGAGACTTCATCTCTTGTCTGTTCTGGAGCACTCTCTCTTTGCCCTGGTCTCTTGATTAACTTAAATCTCTTGCCTTCCCACTTAACCTAATTAACAGAAATCACTCTAGGGTGCACACACAGGTAGTTGTCAATAAAGCTAAGCAGCTGCTAATTAACTCATAATATCAAAATATTAATTTTATATCATGTATATATATGCTTCATTGAGCCTGTCTGAAGATAGATGGATGGATGGATAGATAGATAGATAAATAGATAGATAGATGGTACATGGTAACTTGTCCAGTAGATCCAAGATATTTTGGTGTAGACACAACCCTCATAAACAGATGTACAGCAGAGCAATTAGCTCAGAATTGGCAGAAACCAGTGGGAATATGGGAATTTGGCCAGAGATGGTCTTAATGGAACAGTTGCAGAAAGTGCTGGGGAAAGTGCTGGGGTAATGAGTCACATTTTTGACTCTAGGAGGCGGTTTGTTAGGGCTAAAGAGAGGTAAAACAATGTGTCTGCATGCAACAGTGAAGCATGGTTGAGGTACCTTGAACATTTGGGGGGGCTTTTATGCAAATTAAGCTCAAAATCTAGTCAGGATTAATGGTTTTCTCAAACACTATAAATATAGGCAGGTACATATCCATCATGCAACACCACCAGGAAGTCTTAAGATTGGTCCTAATTTTTTCTGCAGCAGGACAATGAGCCCAAGCATACAGACAAAGTAGTGTATTAGCATCTTATTCTGTCAATTCGCTGGTGACCTTCCTCTGAGGAGTTTGCAAGTTCTCAACGTGGGTTTCCTCTGATTTCCCCCCAAATCGCAAAAAGATAATGTCACTTAGAAATAAATGTGTGTGTTGCCCTGTGATGGACTGGCAACCTGTTTAGGATGTACCCCTACACCAGCAGACCCCCGAAAGGGAGTGAGAAGAAGAACGAATGACTCCCACAAGATCAGAATGTGTCTAACTAACATTCTTTTAAAAGAGAATAACTTTAGGTTTACTTAGGTTCGTTAGAAACTTTCTGGAAATTCATGGAAATGTATAAATTATTCTGAAAATGAAACATAAAAACAAGTGTTTCTTTAAAAGCTGTAGGATGGAGCAACACAGTGCACAAATCCCTTGAGTTCTTACCTAAATGTTTCCACATCTGCCTTAAAACAGCCTCAACAACAGGGAGGAAGAAATTTTTGAACCTGTTCAAGTTATTATCTATGGTTGCTTGCCATTTAAAAGAGGTTTGAGGAGTATGATGCACACTTAACGTATCCGCCCCTATGACTTATGAACAAGAGTCTTACATTTTATTAGTATGCAAATAGATACGCTTATGATTTAAAGAAAGGTTTTAAACTTTGGATTAACTTTTATTTACAAATTAAATACATTTTCACTCATCTAGCTTGTTTCATACATACCTCGTGAGGCAGTGACTCAAACACATGAGACTGATTCTTGCCCTTGACACAATACACTACTTGTTTACAGTTTTCTTTTCATATTACTGTAAATGTGTTATTTAGTTACATTTGATGAGCATTTGTTGACTATTCAGATCTTGGAGTTGCATTGTGCTATTATACCCTTTTGATTATTTTACTGGGTATTTAATGCCCTGGAATTCAGGGCAGATAATGACAGGGAATTACAGACATCAAAGACAGATATCAGATTTTATACCACTCTCATGGGGTGAATTCCACTCTGCACATAATTTCAGACCGTCCAGCAGAGCCTCTCAGCCCATCAGTCCATGCTTTTAACATATGGCAGCCTCTCTAAAGTGAAAATATTTAATAAGAAACAGATTTCAGGGGCTGAAAAAAACAAGCAAAAATTCTTGCAGCCTACGCCCCGTATCAAAGTTACTTTACTTACATATGCATAAAGTTATATAGCTCAGGGTGACTATAGTGTGACTGACTCTACAACATTCTACACGTTTAATGTCTGTTCCATACACATATACTGTACACAAATTAGTTATTTGATAATTTTCTAATTAGGGAAAATAAATTATTCATGACAATCATTAAAATATGCTAATAACAATATATGTTCTTTCGGGTTAATTGTGATTCCATCTGATAAAATATTTTTTAACAAACTCTCTCTATAATTAGTTATTGACTGAAACGTAAAAATGTATTTGTATACATTTATCCATTTTCCCCCTTAGTAAACAGGTTTGTCCAAAATTGTAGGCATGTCAAAATTCTTAAACGTTAAAAAAATAAGTTTATCTCTAAAAAAACATCTAATTTGGTGATTATTTGTAAATTTGAGCTTACCTTAAAATGCTTTACACGATAAGGACCACTGCCGTCACACTGTCTTCGACTTGGTTCCGTTTTGCTTTGGCGACAAGTTAGGCTCATAAATATATACGAAGTCGTTGCTTGGCCCCAGGTAAACATCCAATCACGAATAAGTTTTTATGAATGTTAACTAGAGACGATGACGCAGCATGACCCCTAACCAATGGCAAAGATTAAACTCATGAATATTAAGAGATTATACCGAGAGAAATTCTTAACGGTTCTTGATTTCCGAAACCATATAACGGTTTAAAACGACATATTTATAATTAAAATAATAATAATAATACACCAAATTATATTCGACTTTTATAAACTTAGTTAGCTACAATTCTGTGCAAGGGAAATTTTTCTGGGTGCAAGACCGATGTTTAGTATGTTTGTAACCGTTTACTTTTTGTATGGAATAAAAAACACTGGCTTCAAAAATACATAAAATCTCATTTATTCCAGAGTCCAAAGGCGTTGAACAGTAACAAAAAATAACTTTTAAATTGAGTAATTTTCCCCAAAACATTTAAATTTCTTTTGATGAGGTAAATGTGAGCGATATTACACAAAAGAGAACAAAAACCAGGAAAAAGGACATAGGCACTTATTAATATAGGTTAATCTACAAGTAATTTTTTTTTAAATAAATCAACTCAGACACAGTAATGCAATCACAAGACACAAATGCACAGTAGGAAACAGCAGTAATCATCCTTTAGTGACAATGTCAAAGGGGAAATTATAATTAGCCACCACAAATATAGTACACCAGTGTCTTGACAAATAAATAAATATGGCACAATTCTCTAAAACATAAATAATGTCTTAATTTAAAATATGTGACAGGAAGGGCCACACAAAATATTGGATATGATAAGCTGGAAGTCTCAGATTCTGTGACGCAGAGGGTCTGACAGTGGAGGTGATGGTGGAGGAGGAGGAAATGATGTCAGAGGATCATGAGGCTCATCAGTGGGCAGCACCAAGCGAGTGCCTCCAAACGCAAGCTCTCTGTCCAGCGCATCATCTGAGGTTCCTGTCAGCGAGTACAGACCAGCTTGGCCACTAGAGGTAGTGGGGACGCCATGGACATCAGTGCTGACCGTCATGTCACCATACATCAAACCACCGCCATCGTTCAGAATTAGCTCTGTGTCTTCATCATGCAATTGGCCGGCATTCTAGAAAGATATTATAGTCAGTATTTAATTTGTTTATATACTCATGGTTAACCAAGTGGATGTACCTCATATGCCTGTGAGCTGGTAAGACAGCGTGCGATTGGCCCACAGCAGGCAGGCAGAGTTGTTGTGAGAGGAGGCCCACTATGAGTGAGGAAGGGTTTAAGATAGCTAGAGCATATTGTAAAGGAGTAAACATGATTTACATACGAGCTACAATAATATTTCAACTGTTATTTTTCAAAGCAAACACAATAACGTTTCATCATGATTTAAAATATTAATTACAACAACACATTTAACTTATGATAATTGTTGAATACTTTGTAGACCAGAATTTTGGTGAAGAAGTTGAAGAATGGGAGTGATGTGTTCAGAATGAGGTGTAATGAATCGTAAAGCTGTCTTTTGAACAAGAGGTTTGGAAGGCAGATAAAAAATAACGATGTGATGTGTATACAAAGCATTATGTGAAAATATTTAACACCTTCTAGTCTCTACTTATAATGTCCATTGAAATTAAATTGAAAACCGCAATGAAAATATCTTCAGGATGAAACATCATAGAGAAATTGGGGTTTGTTTATGTTAATCATGGTAAAACATTAAAATAGTTTATAACATCCCAATCAGCTCCAACCAAACCGTTTACCCTAGCAACCAAATTAAGACATAGGGGTTGGAATTTGTTATGCATATTAGGATGGGGATCTTTGTATGTTGTATCTTCTCTCTGGGTCTCAGCGGAGGCAGCCAAGAACACTTTGACTCCTCATGCTTCTCCCAACGGCTGTAAACGGGCCATGAGTACAGCGCCTCCTGGCTGCAGGAAAGTGTCGGCCACCTTGGCAACCATTCCATTTTGCTTCTAAAACTTTTAAACGCCACAATATTTACAATAAACAGAATAATAAAATGACAGTTAAAAAAATGTTTGAACACCCTCCAGTGATTGTCCAAGATTCATTATTTATTAAGGTTGCCAAATATTGTGTAAGTATCAAACAATGTGATTTTTCTATATTTGGTAGATTTAATTCAAAATGTTTTGTGTTTAAACAGTGGAGCGCGTGGAAAGTATTTTAGTAGATGCATTTGAAGGATACTTGTGGTCAAAGGTGTACCAGAGTCTGAATGGCCAGGCACTTTCATGCTTGCTGCTTCTTTGAGGTGCACCATCTGGAGCTGTGGCCTTTTTGGGCAGAGAGGATATCAAAACAAAAGATATTAGGCCTCAGATTTGCGCAGTAACTATTTGAATATCCAACATCTTCAGGAGAAATGAATCAAACCTACTGAAGTATCTTGCTCTGTGTCCACTCCCACTCTGTAAATCGAGAACAAAATATAAACAAAAACAACATAAGGCATCATTATCATGAGGTTTGTGCATACAAATGAGAATTTCCCTCAGAATTCATTGTTAAAAATACATAGCATTTTTAATTTGCCAAGAACCAAATGGATTAAAGATGATAAAATTTTGATGCTTTGTACAAACCTATTATATTAAACATTAAAAATGTTAAAAGTTGACTGAATAAAGGAATAATTAATTACAGGAAAGTGTTTGAAAAACATATACTCTTTGAAAAATAGAACTGCAAACGGATAAAACAGACATTGCCATCTAGTGGCTATAAATATCACATATAATATAGAGCAAAAAGTATTCACATCTGCATATGAACTTAGGCGACGTCCCATTCTAAATTGACAAAATGCAATTAATTTGAAAGAGAGAGTGAATACTTTGAGACCTACATTGTAGAAAGACTGCTTTAAATATAAAATATACACATAAAAAATATAGATACTTATAGAAGTGTTTTTGTATTGAAATACTATTTTATAAAAAGTTCATACTTTATAAAAACTAATTCCTTTTATCATTTGGTAAGCAGCTTCCTGGTCTAATGAGACTCACCTAATTTGCATGAAAGACAGCATGGGGGTTGTACCACCACCACAGACCCAAACAGTGAGGAACACAATCAGTAAAGTGGTGGAAAACATCATCTGCCTGGCATACGTCGCAGTGTCTCTAATCGAGAGGGCAAAGGTCATTGCCCCTCGCAGTCCTGTAAGGATTAGATTACGTTAAACATTTTTATGGTTTAAATGTGGCAATTTATCTGCACAAAAAGTAAAAAAAAGCACAAAACAGACTTCTTGCCACATGGTACTTATATAAAACTATAAATAGTGAAGTAAACAAGTGGTTATAGTATTTAGATGGCAGCTACCGATGATTGACCTCATAAAACCATGTGATTTGTAAGGTCTATCGTTTTTTTTTTTACCTGAAAACATCATGACATGTTGAAATTTCGAGGCAATTTTGTTCTTGCGGCCCAAGTTCAACAGGAAAGACAAAGGGTAGATGTTTGCTGCCCTACCAAGAAATATTGCCAGCTAGAAACAAAGCCACAGTTAAGGATAACAAACCAGTGTTTATCTGTACACAGTTCTTGAGTACAGCACAAACATCCGCTTCAAAAAGATACGAATGCACCGATGATGAAGATGGGATTGAACACATGGTGCTGAAAAGAGAAGAGTGTAAGACCCATGTAAGAGAAGATGAAGTTCTCAGCCAGAAAGTTCAGCAGCTCAAACAACTGTGGGAGGAAACGGAGAACAGAATGAGTAAAAATCATAAATAATAAAGGATGATTGTGGACAGGATCTATGTGCAGTGTGTTACCTGTTTGCTTCTAGTCTTAGATTCAGTTGAAAGGTTGTTATACGTATAATGGGCCTGAGTGATGCCACAGAAGAGCACAGCGACTACACCTAAACAAAGAGAAAAATAAATTTACCATATATATGAGTGGTTGACAAATAATACAAATGTGATTGCCTGTGTGTCACATAGAGATATTTAAATGTACAATATTTAAATGTACCTCTGAAAAGCTATAGTAAAATGCTACCAAAGGTGTTGTGTATGTATTCAAATTTCTACTTGGATATTTGATCCAAACATAAAAAAATGACAAAAACAGCTTTTTTAATGGTAATTCATGAGACTATCAATAGAACACAAGGAAATTAGTATCAAAAAGGTTCCAAAACATTATTTGTACCATTCTCATGTTTAAGAAAATTTATTGAAAATATTTTGAAAGAATTGAGGAGCAATACCCTCCTTTGCATGATGATGAGAAATATAGTATAAAAAAAACTATCAAACTTCCACACGGAAATGTAAAATAATGTGAAATGTTTTATGAGGAAGTCACAAGATGTTGCTTCAGCAAATTGATAAAAAAAAGCATATTCTCAACAACATCATCAACTTTTTCCGGCTTATCAACCACCCCAAATTTAGACAGATTACAGTGTTTATTTTTTTTTTTTTTAATGTGTTTTAAGAATAAGGATCAACTTGTGATGACTTTCATGCCCCACCACCTTGGACTAGTGAGTAGATGTTAAATTATTGTATGAGTTGAATTGATGAATGATTAAGATGTGAAGTGTATTTAAATGAATGCTGATGATTTGTAAAGAGAGGCATTTAAACATTTACCGTATTTTTCGCCTCATAAGACGCACTTTTTCTTCCCCAAAACTGAGGGGAAAAAGTTGGTGCGTCTTATCGAGCGAATGCAGAGCGCCGCGAATTCCGGTAACGGCCGTATGAGAGGCGTAAGAGCTCCGGAGCTAGGCCGAAGCCGCGGCCATATTTGTTTACCCAGCGCTGCGCGCTGACGTCATCGCCCATCTCTGCCATAGCGCGGTCGTAACGAAAACGGGGGGAAAATACTACATTTCCCACAATGCCTTGGCTACGGTAGCCGCAGCGGTGCTTCCGCATCCATACTCACGAGCGAAACTGCTTTTGACTCTCGCATTTGAGTGATCTCTCACGCTACAAACCCAATTTTTCACGCTAAAATACATTTTAAGATGTGAAATGGGCACAGCTAATAGTTTATTTGCGATCTGTTTCTTGAGCCTGACGATAAGATGATGTTGCACTGGAACAGTGATGGTGATAACGAATGGTGGACTTTAGAATGATGAGTGGGGGCAAAGAAAAACATTACAGCCTTTTTTTTTGTTACTTTGACTGTTTACTGTCTGTTCATGTTACATGTTTGGCTGTTAACTTTTACACAGTTGATATAAAATATTTTACACAAATGTTTGGTTTTCTAGATCTTCCTCTTTTAAAATTGGGTGCGTCTTATGTGCCGGTGCGTCTTATGAGCCGAAAAATACGGTGTATGGTAGTTTATAAGGTAGAGTTAGTTAAATTATAGAGCTGAGCAGCAATTGAGACTGACGCTATCAGAATAATCACAGGTGCAGGTGTATAAATAGGCAGATAGCTTTCACCAGTTAGAAATGCTACATGAAAGAACCACATTCAGAAGAAGAGCATGCAGTTGAGAAGATGAGTAAAATATTATGTTCAAGAGAAGAGAAAGCAGAGCACTCCATAAGCAGATGGAAATCACCAAGATGCAACGTGAGGTTCGACTGCTTCGTGTTATTGAAATGAGTTTGGAGTCATAGTTTTGAAGTCAGGGCAGATTATTGGAACCATAATGGCTAAGTAATCAATGGCTGTTGAGAGGCAAGTGTTGCATATGTATGAATCCGGTTGTTTAGTTGGTCACATGGTGCTTCCAGGACCTGGATCTCCACTTTTTGACAGAATATGGTAAAAGGCGATCAATTTGTGATCATTATTGAACCAAAAAAATGCATAATTTAAATGCACCTTAATAAAAGATAGTAAAGATATCTAAAAAAAAAGAAATTACGAAACTGCTGTTTGAAAACTAAAGTTAAAGGTAAGCTATTAATAGCTTTACCCACCAATGGCATGATTGATTTCAACAAAAGACTGTGGTGGTCAGACTACCGTAGTCTATACAAAAATCAAATAAAAAAAGTGATGTATGATCAGACGCAAATTATCAACATCTTATATGAGTTGAAAACTAGTCATGAACAGAGATGGCTTTGTAGGGGACTTAAAAGTAGGTGCAAATAAGCCATATGAGATGTTGGAATTATCACGAGTACCAAATCTGAAAAAGAATGTGTGCAATTCAATTGAATCTAGTGTTACGGTGCTGTTACCTGTAAAGCCGCAGGCCTCAGCCAATAGGAATGTACTCCAGGACATGAGGAAAAACAGGGCTGTTTCCAGCAAAGGGAAATCTCTCAGCTTTGTAAACTTAGTGACCTAAAAACAACTGAACATGTATTAACGGGATCAAACAGTTTGGTTTAAATTGGTTTGAAATACATACCAGAGCTGTCACAACTCCAGTTGCAGCCCCCATTGCAAAAGACCCACTGAAAACTCCCAAAAACACCCAAAGGGACTTGAGCAGGGCACTGCCGTCAAATGTGTGTTGATTGTCTCCTTCTGGCTGGTAAGCAACGATCGATCTGTCAGCAGTATTTTAAATACAGAAATTAAATATTTAGTGATCGTTTATAAAGGCAGACCGACACATCAATACATTCTCTCTGAAGTCCTACCCAATATCCACCCTCTCTTCCACTTAAACCAGTGTATTTGAAGCCGATGTGCATTTTTTTGTAGCCTACGTTGTCAATATATACAGTTGTGCTGATGAGTTTACACACCCTGGCAAATTGCCTGATTTCTTGGCCATTTTTTCAGAAAATATAACAAAAGTATTTTTCTCACTTAAAGTGGTTGGGTGAAGCCATTTATTGTCAATGTTCACTCTTTTCAAATCATAATGACAGCTGCAATGTTCCATATGACCTTGATTATTCTTAATATTTTGTATTGACCCTTTAACACCAATGGCAACCTAAAGCCTCTTGAGGTAGTTATCAATGAGGTCATTTATCTTCTCTGTTGATAAATTCTTATTGGTCAGAAGATTGAGGTCAGGAGATTGAGACGGCCACTCCAGAACCTTCACTTTGTTCTGGTGTAACCATTGACAAGTGGACCTGTGTTTTGGATCCTTTTACTGTTGTCCAGTAACGTCCCCATTTCAGCTTGCAGGTGCATGAGGTGCATGATTTTCCAGTATCCCCTAAAAATATGTTGCATTCATCTTGCCATCAATTTTGACCCAGTTTCCTGTGCCTTTGAATGTCACACATCCCCAAAACATCATTTATGCTCTTATTCATATTTTCTGAAAGATTTGGCATTTACCAAAATGTGTAAACCAATGAGTGTCTTGAATGGAAATCAAATAAACGGCCTTAAATCCCTGAAAAGTGTTTCAAAGTAATTTTAAAATATAAAAAGAGGTACAAAACACGAGTCCAGTTGTGAAACGTTAATAACGGTTGTGACTCACGAGGATAGGACGATGGCCACAGCATCATTCAGGACGCTCTCGCCGAACATCAGCGCATAGAGATCCACATCGACTTTCAGCTCATTGAAAATAGCCAAAACGGTCACTGGAGCAATTCAAATATTGGTAAAGGGTTATTATTCCACTGGTAAAAAGGTTAGACAGTGCTTTATATAAAAAGTTTTGCACCAAACGGCACTGAAGGCATCAAAACTATGAATGGAAACAGTTGGAATTAATGTAGAAATGACTCAAAAAATGTTTTACATTCTTCCTGCTCAACCTTAAATGATTTTCTCTGGCATGCGCTTTTTTTAGAGTTTATTCATGACTTTCTTAATAAGTTTGGGACCATCGCTTGCGAAGAATGGTTTGTACACGGTTGAGGGCCCTATTTGACAATGGTTTGTATCCATTTTATTAATATAATAAAAAACAAGTTTGTTGTATACGTAGCTAAAGTCAGAAATATACCTGGATCTGTAGCAGACACAATAGCACCAAAGAAAAGGCAGTCGGTGAAAAAGAAATCGCCTCCGAGCTGACCGATGACCTTCATGAACACTACGCAGCCATACATCACCAACCTGTGACAATAGAAATGAGTTAAAGGTTGCAGCTATTTGACGACTTCTCAAGACAAACTGTAACTCACCCAGTGACAAAGCATGATGTCAACGTGCCCACAAAGGCATAGGAGAGAATGGAGCCCAAATTTCTGAAAAAATGCCTCTGATAGTTAAAACAAAGAAAAAAAAAATTACACAAAATGAGACTTTTTTTTACTAGGTTTATAAAAGAGATATAGTAATAATACACTTACTCGTTTTAAACTGTATCCTGCATGGAAAATGATGGGGGGGAGCAAAATGTTGAAGAAAACCTCAGGATCAAAAGTTACCTGGAAGCAAATTTTGTGAGGAAAGTTTGAGAAATATATAAAAAAAAAAAAATCACATGTGGAAATTCAAAGTAGAGGTTTAACAATACACACCTCGATATTATGTCCACAATACGTCAAGTTAACCAACTACTCGAATCATCATTGGAAAAAATGGAATTTAAAAAGTTTTGAAGCCATAAAGCTGTCTAGGTTTAGTTTGGTTTGTATGAGAGCATTTTATACCATCCATCCACTAGGGGGCAGTGTTAATGTTTGGATTTAGTTTTTTTTTTAACTCTAAGTGATGTAAAAAGCTAATTTTAAAATCATTCTCGTTTAAAATGTGAGTAAAGGACAATTGTCTAGTAGAAAATTTTACATAAAACAAGAAAATAAGGTAAAGAAGTTTCAGAAGTGACCGAGTCACAATCACATCCAGAAGCAAATACACTTCAGCTCCTAGACGATTTTGTATATTGTGCCAAAATATATTATTACACCCCTAATATATTGTATAATCATCCCAGAATTTGTGATCAAAAACTGAAAAAAGCTTAACGATTTACGAAATGTCCCAAGATATCAGATAAAATACGAAAACCCATTGACAACAATACCTTTCTGAGCATCTCTGCATTTGGCACGTCATGACCCTTGCTGTCCTGGACCTCTCCTTTCAGGCTGTACTCGTAGAATCGACCGCTCACGTTTACCAGTAACGTGGTGGGACTACTGTTAACCGCACAGCTCAAAGTGATGTCATTCGGGTCCTGAGGCGAGTGGACACCGAATCGCAAGATCACACCAACAAACAAACCTGAAGGGTGGGCAAAATAGTTTTTCAATTGACTTTGGCTGTTTTAGAGGTCGTTATTCTGCAACAGAATAAATTTGGAGTTAATCATTCCCCTTCCTGATGGTGTTACATGGTGTAAACTATCTATCTGTACTTTCGACATTGAGAAAACCATTAATCCTGACCAATCCTTACTTTAATTTGCAAAAATGCATCTTCAAACATTGAAGGAACTTCCAACAGCGGTGTCACGTAGACACTCATTATTCCCGCAGGTCACTCCACGGACAAATATTCTGCGACACCCAAATATTTCACATTTTGCCTCATCAGTTCGGACCATTTTTTCCACTCCATGTTTTTTTACGCGTAGTTAAGTCGCTTCCACGGTGGAGGTATGACCTTTTAGAAGACCATTTTCTCCCAAACTCGAGTCCACTGCCAGTAGATTCCACTGCTGGACATCTTCTGATTTTTAAGGGTTATTATCTTAATCCGTTTTCTTGG
Organism: Danionella cerebrum; assembly: GCA_007224835.1. Classification (NCBI taxonomy): domain Eukaryota; kingdom Metazoa; phylum Chordata; class Actinopteri; order Cypriniformes; family Danionidae; genus Danionella; species Danionella cerebrum. The sequence continues at coordinate 272,783 of SRMA01025082.1, forward strand.
TCGACCATTGCGTCTATTATCATCAATATTGCCAATTTTTGAATGCTTCTTCAAAAGAGCTTGAGCACACATTTAAACCCTGGCCTGCTTTGAAATATTTGTGAGAGGAGTTTGGCTATTCTTCACCCAGTTCTAAGCCTCCTACACATATGTTTCTGTTTCAGTTCATGACTGAGTTTCAACCTACATTGATGAGCAGTTTGGCATCATTGATTCATCATAAACCTGACAATAATCCTTTATGCAAACATATCTTTAAGAATTCATGCTGGTTTGCCAAACAGTAGTAACACCCAATATTGATTTTATTTACTTTTACTTTGTAAAAGTACAATAGATACATAAAGCATTGTTTTGACAGCATTTTCCCCACACCGTCTTAAAATATTTGATCAGTACTGTATAATTAAATTGTATTTATCAATATGAAAAACACATGAAATCAATAGTGCTCTGGGATTATAAAACCATTTTAAAATGTTATTTCCCACTAAGCTATGATTGCATTGCGTTAAAAAAATAAACAATCATATGATGAATCGGCTGTGGATTCATCATATCATAAAGGTCCGCTTTAACCTGAACTCACCATAAATCATGGCCAGCCCGGTCTCGTGCAGGAACCGGACCCTTCGGTGTTTGAAGAGCCAAATGGTGAGGATGGTGAGTGTGAGCAACATGATGAAGATGAGAAGGTTGGCGCTGTCTTGTCTGTGACTCTCCTCAGCTTTCCTCTCCGTAACCACATTCACCATCTCTGAGTCCTCCGCCACACAAACCAAAGCCAAGCACATCAGCCCGAGCAGACACAACCGAACCCCCGCCGGGTCCGAGTCGCGTCTCCCGTGATTTCCCATCACGGTCAGGTTTGTGGTAATGACTGCCGTTCCGTTAAGCGGCAGATAATCGTGACATTCACACAAATCACGGCTCTCTATTTACGTTCACATAGCGGTGTGAACATGGCAGCAACAACCTTAAAAAAAAGAAGTCTCTGTTGACCGGAAGTTCAGTACCGCTTGTTCAAAAAATAAACAAAAGACCCAAAACCCCACCAAAAACTTCGTCATTAATAATTAAATTTGTAATTTTCTTAAATGTGTTTACACTTTCTATCTTCACCATGGATAAAACATTTGATTTTTTTCCTGGCATTAAAAAACAAAAACGTGTAGCCACGAACCGACAGGCTGCCAGACATATTTTAATAGTGTTTATATTCAGTTATACATTTTACCATGAAATAATACAACCTCATTTGAATAAAACAACAATAATACGTTTGAGCATAGCTGACCTCGACCCAGTTTTACTTTACGTTTACTGTTACGAAACCTCGGTCAAAAAAAAAAAAACGCAGTTACGTCACCAGATATGCAAGAGAAATTATCCAATCGGTGAGGGTGGTTTACGAATATGTTGAAATGAAATAAAAATTAATTCCGAGTAGAGACAATCGTAGCATCTCAGATAGAGCCCTTGCTTCTTGTTGAGACATGCCTCAGAAGCGTGCTTTCTTACAGTTTGTTATTGATTAACTAGCACACAATTAATAATACAAGACAATTCATATTTAGTTACATTTATTATTGCATACATACAACATCAATTGCTCCATACATAACTGTGCAGATTTGTTACACGCTAAAAGTACAATTATTATTTATTAATATGTTGCAGATTTATGAATTACATTTACAAACATAATTTAAACATCACAAACTTCTGTTCACTGCTGAGCTAAAAGCTGAAAGGAAGGTAACTTTAACATATGTGTTGATTTATCTTGACTTTGCACTTACGATGTCAGATTTCACACAGAATACCTGAACAAAAGCTCATCAATGTCTTTTTACATTAAGTGGACACATGTTTGGGTGTTAAAAAATAAAAATACACATACACAAATTGATACTTGTATTCTTGAGATGTGTAGAGTTAGTGCTTTGGAATACATTTCCGGAATTGTTTCACAGAGTAATTAATTCAGCGTATTATATTTTAATTCATGCGAACTGGCCGGCAATCGTTTGGCTCCTTCTTTAACCATCTGAATGCTTGAAGCAAAACTTTCCCAACAATCTCATGAACAGCTACATTAAAACTTTACCTAAAATGTAAACAAGGAACAGAAACACAATAAAATACTGCTCTCATGAAATATCTACATATTAACCAAGAATGCCCCTAGGGGACATAAAAATGAGGACTAAAAAAAAAAGACTGCACACATAATCAGATAACTCACTCCTAATACACCACTACAGTCTGTACTGTTAAACAAGAAAAACAACATTGAAAATGATACGATTTCCCAGAATTCAATCAATGTCATAGTGACCCAGAACAGCAGGCTTTTATCATTAATCCCCAATCAAAGAACATAGTCAATATTTACACAATCTCATGATGAATTTAGTTTTCTAAGCATAATTGAGAAAAGTGACCAAAATCACGATTAGAATTGTATTTGTTGTTTCCAGGCGACTCCAGAAAAATCATTAGTGTGATGACACTGTGAATTCAACAATACCTTTTTCATCTGCAAAAACAAACATATTGGTTCACGCAGAATTTTAAAAAATGGCAATTAACGAACAACAACGAATGTCAGTGTTCTCAAAGTTCAACCTTGTAAACGTTGTTTATGGTTTCGAAACAGCATGAGAAGTGACCTAAAATATGACAGAATTTTCATTTATGCATCACATTTTCAACAAACCACAAATATTTTTCTCTAAAACGCAAGGGTAATGCTAAGACTCATCAAAAGAGATCGCTTGATATGATGACGCAAACATACAAACAGCTAAAATACACAAAACAGACGACACTCTCCAAATGACGGCACAGTGTTCCTCCAATCACAATAAATAGATTAACAACTTGTGTGCAAATTAAAAAATACTATATCACTGAGCAATAAGTACACATTGCACCAAAGAAAACATGGCCGATGTCCTGAAGGAGGAACCCACCAAATCAGTTACACACACACTCACACAGCAGTGGATAAATATAGCGGTTCTTCTGTAAGCTTTGGGTGAAATGAAGCATACATTTATACAGTGTTAAACAATAAAAGGGGGGCATTGTTTTACCAGACAAGCCCCCTCCACAAGTCTAAAGAACAGAGCTCTTCATTGCACTTTAAATATGAGATGTATATGCAACAACATAGGAAGACTAGGAATATATGGTATTTTCGACTGGATACATCCACAAAATAAACTCTTGATTTGCGTTTAATGCATCCATCGAGACTCTGAATCTAAACTTAGGCAACAGAAACAAGTAAATACATTCATAAATGAGACGGACAACAAAAAAAGAGTGATCACGACTCGTGTAAAGCCAGTTTAGCAGATATCATGGCCTAGAACAGGTCAGGCAGGCATTTGAAATATGTGCGTTGGATAAAAGCAAGTTGTTCATATCTCCATTTAGATATAAAACAAAGGGATATTTGATTAAGAATGCAGAAAGAAAGAAAACCCTCATGTGCTATTGGTTTGTTAGCTTGTGAACAGTGGAAATCAATGGGGTCAGAAAACATCTGTTCCGTTCGCTTAACTTAAAACATGAGGGTAAAAAAATAAGAAATAGTCATATATATATTTAATAAACTAATTCTGGCCACTGACCTTTGGAGTCTGCAAGTTGAGTCTAATATTTTAAAACCTGAATTACCACTTAAAGAGGTCAAATAGATCAATACGTCCTACCGATTACTTTTCTACACCATACACATTAATATTTGAATATTTCACCTCCGTCATCGTTCTGTAAATTCACTTCTGGAAGGGATGTTGCTGTTTTTGATGCTGGTATTAGTCCTGGTTGGGATAGGAGGTGGTATTGAAGGGAATGCTGAAGTTGGAAGTGAAGCCCAGTTATTGTTCAAGCCAAAGCCTGAGTTGGAAAACTGGCTCTGAGATTGTGGGAAGGGAAGGGATGAGGCTGTTGGTATGAGCGGTTGACTGGTTCCAATGGTAGATTGGGACTTTTTTGAAAAGAAGTCTGAATCATCATCGAAGGTTACCCATTTTTGGGTTGGTTTGGTAGTTGCTGTGGCTGCGGGAGCATTTAGAGATTGTTGTCTGAAGAAAGATGGTGGAAGAGTAGAACTGTGGACCATCGCAGACATGGCCCGGTCCTTGGATTCTTGGGCTTGGATTTGGGTGTAGAAATCAGGTGTGAGAGATCGGTGTGGGCATGACTCCAGGGCACTGGTGAAAGGGTTGGTACTGTTGGGTCTGGGTTGGAGATCAGAAAGGAAAGGATTGGGGGATGAGCAGAGGGTCTCCTGGGATTTGCTGCGGGAGGAAACGGGTGGTGGGAGGAGGCAAGGAGCAATGCTGGAATCTGGAGATGAGAACAAGGAGAAGGAGTTGGGTAACGTTGAGGATTGAACAGGGAGCTGAGTGGATGGTGAGGGGAAGCGAGGGAGGGTAGCAGAAAAGGATGCATTCTGGGAGAGAGACTGGATGTTTAGCGTGTCAAAGGGGTCCAGGTTCCATTGTGCTTCTCTTTGGACTCCATTCGTAGCCTTAGTCTGGAGACAGGAAGCACAAACATTAAGCCAAACGTCTGGTGGAAGGCTACAATGTAATGCCAACTAAGTCAACATGAAAGCAGGTTCGTAAATTTTCTTGAGCTATTCACTGAAATTTTTCACGGGAAACGCTAAAATGTTTCATAATTTTGAATCTGCCAGTTAGTAATTCTGGGTTTGCTGACTTATTTGCATTCACTGATAGACATGACTCTCTGGACACTACAATCCCCTATGGGTTTTTTTTGCTGATGTTACTGCTCTGGAATGGGCCCCCAGACTTCACATATCGATGAACTATTTTCCTTTCAAATAGCACTGATTTTAGATTTCTTAATTTTTAACTTAAAATGCCTTTAATAAAACCTATTTAAATAAAGCCTCTACATCATGTTAAATGGAATCAACAAACACAGAGTTCTATGTCCATTTTGGGTCTAAAGCCCAACGAAAATGTTGAAGATCCACATTTCAAACGAAGGGGTAGAATATGGCCAAAGAGACTCACAAATGCCAGTAATTTTGTCATTTTTTTAATGTTTTAAAATTATGAAAACCATTTTATTTAAAATTTCAAGTACCATGTCTATGAAAAAACACTAACTATAAAAAAAGAGTTAGTGTCACATTATTAATTCACCATTTTAAGCCTTAAAAACACTAACATTACACAATAGACATCAAATTTTCGATTGAATGGGTCTAAAATTTGTTGCATTTGCTGAACCAATAGAACGATTTGGCTGATAAACATAAATTCTTAGGGGTGCCGCGATTCATAGGTGCATGTTTTCAGCTTTTCCCCTTAACCCATGGTTTCTAAGAGATATATGAGCCGTATAAGACGCACCGACATATAAGACGCACCAAATTTTAAATGAGGAAGATCTAGAAAAAAAAGATTCTTAACCAAATACTGTAGTAAAATATTTTATATCAACTGTGTAAAAGTTAACAGCAGTTTAAGCACCAATTATTTGCCAAACATGTAACATGAACAGTCAGTAAACAGTAAAAGCAACAAAAAAGGCTGTAATGTTTTTTATTCGAACCCCAATAATTCCTCTTCGTCACTGCTATCAGAAATGAGGAAGGACAGATCCACGCAGTCATTATAGTCACTTTCTTCCTCACAAATAAGATGTTGTCTTCTATTCCATCCAAGGCATTACTAATGCCACACTTCTTAAATGATTTTATAACAATGTCCTTCTTCACGAAGTCCTACGCGCTATGGTAGGATCGACGAGCAGAGATGCGCGTCAGCGTGCACCGCCGGGTAAACAAATATGGCCGCGGCTCCGGAGTGTGATGGGAATGTATATAATACTATATAATACTACCATCTAGTGGTCATTTAGAGAAATGTAATTTGAGAAACTTTTAAGAGCACACGTCATACTTCAGTCCCGCCCTAAGAGGCTTGAGGTTCTTCTTCCAATGCGGATAACACGTGTGTAGGAAATGCGTTGAGCCTGCTAAATCTTTACAATAAATAGCCTCATTTGCTGTGTTCTCTCTCAAACGGTCTCCAGTGTTTATTATCAACTGAGAAGGTATATTTTTACCATAACAGGAGCTAGGTCGAAGCCGCGGCCTCTCCTACTGCCATGACCACCCTTCGCTCCGTGGCGCTCTGCATTCGCCGTATAAGACGCACCAACTTTCCCCCCTCAGTTTTGGGGAAGAAAAAGTGTGTCTTATACGGCGAAAAATACGGTACTCAAAGAAAAACTGGATTTTCTCAGGAAATGTAAAATGTTGCAGGAATATGAGGGGCTTGGTTCCAAAATGTGATTTAAAAAAAAGTGCCAGATCTAAAGTGTATTTTTTCACATTTGAAAAGCCCATGGTCAATTTTCCAAAAAACACAATACGTGTCGTGTAATGCCGTCCTGGTTTGTCTGTTTCGTTCCAAACCGTGATTAAAGCCACTCTAGTTTTTTCACAAACTTTATTAAACAAGTGATAATTAAACATAGTGTGTAAACAAGTGGGCGCCTATAACTGGCCTTGTAGACTGAAAAAAAAACAAACAAACCATTAATACTTTTGAAGCATCGATGTGGTGGTTTCTACACAAGGCAAAAAACGAAAACCATCAGAAATTATTTTCGAGGGATTACAAAAAAAGATGAGGTGGAAAGATGCAAGTTGTCATCTGCAGCAAAAGTTTTGTATCATTTTATAATCATTCCACAAATACGGAACAAAAATCAGGCCATTTTCCAGGTGATCACAGTCAGAAAAGTACAACAACGACTTCCAAAAGTCCCTGGCAGAACCCCTAGCATGTGGGTTTTAACCGATCTATTCTGAAACCAGTTGCCAATTAATTCAATATCTATGTTTTTTTGTTAATGTATTTTAAAAAAGTTTCATTAAAATTTCATTAAAATTTTTTTTTTAAATAAATCTTTAATTTTAAAAACAGGATTTGAAATGTTTATCTTTACTTGATTAAGATGATGTTTGGAACTGAACTTCATTGAAATATGAAATATTTATTCATCAAAATTGAGTTCTGGCATTTAAAAAAACATATTGTATCCAAACTATTCAAAATATCAATCCTGCATGTGCTAAGTTTAATGCTACTTAATATCACTTATAATTTGTCAATGGCAATGACAAGAATGCACTTTTTTTTTAAATCGAGTTTCCCTGCAAGAACGTTTTAAAGGGAAGCTGATCTGCTGTACGCATTTTTGTTCACTGAAAATGCTCCAATCATTAGATTTTACATAACAAGTACGTATTTAAGAAGCTATTTCATGTTGACTTAAAAAAATGTGACTTTTACAACATAAAACACAATGGTTCAGAAGTAAAAACACATGATATAGATCAGTGCCTCAATAGGAACGTCCTTTTACTAAACATTCAAATGAAAGGATAAAAACACAAATTAGTGTCCAACAAAGTTGTTAATTTCTAGTAACTTCACCGACAACTACAACTGGTCTCAAACTAAAAACCAGAAACAAACACCATTCACAACAAATATGGATGAGACTTTCCTTGAACCCCTTGAAGAACCTCACAACAATCTACTTAATTCAAGGGGTTCAAGATCAACGGCTTTAAATTCAAAACAAAAATGTAAAATAAAGGACGGAAAAAGGAAAACGAAGAAAGGGGGGGACCCTAAATATATGTATGAACGCCTCATACATTTAAACTAGAGATGATGCACCATGAATATAAGTGACTTAATCCAGTACCTGTCAACCTGAGGATTGCTCCGGCTAGTGGAAGAGAGAGACACATGCATCAAGAAGAGTGAAAACCTCCTGGTTTAAGCTAGAAAAGACGAATATGCCTCTAATTCAAGAAAGCCGGTTCCCGTTTTCTTAAGTGAGTGCCGACACTTCACTCTGGCTGGTGATTCATCATGCATGCCAATGTACTCATTAAAAAACAACTAACCTCTGATGCAGGTGCAGGAGCAGACTCGGGTGGCAGGGCATGAGAGGACCGGCTCCGAGGAGGAGGCTTAGGAGATGCAAGTCCAGGTTGAGGGACGACGGCTGCACCTGCAGATGCCTGGGGGGCCGACTGAGGCATCAGAGGGGAAGGTAAGGTGGGCTGCATTGGTGGAGGGAGCTGAGGTTGTATTGGTGGCGGCAGTGTGGGCTGGACTGGAACCTGAACTGGTGATGCAGCCTGAGGCCTCATGGGACCTTGCAGAGTGGGGGGAGGGCCTGGAAAACAATAATAGTGTGACTTGGTATGGCTTATCTCTGCTCGGCTACCTTGTGTTTGTCAATCAAATCTGCTTAGTGACATCATAGTGAATGCTCTGACATCAGAGAAGAATAGACTTTTTTTTATAACCTCATCCAAATGGGTACAAAAAAATACTAATAAAGGGTACAGAACGTGTAACAAAAATAAGTCGTGGAATAGTGAGATTTGATATGATGGGTAAGGTTCTTTTTATTAATAAATATTAAAAACTAATAATTGCAAATAACATTATTTCTCAATAATAAATACAGCACCATCTCTTTTTGTCTTACAGACAATGTGCTGCAGTACACTGGTCCCTGTACAATGACAATGAAACTGAAACATTTACACCATATAAACTGTACTGTAGGTCACATGATATATTGCAAAAGTTTTTATGAATTGAGAATAAATGGATTTTAGAAAAAATGTTGGGCCTGCACCTTTTTTAAACTAGAGATTGCAATATTTATTAAAAAGATTTGTTTATCAGAGTTCCCTCCGACGCTTCTACAGTGTAAATATCTGAAGACAGTCAGAACTCTGCATAACACCACCACAGAGCACTGGTGAGAATAGTGATGATGCTCTAAATCTGAAGAAAACATTCATGTTTCAGAATTTCTATTGGAACACTGTTGTTAAACTAATGGTCTGTGTGTTAACTCTGCATAGAAATGGGTGGAGAAACACTTCACCTGATTGGCTAATGGGTGGGATTTGTAGGTTTGGGCAGAGGTTGGAGCATTTTGAGTTCTCAGAAAAGGAATATGGGATTACATGAATTAATGAATGCATGTAAATAGAGCTTCACATACGCATTTGATGAGGAAACAGAATTATAGCAAATAATCAAATTTCAGACTGGGTTTCTTGACGTTTTAAGCTAAAACACTCTAATTTATTTACTTTTTCATATTTAATTCTCTTGATTTGTATGTTTGTTTGCGTATATTTGTTTTCTGAGCACATGGCTGTTAAGTTTCCACATGCCGTGTCCTCTCCTGTCTAACGTTTTTAGTTTAGTCACGTTTATTTGATTAGTCTTAAATGTAGGGGTTTCCCCATCGTGGGAATTTTCTATTTCAGCCCATTATGTTTTTATTAATTTTTTTTTAAAATAGGCTGTTCTCAGGCTGTAACTGCATTTGGGTTCGGTCACCTCTATGCGGCGCAATCTGGTTAGGTTGAAAATGTTTGAAGGTAAATGTTAACCAGGATGTAAACGCATCATGTGAATTAACTACTTCATAAGTTACACAAATGAAAGTAATTAAATTAATAATACACAAAATAAACAATGGCATAAAAATTGAGTTAAAAGTGTAGCACAAACCCAGAGGAAGTTCGGATGGTTTGCTCTGGGCCTCAGATATGGGTCTAGGGGCTCCTGGGTGGTTATCTGGAGAGGCTCGGGGGGCCCCAGGATGCACCTCAGCTGTGGGTCTGGGAGCACCGGGATGAGCAGGAGGAGGGGGTCTTGCCTGAGGTGGGACACTAATGACTCCTGCTCGGGGAGGAATCTAAAGCCAACGGAAGACCATATTACAAAAAGTACTTTTAAACAAACATATGCTATTTTAACTAAACTGCTAAACCCACCGGCCTTGGGACACCTCCAGGAGCTGGGCCAGTGGCTTGACCTCGAGCTGAAAAACAGTAATAATACATATAAATATGTACAGAATAAGTAATGAAACTTATTTTGCACCCTTTCTGTCTAAATTATCCGGAGGAAATGTCCTTTCCTGTTAAAACTGAGGGAACTGTATACTGTTAAAACTGCAGGATTTTGGTTATTTAAAGTAACATATTTGCTACTTTAAAATAACAAATTTGTGTATGAACTCACCAGCTGCATCTGGACGAGCTAATGCTGGGCTTTTTGGTCCTTATGTCAGCATGATATAGAACAAAAAAAACAAAACAAAACAAAAAACAAAAACAAATCGAAACAATTTATGCTGTGATTTTTACACATTATGCTTTAAACACATTAAATCGCTGACTTAACAGACAGCTTACCTGACCAGCATAACACATCTATCTTTCTCTATCACAAAACACCATGTCACACTTTAAAACTACATTGAATTTCTGGGATTGTTGAAACTTCTTGCACAGCACTAATGTAAAATAGTTAAAAAGAATCATAAGGTCCATTAGTTAAATTATATTGATGTGCAGGAAATCTCAGTGGACTACGATGATAAAATCTATTTCTATATAAAGCCATTTTCAAAAGTATTACCTTCATAATCAGTCCGATCAAATTCTAGACCGAGAGGCTCAGCACAGCCTTTGAAACAAAAGTCAAATTGCTTCCAGAAAATCACAGTTAAATAGTTTAAATGTACAATATAAAATTATTGGTTTTAAAACCACAAGAAAACAGCATTAAACAGAAGAAAAGTAGTATCACTGCTGATTCTGAATGGTTTCCAGAAGACAACGAAAGGATCATTTACATAAGTTTAATAGTAGGTGATTTGTTATTCACAAAAAAAGCCTGTTTCTTATACACATATGTCATTTTCCAAGCTGAAAACTGTTCTATACAATAAACGAATAAAAAGTTTGAGGGCTATCCCTAACCTCTTCATGTTGGCTTCAGACAAGGCTGTTGGAGACAAAACAACTCTCCAGTGAAAACAAGATAACGAGATGCACTCACTCCTCATCATTGCCTTCACATGCAAAATTATTTACCCCCCCCCCCCCCCCCCAAAATGTTTTGTCTCAAGATCTCACACTGCCCTCTGGTGGACCGTGTAAGAGGGGATTTTTTTCAAGCTTGCTCACACATTTTCCTGTTTCCAAATGCCACCTCTCAACAATGACCCATTTCTCCCATGTTGATCTTTGTGATCAGAGGAGTCCAATTGTGACAAATAAAGGCTTGATCAAAACCCCACTTTTGGTTTATAGGCATGACATTAAATCCTGGTGATGGGTTAGTTTACTCAAGATCCTTAATGTTCTGTTTGTTGTGGCCCTGAAAAACAATCCCAACTTAATGTTCTGGTTGCAGGAACAGGTTCTCTAACTCCCTAAATAATCTTTACACACCCCCATAGTATAATTCTTCCTCCTTCATTTTTAACATTAGCAATGGTGTTTTGGGCTTCATAGACGCCTTCATATTCCTCCAAATACAGAGTTGAGGCCAAAACAGCTTTCATGCAGTTCTTTAACAAACTGAAATCCTGTCACGTCTGCAAACTGCCCGTGCTCAAGAAAGCAGTTATTTATGGAAGGTTTACAACTAAAGTGGAAAGGGCACAGGGTAGAGGAGAAACCCCGTGTGAAACAACGGCGTCTTACTTTTAACAATTTTTTTTGGACACCTTGAATTGAACTTTTGTTATGACACATTATTGGCATTCTACACATCATCTTCTGCTTGAATTAAAACTGATTTAAAGTGTTATTGGCGTAATAATGATCAAAGTATCAGCAATTTCTGCATTTGTCTGCCGATGGGAGAGTGGAGAGCCAGGCCACAATAGTGCCATGTGACATCAGACTAAACAAGCAGATTGTTTCCTGTTACCTTGAATCAGTTATTCTGTTACCAAAAACCTTTCAGCTTCCTATTTCAAGTTCAAATAAGCCCAACGTCATCAGTCAGCAGTTCAATTTAATGAGGCTCGTCCCCAATACGAACTTCTTAAGAATTCCCAGCCTTACCTGAAGGTGGTGGTGGTCGTTGTGGAGGTGCAGGCCGAGCTGGTGGGGCATTGGGCCGAGGAGGAGGCGCACGTTTTGGCTCAAGTGCCTGCGACAGAGAAGCTGCGGCTGGCTGGCCATAAACTGGAGAAGCTGATAAAAAAAAAATATTTTTTTTTCATCAAAGTGAAAGCCTCGGGACTTAAACTTCACTGCACTGCAAACCACAATGAAACACACATTTACAAACACACATTATAAGCTCCTAGGAACCACTGAAGCACATCAGCGGCAGCACTCTTTACCTGCCAATTCCCTTCTAATGGATGATGGGCTTAATCCTCCTTTTTGAAACGTGAAGACAAAAGAAAATGTATGTAGTGGAATTAAACTTCAAGTTTAATGAAAATTAACTGAGAGAGAGGGAAAGACCAATTCATCTGATGGAGACAGCTCAAACACATACAGGCAGATATAACAACCTTGTTTTTAAGGAGACATAGTAGACATACCCTGTGGGGGTCCAGCTGTGCGTGGAGGGGCTCTGCTGGGTCTAATGGGTGCTGCGGGCTCGCCATGAGTTGGTGAAGGACAGGGGCTACAGCGAGGGGATGTGGCAGGGGATGCACCGAGATCCAATCCTGCTCCTGGCTGCAGGTGCTGGGGTAGGATATCCTCTACCTCCTCGTCCACGTCACCTAACATCACCAAAATCAACAATTTAACTCTTGATTTGTCCCACAAGCTGCTCAATGTTGATACCCACCTTCCATATCATACTCCTCATCCCCCAGATCCGAGTTTTCTGCCAGCAGAGTTGAGCTGGTGGACGTTGGGATACTTCCACAGATTCTCTCCACACTCATTTCCTCCTCTAGACTCTTAATCCAGCCAGGGCTCCTCAGACGAATGTCTACAGTTTTTCCATTCACCTATTCCATTAGACATCAGTTTAGAGCGATATGTTGAAATTCTATTGGTATTAAATGTAGCGAAGAGTAATATCTTACAGTAGAGCCACTCAAGGACAGTGCGGCCAGAGCAGAGTACCCCTCGAGAAACGTCACCCACATTTTCTCTTCTACAAACCTGTTGAAGAGGACCCCAGATGAACTGAAGTATGGCTTACTGGTGTATGTAGATAATAAACATTTAAAGATCAGATACTACACATTTCTAACATCAAGACCTCACAAAAAACATGTGAAACCAATTAATGCACAAAACTGGGATGTTGCATAAAATATTTGCAATATGTGCAAATGAAGCACAGTTTCCATCCAATGAGTCCAAAAGAACAAAAAAAGTCACTTCCTGATAAACCAACGGCAAATATCAAAAGAAAAATGGAAGTTGCTGAGTTAGGAGAAGCCTTTTTTCAAATATAATAGTGAGACTGCTCTTTGGGAACGCAGCTGGTCAAGACAGCTCTGGGACGTGATGATCCTGAACCCCTTTGATGGCAGACTTTGGCTGAAGAATTTTATGTGAAAGTGAAAGTGACGTTACGACCAAGTATGGAGAGACCCATACAAGGAATTTGTGCTCTGCATTTAACCCATCCAAGTGCACACACACAGCAGTGAATAAACACACCGTGAACACACACCGGGAGCAGTGGGCAGCCATGGCTGCGGCGCCCGGGGAGCTGTGGGTAACTGGTGACTTGCTCAAGGTCACCACAGTCATGGTTGTCTCAGAAGGGAGAGAGTTTCAACACTCATCCCATCTTCGACTCCTAGTGGAGCTGGGGATTGAACCAGCGACCTTTTGATCTCCAGTCAACCACCCTATCCACTAGGCCACGACTGCCACCAAAACAACATTTCAGATGTTGAGAAATCGTTTGTTAGAAATCCCCATCTCGCACCAGTTCAGAGAGAAAAAAAAAGGCATCGCCATTCGGTAAATGTGTTTCCATCGTAGTTTCTGGGAATTTCATCTGAAAAAAAGTTATTCCTACTCATAATTTTTTATGCAAATTTTCGAAATGTATGCACATCCTGCCGTTTCCATCCAGGGTTTTTTATGCAATATTCCAAAATATGAATAAAAATAGGTGGATGGTAACACAGCTATTGATATTTTAGCTTAAGGAGGAAATATTTCTGTCAGACTCATCCTTTGTAGACAAGCCGCACAGAAGACAGGGGTGCGGTGAGTAGTCACCATTTAAAAGCTCAATTCCTTGAGGGAAGTGTAAGACATGGCAAAAATAAAGCTTCTTTAAAAATATAAGAGTGCCTTTTTCATCACTCAAGGACACAGAGTTAAAAGAATGATGCATTAGTGCAATATTATTGTAAAAAGTAATAAAAAAATGCAACAGGATCAAGACACTATTGATGAAACAATTTTAGAAAGGGAAAGCTTTATTGAACAGAAATGTATTCCATTTTAATGCTAACTTTTTTATGCTATATAAGCAATAAGTTTAAATATTGTTTCTGAAAAATAAAATCTTTCGTTATTGTTTAAATAAATAAATCAGAACATGGCAATACAGCTACATTATTTTAAAAGATCAGATTTTTATTAAAAAAATGGTATTATTGTTCTTTTAAAAATTTGGATCTACAACCAATAATGGTTTTCTGTTCATTCTTGTATATTCTTGTAAAAAAAAAATAAAAATAAACATTAGATTACATAAACTAAATCATTCATACCTGATGAGTATAACCTCTCCAAAATGAGCAAACTTGTCCAACAGCTCATCTATCAGAGAATCATCAAAGAAGTCATCAGGACCAGAGGTGCAGAGAGAGACAAGGATGGTTCCATCCGGAGGTCCCTGCAGGGCAATCACATCTTTATACACCTGGTGGCGAGCCTCTGGATCCACTTCAAGAACGTCCACGTCTATAATGGCCACCACGGGTCTGTAAGACATGAAGATTCATAGTTTGCACAAAACACTTCCACAGTGCACATAAGAACCAATAGAATTTGAAATTTGCATAAGGTACACTTAAAAACGAAAATGTGCAGTAACTGCTTTAACCACCAGAGGGCCTGTACCAATATAGTAGGTGCAAACTTAAAATAATTGCAGTAACAAAAAATTCACATGATGAAGCGCTTTTAGGTGATCAGCCATCCTACCTAGCCATCTAGTTCCTTCTGATTGGCCAGCATGACTTATCATTGTGTGGATGAGTAATTTTTTAAATGAGTGAAAAGCACAAAGATGTAAATATATAGATGGCTCGTTCACCGGTGATCAGATGTTTTAAGCTCAGCTCTGCCATAGAACTTGAGATCTCCAGGTGTCCATGGGTACTGGTCTTCCTCATTCACAGGGGCTCCCACTACATTCAACTCCAACTCTTCCGCTGCAGCACATGCAGGATCAGTGTTAAAGCATAAACTCTACTGAACTGCATTTGGTTCATGGCTCCTTTTACACTGGATTAGCAGAATGTTGGGACCTTGAGTGACTTAGAAATAACTCTGACACCAGTTTCATTAGTACAATCTCATTAAATAAAAATATAGTGTAAAAATATGGTAACAATGTTGCTATTTGTGTCATAAACATCTTTTATTGTCACTCTTAAGCATATTTTCTAATACCAATAGCTAAGTGTACAGTTTTCACTGAATGGTTTGCAAATAAAAAAAAAATATTTAAAAAATGAAAATAGCTAAAACTTCAAAGTAGAATCACTAATGTTGATTCATACCGGATTACCATTACCTCCAATTCTGGGAAATGCTTTGATTACGATCATTAAATCATAATTTTTACCTTCCAAAGTGCGACATGGTAGATATACACAGAAGGGATTATAATAATAATAATAACAACAATCCAGTCGTAGAATTCTCACCTGTTTTATCAAAGTTCCACTTTCTTCTCTTCCACAGCACACGGTCGGTCCAAGCCGGTGTGCGACACTTCTCACTTGTGTCGTAGTCCTCCGAGAACAGGTCATATTTGTAAGTAGGTGCGAAATCAAGCTTCCCTTCAATAAAACCTCTGAAAACCTAGAATAAAAATAAGAAACAAGTTTAGGACAGAGACAAAAGCATTCCCTGCTGATAGGTTGCAAGCCTACACAGCACCTGTCCAGCATTCTTCTGCTCCACCAGTTGATCTCCAGCAATCAGTGCATCCCAGTTCTGCTGTCTGATGAGTTCCTTCACCTCTTCATTAGGAATCCCAATTCGATAGTTGAAGTCCCCGCACCAGAACACATAATCATGGGAGTAGAGGAGACGGCCCTACAAAACAATGACAAAATAAAAAAAAAAATCAATATATAACAAGGATTCCATTGTTTACCAAAGCAAATGTTTATTGGAATACTTTGAATTATATACACGTGTACTATATTTGTTTTAAATATTTCATTAATAATATTAAAACAAAGATATTATTATAAACAACATAAATATCCGCTGAACACTTTGTTATTTACACTAATTTTACTTAACCTACACTACTTTCAATGCATTTAACATATTGTTATGTTATAAAACAAAACTGTATTGATGGTAATAAACATAAATATGAAATGTATATATTCAATTATTACCATGGGAAAGGTAAGTTTGCGAGCAATTTCGTTGTAGTCGTCATTTCTCTCCTTGACTTGTGATTGGCCAGCGGCAAAGTGTGAGCACAAGAAACAAATGCTAGTAGTGTGGAAGAGCATACGAATAGCCACGCCTCCTTTATTACCAGTGGCCCCACCCATTCCAGTCTTCACAGTGTCTACAGCCACATCCCTGAAAGACAGGAACAATATTAGAATGCAGAAGGTATTTAAACTCTCATAAATACTTAATCAATCATCAATGCATTTTACCTAATGAAGGGCGCATGCTGAGGACGGATGAAGACGAACAGACACACACCCACTAGCTGTTCTGATGCCAGCAGCACGTATCGCTGATCTCGAGAGATGTTCTTCTGTAGCTCCGCAGCCCACAGCTTCTGATTGGTCGTGCTGATGGCAAAGATAAAAAGAGTCAACATTAAAATACCAACCTCAAAGAATCATGACAAAGACATGAATAGTGTCTGGTGACTAATTCCAGAGCATCAACCAAGTTAAGATGAGTTTTAAAGCCACTTAAAAATGAACAGGTTCAGCAAAAAAAAAAAAATTGAGTCCACATGACAACGCAAAAAGACTCCCCATAAAATGGTGCAAAGGCTACACCAAACCAACAGGTGGCAGTCAATTACAATGCTGAAGTCACATTAACCAATTAGAAGTTTTGTCTTTGTAAACAAAGAAGACGTGGGACAATAAAGCCAAATACAGTGTGTAAAGACAACGACAAAGACGCTCAGGGTTTTCAAAATGACCTACTTTGACAAATGAGTCCGAAACCTACTTGAAGAGGTGGTCTCGGTAAGAATCAAAACAAACTCTATACTGTTTCATTTGTGGTGAGAACATGATCGAACTTTGATCCGAACTAAAAACATGAAAAAAAAACCCCATCTTTTTTAACAAATAAAGTCACCGTGCTCACTTGCGCATAGCATTAGTGTGTGTGTGTTTTCAAAGTTATCCGAGCATCCTTTGCAATTAACACAAATGCCATAGTAAAATATGCCAAGGGTCATAATCAAGGAGCAAAATCTGTCCATTTTTAGCATGTTTTTCCAGTCTTCAGGTCATTCTGTCTTTCGTTGTTTACTTACAAGTGTGCGTTCACTCTAAGCAATCGAGGAAACACGGATGACGCATGTGACCAATGAGTGGCCTGTATGATGTCACATGACTGGATTTTGAACTAGTGCGGATCTGAGTGATCAGTGGGGTGTGAATGAGGTCTAAATCTGCAGACGATTGTATCCTGGTTTCTCTTGGTCTGGACCAAGAGCTAGAGGTGTGAAAACACCCCGACTGTTTATTGGTGTGTGCAAAAAGGAATCAAGAAACCTTTATTAATCCCACAATGGGGAAATTGCATATTGTAACATAATGTAAATTAGGTCTGTTCTTACCTTGCGCTCACTATATTCCCAGCATTCAGCTCAACCATTTCCTCAAAGCCAATAGCAAAGATATCCACAGGGTTGGACTTGCTATCTGCATAAGAAATGAGTCAAACAAGAATTGAATACATTCACACATTTTCTTATCACCTGTAAAAACAGACCTAAACACAAATGAACCTTGTTTCTATGCAAATCACCACTTGGTTTATCTCTGAATCACTAAATACCTTGGAACTCAGGGTGACCAGCCTTCATAGGGGCATCCAGGAGCCAATCATTTAGAGTGTGGTTACGAAAAGCAATACTGCGGAACTGTTTTCCCCCATTCACATTCCACGTCCCGACGCATACTCTGATCTTCTTGGGTCGTGTGTACTTGAAGTGGTTCTGACACATGCCTAGAAGTACCCTGGGGGAGGCTACAACAGACAAATTCTAATTAGCATATATTCAAATGTTTTGGTAAGGCCAAATGAATGCTAATCACAAGAACAAAGAAAAGACTGTTTAAGTGACAAAACTCACAAGGCAGAACTAGTCTATACGTGAGACATGTACACACAATACAAACAGACAATACAGTGAGAAACATCAAAATAAGCGTAGAGGTTATGAAACAGACAACCATAAAGAGTAATGGATTAATGGCTGGTCTGTGTGTACTGTACCTGACTGTAAAATTGGCTCAGAGACTAACATTGTAAGCATTCAAAAGAAAGAGAAAGAAAAATGGAGGAGAAAGGTTATCAGTTAGCCGTTAGTGAGATAACAACATTAGCCCTCTGCTTCAGTGCTAATCTCACACCCAAAGCATTTGGGAGCTAGAGATTAGCATGCTAGCATGAGGTAACTCAGGAAAAAACCATCCAATGTTGATATGACATTAAACTTGATATTGTAAACAAGATATTTACTCATATTTAATTCACCTGGAAATAAGTGTGAAATGTAGAGAGGTTAGACCAACTTTTTCTTCAATGAGAATATAGGAGGTATTTGTCATTTCAGTTTTTAAAATGACATAAACTCTAATTAAAATAAAATCTGAATTAAATATAAACAATTACCTGAGCTAGAATACAACAATAAATGTTTGGTTGAATATAAACCAGAGCAGTCCAATACTGTTTACAAGCAATGGAATCCATTTTTTTTTCAGTTAATATTATTTTTTAAAGTAAAAAAACTTTTATATTGTAAAACAAATCAGGCTAAATTTTGATTGACTGGCAAAATTCAAATAACTGCACCGGAAGCTTCTTCTCAGTTTACACTGGTATCCATAGAAACTACAGATGAATGCTCAGAAAGAATGGTACTACTTGGTCTAATGGATGGTTCTAAGAGGTTATTTTACTAGTTATTATCTACACATTTATTTTAATTTGTGCATGATCTCAATGGTCCTGTGTCTTAAGATTAACAGAAGGATCAACAGCTAATATCACTCATTGGCAACCAACTCAAGATGAGTGATGGACGGGCTGCGCATCTGAATATATTGCACAAACAAGCAGAGATCCAAATTCTCAATTTTTGATATCTAGCTTCACATTAAAAGGCTTTTCTCATTAAAAGGTGGTTTTATTTAATGGTATACTTTATATAAAAGAAATGGTTGAAGTACTATATGTATTTTTTTTTTTTGCCAAAATAGACATTTAAATCATTTGTAGGGCGCTGTTTTCTACACTTAGTTTCAGGTTAGATTTTTACCAGAGATTCCTTAATCCCTACCCTTTTCTATTCTCTATGCAATTTAGGCCAGGCTTGGATTATCTCTTACATGTAATCAAACACCAGATATGAACTCAATTAAAGACAATTAGACTTTTGCTATGGCAATTAAACCCATAAAAATATATATTAAAAAAATAAATAAACCTAAATCAATTTACTTATCATTGTAGTAATGAGTCTAACAAGGTAGTTATATTATGTTCCAGCCCAGAGCCCGTTTTCTATTGTGTATGGAGAGTTTACCATACAAGCTGCCTGTGGTGAGAAGAGCTCTTGCTTTATCAGCCAGGTCACTGTTCAGGGTGCTGCCCAGCCTCAGGATATCAATGGCTTCCTGTTTCGAGCTGTCGAAGAAGTTGTTCTGAATAGTTCTTGTGACAGAACGAGCACCATCCTTGAGCTTTCCACCCTGCAGAATTCAAAATCAGTGTTAGAACAGAGAGCCAGCAGAATCATCAACAGTCCATCAAACAAAAATACGCTCACACATACAAAAAAAAAGAATAATAAAACATAAACTAAGATTTATTTTTGAGGGAACTTTAAGGTGTGCTCTGGTTTCTATTCTAGTAAACACTGCACCGAAACAAGCTACTTTTACTGTAAACTTACCACATTGGAAGAGAAAACAGCCAAAGGAAAGCAAGAAGAAACATAGATTAAGGCAACTATAAACTGTCTAAAGCAATGTTTGTTGTGTTAGCAAGCCAAATCATACCTTAGCCTTTCCATCCAGAGCCCCAGTTCCAGCGTAGATCTTGCTGATGGAGTCTCCATTGATGGACCACATGGAGCGGAAGACCTCCTGAAAACGCGCCACTAGCTGAGGCTTCTCTGTTAGACCCATGACCTCCAGCTGTTTTGGAAGCATCTGAAGCACAAAATATATAAAACATTGAATAAAGGTTATTTTCTTAACAAACAAACCAAACATCAAGGAGATAAACTCACCTCAAGTGCAATGAAAGCTTGGACGCTGTTTGTTCTGTCTAAGCAATCCAGACAATTGGAACGAATAGTCCCACTTTGACATCTGTGGTGAAAATCTTTGTCAATTTTACATTGAAGTCATCTTTAGAAAAGATGTTTAATGATAAAAGTCACAACAAAAGCAGATATTTAATAATGAACAATCAACTTACGCAAGCATCTTGTAAAAATCATTTCAACACTTCTAGAAACTTACATTTTCTTTAAAAAGCTTAATATTTGACTATAAAATGACCATTAGGCTTTTCAAAACGGTAGGTTTTTGTCATTCTTGATTTATAGGGTTTTAAATGATGTCGACCCACACTTTTGCAGCTATAACAGCTTCAACTTTTCTGGGAAGGCTTTACTCAAAGTTTAAAAGTGCTTTTATGGTACTTGATGTTTGGAAACAAAGTCGTAGCTCTCAGTTTTGAGAGACAGATTACATCATAGGACCCCCTGATGTTCAGTGAGCTCCTCAAAG
This sequence comes from Danionella cerebrum, assembly GCA_007224835.1. Classification (NCBI taxonomy): domain Eukaryota; kingdom Metazoa; phylum Chordata; class Actinopteri; order Cypriniformes; family Danionidae; genus Danionella; species Danionella cerebrum. The sequence continues at coordinate 293,897 of SRMA01025082.1, forward strand.
TGGTATATATTTTCCAGCATAAATGGTTAATTGTACACACCTCAACTCAACACTACGATAAGATTCTTAATTCCATTAATGTATGGTTAAGTGAACACTTCTGGTAACCCAATGCACCTCTATGAAAATAACAAACCTCTTAGAAACACTAATTTATTTGGTAAAAACAAAATAACTAGTAACTTAAACAGAGCACCTTTGAATGCCGGTCTCTCCCGAGTAGTAGAAGAAATCACAATCGTCCATAAACTTGCTGATCTGTGGCTTCATGACAGTTTGGAGCTTTTCAGCTTTTCCGCCTCTAACCATCTGATGATAGTCAAAGTTCAACATTTTCACCACTTGTGAATGCTCAGAAGCTTTGAGGTGACTCTGTGGGCGACAACAAAGACACGCTTTACACACTTAAAGAACCAGAAAAGCCATGAAGGTTTTTGACAAATATTGTGCACTAAAATAAACCATGTGGCCCAACCAGTCTAAAGAACAATCACCTGGAATGCTTTGCTGAGCATGTGTTCGCCCTCCTTCGTCCCCAGTAGGTTGATTATCAACTGCTTGCCATACAGCCTCCTCAATGCACTGAAGTGTCTGCACAGGAAACATCCAGCATTTTAAAAACCAAATCAGGCCGAGGAAAAACAAGCAACTATAGTGATATCATATCTGAAGTAAATTTAAACGCTTCATTTTATTTGTAAAATGAGTTAAATAGCATTTCCTGTATTTTTTACACTTTAAATGAAGACTGAAATTGGAGAAACAATTGAAAGAATGGAGGCAGTTAAATTTCTTGTATTTATCAAGGAATAAACTGTACATCAAATTTATCAAACTTTGTCCATTTCACAAACAGTACAAAATTTGTTAATTATGAGTATCATTTAGGTTTGTAACAATATATTGCAAGTGTATTTGCTTTTTAAAAATGATTGTGATTCTAGTTACTTCTGAAACTTGTATATATAAATTGACTCTAATACATTAATACTACCACCTAGTGGGTGGATGGGTGGCATCAAATCAACAAACCTTAGCTTTGTCGTCAAAACATTTCAAATTTCTTTTTCCAATAATGGTTCCAATTGCTAGTCAAAATATTGTGAAGCATATCGATACGTGTACATAATATTGAGGTATTATGTATCGAGGTATTATATAGTATTAGAAAAATCTATAATCTAATCTATATATGTTTAAGGAATCAGGACGAGGGGGGGTTCTGCATACTGTTCCTCTCATCAGGTCTCCAGGGAGCAGAGCAGTGACTCATGGTGAAAACCGAAGGCCCATAATTCTCAGTGTGAGGAGCCAGGACTAAATAAGAACAAATCCTACAACTTATGAATCTGAATAGATGGTAATAGTATTATTTATTTTTTGCATAATAAAACAAAAGTAACTATTAAATAGATTTTAAACTTGTATGCTACAGCCTGAGACCCTCTTCGTCTAGCACTGCTGAGGCAAAAACATCTATGACACCAATCAGAGCTCCTTTTAAAACATGTCTTTACTTGTCCAAATGCGTATGTTAAATAACATGTCTCTAGTCACTTTTAACGACAACAAAATGCTAGGTTTCAACCAGAGTAGCATCTGGATCATCATTACCTCTCAAAGGCTGGTGCATTTGCTTCAAAACCACGGGACAGCTTCACTCGGTGAGAGCCGACCTTTATGCAAAGACAAACAAAAGGCCAAAAGGGATGAAAGGTGAACAGTCACGTATTTGATGCAAGATGACTTAAATGCTACAGAAGGAAGGACAATGAGAAAGTGCCCTGAAACCAAATTGATAGAAAACAACTTGAATTTTGTTCGTTTAAAACTTGATTGTTTTCAAAATATATGTCATTAATAGCATAAATGTGCATTTAACAAAAAAGTGAATGTTTAATATTGACTTTAAAAAGGCTGAAGAAGGCTAGATTTTTGAGCAGGTGTTGGTCCACTAAATGTTTGCCTCTGCCGGTCCTGCCATTAATATTTCATATACCTGAAATGACAGCAAAGCCAAGCTCACATTACCCTGAGCTTTCTTGGCAAAGAAAACATATCATGTGGCGTTTCTACTTCCTTGATTTTGTTCGAAACTTTGAGACCAACAGAATCCCTTAAGCAACATCCCTCTGACCTGAAAAAACACCAGTCAATAAGATGCAGTGAAAGCTTTGAAGAACCCGCTCAAGAAGTCACCAGCTTCCCACTAAAAGCAGTGCTGGTAATTTCTACAAGGAAAGAAATACATCTCCGAACAAATTCCTGGCAGCTTAACTTAATTTCCCAAGAACCCCGGCAGTGTTCCAACATGATTTAGTGTTAGTTAAGGTGTAGCTTTCACCATCTGTCACTGGGCAAACTCTATGGTGTAAAAGCCAGATCAACCACCAGATACAACGAAACTGTCGCTGTACCAGCTGCAGGTTCCAATGCGATGCTTTGGCCTCTTGACTCTGACTGCGCTGGAACAAAATCCCATGAGCGCTGTGTTTCTGATGATCTGAACAGAGCGGGCCAGCACTGGCCATGTGAGTGTGACGAGGTGGAAACAAAGAGAATTAGCTCATTGATGACTCAGCACGAGTCTGGAACTCCAGCACACTCAGGTCAGTAGCTCCAATGCAAATATTGCTCCTCACTGTTGGTTTAATATTAGTATTACTCATATTGATTCAAGATGTTTGCATACCTGAATACCCGGCTGCTCCCAGAACAGTGGAATTGACCCTCGGATCTGAATGAAAGAGGATACTTTGTCGTCCAGGAAAACCACCTGAAAAGAACACGTACAGATTTGGTGTGTTTTGTAAATTTCAACCTCACTTTCAGTTTTTTTTTTCTGTCCTGAGCCCAAGCATCTAGAACTTCCCAGAAAACATGTCAATGTGGATTGCACAGCCAGAATTGGTTGGAAACTGGACACTCTGTGCACGTCCAAATCAGCCAAAACATGTGCTTCAGAAAATGTACATAACACATAATGTATATAATGCATGGATATGTAATTAAGCAAACAATGATGTCGGGGGTTTCATTAAAAGCTTTTGATTTACATTTTAGGTTGATTTTTTTTATTTTTCCAAGTCAGTTGAATAGCAGTAAAGAATTCAGGTCCCCCACAAGTGCAAAAATAGTCCTAAAGAACCCAATAACATAGCCTAAACAGTTTAGGTAGCAAGAAAAATTGGTTAAAATATTTTACAAACTCTTTAACAAAATATTTTAGCAACCCCACTATACACCTTATATATTGTACAATGATATGCTGTTACACCTCTGGTGAAAAGCTCTAATCAAGACTGAAAATACATCCCCAGACAACGGTAACACCCAATATGTTATACAGGCTCAAAATGCAAATGAAGAGTAGGGATATGACAATGTCTACATTAGTTAAGGTTCGATTTAGCTAGTTTATCTGATATATATTTAGAATACTTGCAAAGATGCCATTGATTTAGTAGAATGTATTCAATTCATTTCCTGTTCTAGAGTGGAGCTCCATTCTAAATGGACAATAACAAGGTAACTCTTTAGTTTTCCTAGTTTTAGGCAAGGAACTGGTAAAAGCACTTTATGAGGCTTTCGATTGATTCTCATAGCATTTGTGGTGAGGCATTTTCGATAATAAAGGGCTGCTAGGGTGAACAAATTGTCCATGGCTTCATATTTTATACCACAGCCCAGCATTGCATTCAGTAGAACCACATCACAAAATAAGTAAAAAGGCAACAATAGGATTAAAAAGTTGGTTAAAATGTGTCTTTATATATTTATTGTTGGCATACCTGTTCAGTCTCCACAAAGTTGGCCACTTGGCCATCATCATTTGTGCCTCGTACATTGAACCGTGTGCCTGCTCTCTCCGAGCTAAGCCGAGAGATCACACAAGCTTTGGCCTGTTTGTGGCCAGCATAGATGGTACGAATCTCCACTCCCCCACACATCAACCTCAGCAGCCAGTCGTCACAGTTCACCCCATAATGCTTGAGATGAAGATGGAGGGACTGATTCCTGCAGAGATGTTACGCAATAACAGTTAAATCCATAGATCATCTTGTTGTGCAACTTGGCCACTACAACTACCCACCAGAAAAATCGGTTGTCTGATATGTCTTCTCTGATTCTGCGATGTGCATTCAAGCTGAGGTCGAGGCTCACACCAGTGGAGGACCAGGCAAAATAGAAGTTTCCAGAGTTCAAGACTTTCCTCACATCTGCGATTCGCTCCTCATCTGATGGGTCATTTTTCAGAGACACAAAGTCTGTGCCAGTTACCCGAAACACTTCTGAATCTTGAACTTTTCCCACTGAGCTGCACCCCGTTGCAACAACCAGACTGTGCAGCATAGAATCTCCTGTGGAAGAAGAAACCTCGGCTCAGTGTATAAGGTGCAGCATGTGGTTTTCTACCAATATTCTGAAATTAGTGTGCATTACTATTTCAGAGGTTTATTAATTTACCATTAAATAATGATCAATCAGCAACCATTTATTGTCAACATCTTGGACCAAAACCAACCGCAGTTTGGTTTCTGGTTCTATACAACTTGCCATGTAAACAATGTTAAGCTTTTAATAAGAACATTTTATCTATAGTGGCAAACAATATTTTTGCCATAATAATATATGCCATAATAATATATGGCATTTGCAATAATAATAAATGCCAGGAAGCAGAAAAAAATCTGCTTCCTGGCATTTAATTCCTTTGCGGCTTACCTTGCTCCTTTTCCCTGGGTTTTTTAAAAAGTTAAGTAAGAAAAATACCTGCGGACTCCTGTCTAAGGAGTGTTGACAATTTTTTTTAATTAACTAGCTGTTAATAATTATTATATTTTATATTATAATAATTATTTGTATGCGTGTTTGAAAAGATAAATTTAAAATGACATGGAGACTTGTTTTTTTGCACTTTTTCATCAACGACGAGGCCATTTTCTATACCCTTTTTTCGAGGTTCTAAAAGTAGGCAAAGTCGGCAAAGGCAACATTTCTCTAATTGGAAAGAAAAGGGTGATGCAACATCCAGTCGATCACTGACTGGTCAGTTGTTCACATAATTGATTTGGCCAGAAAAATCACTGTATGTGTTATAACATGTGGCACAATCATCTGTTTGTGATTTAAACCACCAAATCTTCAACAGTCTCCATTGTTGCAGGTTGTGTGCGCTCTTACTTCGTCTTTTGTCTTTTTTTTATGATGAGGGTTTCTAATTTTGCTACATTCCCCATCATCAAGTGGATCTAGAATGACGCAGTGAAATAAAGCCCATTCCAGCAATACTGGAAGAAAGGCGAAACACAAAAGCATAAAAAAGTCAACTTGTGCTAATAATAACATTTAGTGTAAAAGCAGCAAAATATTTACTGCACAAATGAAACGACCAATCATGACAATCTCAAGCTCCACATTCATGCAAACAATATGCAAATGTAAGGCACAAAGGCGAGGACCATGTGACCCAATAACAAGAAATCTCCTAGCATTTTTTTTCTAATGTTTCCTATCTAATCAGAACATTTCCTCTTGAGCTGACTCAAGAGGTCAATCAGAGCAGTGTATGATTCATGCTGAAGAAACTTTCTTTAAAACCACAATAGTCCACATCCTTTGACCTCATTGAACATAACAAAGAAAGAATAAAAGCAAGCCTTCCAGCAAAAAAAACAACAAGCAAAAACCACCAAACTATCTTAATTATTCACTATTGCTAACAAAACAAATCCCCCAAGTTCACTACTGTTAAACACATACAGCACTGAATATATGCACAACCAAAAGCTTTATAATAACGCACACGCCCCTAAGAAAACAAAAACATGGACAAGCACATAGTATCTCTGTAATTACACAATGATTATCATTGCTTTTGCTATGTAATTCTTTGTTTTGGTAATATTTCCAATCCGCACATCTATGGCAGGATTGGATTTTCTTTTAATCTGGCGACAGGGTGGATTTGTCTGTGTTGTGAAGACAGACAGAAAGAAAGAACAATGCCTTTGGTTGGGGAAAGCTTGGGAAAACCGTACCAAGGTTGAGACGAAGAACTCCTAAGATCCCATAGGCATCCAGCATTTTGGTGTACGATGCTTTAATGGTCTCTTTTTCAGCCGCCGCTGTGGAATACATTAAAATACGTAGAATCTATGTTTCTTTTTAATTAAAGATGAGAAACATGTTGATTACGAATGACTAAGAGTGCATGGAAAGTCTTACACAGAACAGCAACAGCTCCAGACTCGAACATCAGGCATTCATCTCGATTTCGGGTCTCTACGATCACACTATATGGAGGGGGATCCAACTTATGATAAATGCGATAACCTTTGCTGAAAGCCATGGCGCGACACAACCCGTTCAGATCTGAATGAGAAACATTTAATTACTTCCAAAATACCACATGAAGGAGACAAGCATCCAATATTTCATGCATTACATCCATCACTTCATAAGAGTAAAATAAAGCACTGCAGGGATGCAACCTGTAACTGGTGTGAGAGGAGGATATATATGATATATACACAGTTTAGGACATTGTGCATGTTCAGAAGCAAACAAGCCTAAACGAAAACGACACGATGCAACAAAAACAAAACCTGCAAATAGATGGCATTGGCACATCACAAAACCATTGCACAAAGAGTCACATTTGCAACCCAAATATATAACGATGTGACAGAGCATCACTTTTCATACTGTCTAACCTTGGGCCACTGTCTTAGACTGAGGCTGAAGGTTAGTGGATATGATATTAGATACCATCCTTATGGTTACTACAATGCAGAACACAAGGCCACCTTGGCACTTGATCTGTGCAGATCAACGGTTAAGAAAGACTGACAGCCCTAAAAGCCTTGATCACGACTAGTGCTGACAGCTAACGTTAGCCGGTTAGCCTGCATCGCTTTACTCAGCCGTAAAAACACACATTTATCCCATTTCTGTTTGGTAATGTGTCCGTGGACGAGTTAAAATAGCCAATGCTATATATAGATAACTATACTAGAGGCATTAATGACAAAGCTTAACGAAGAGATGCTCTTCTGTACCTGTCAGAGTTGTGTCAGTCTTGTTCCGGTTGGATATCGTGCACAGCTGAACTGAAATGATTAGCGGGGCAGGCGGTTCAAGCACAGAAGCACAACAGAAACCCAGAACGGAAACCAAGAAAACTACGCAAACGCCCCTAAACGTTTAAGGGATTTCAAACTGCCCAGTGATTGGCTACTTCTGTTTCACGTGACAGAAACACGCAATTTATGCGACGTATGATTTAGTTTTCTACTTCGTGATATATTATTAGAATTAAAATTCAATAATGATATTTAATTTGCTGTGATTATTATCAAGATATTTTTATTTTCAATTCATAATCGATATTTTTTGTAAACATTTAAAAATGTATTTCGCAACAATATTCCTTTATTATTGGGCGTTTTCTAAATTCTACACAATAAAATAAAGTATTTTAAATTTCAACTGATGTAGTCAACTGGAATCCTGAACCGAAATTGTTCAAATGGACCGCGTCGCACCCTCTGTCGGTGTAACACATCAAAGAAGTACGTATTATTGTATTTTTGTCTAGATTTTATTCAGGTTAGTTACCGTAAAAGAGAGAAAGTGAGCATAAACAAATAGACTATGTATGGCATTAACGCAATGACACTTACCTTTTATAAGCAAAGGTAGAAAAATAATCATAAATGTTTTGTCTTTTTAAAATGTGTTTGTGTTTAAGAAAGATAAAACAAACGGGAAACTAACAAATGTATTCTAAAGGAAATGATGCAACAAATATATTCAGTTTGTCTGATAGCAGACGCTAAATACATATATTTAGAGTAAAACAATTAAGATTTTAAATATATTAAACGCATTACAAACCAATGTTTTCATTATTAATTATCCCGCCTTTTTTGAAGAGTGACAGGGAATTTAACCAATAGGCAACAGCTTTGATTTAACTAGCAAATCAGAGTGCGGGAAGGCGGGGTTGTTTCATAAGCGGTTGCGATAAGGCATGTTTCATAAACAAAACACAACCCTCAAAGTAAATGTTACAGCAGGAAGAGGGGCACTTTATTCTGTAGTTGCTTTAATAAAGAATCGCGATGTGTTTGTATTGTTAGCTTGTAAAATACTTAGCTGGTAGCTGTCCGGTGCGTCAACACACCATTAATTTAAGCTGTCATTAATGCTTTTATTGTGTATTTCCGTCTAGCTTTTATTGCACGCCTCGTCGAAAAGTATACGATGAAAGGTCTGTACTTTATCGAACCGATCGTCGCGATTTACGCGTTTGCCAGTTTTATGGTGTATCCTCTCGTGCAGCAGTATGTCTATCGGAGGCTGTGGCTGGAGATCACGAACACCTCTTACCCTGCATCGGAAAATAATACCCACTGTGCCCCCAACAGCAGCGACTACACCAGTCAGCAAGAGGTAAGTGTCTTGCCAGTACCACTGGAATGCATCGGTTTAAAGAATATTAACAAACCTTAAGCTTGTAGCCAGGTTATTACACAAGTTAATAGAGTAGTAACCACATTTTTAGGACTTAAAGGTGGAAGATCATCCAGTTATAACAAAAAAGTGCTAATAGTCCTCAATGTCATGTAGGCTGAAACACAGTTATGAACTGAAATAGAAACAGTTGTGTAGGAGGCTTAAAACTGGGTGAAGAATATCAAAACTGTTACCAAGTTGAGCTGGAGAAAGTTTCTCGTTATAGCAGGAATGAGCAAAGCAGCGAGACACAAGGTAGACACACGGGGACACATATCTACTGTATGAGTTGCCGCCGAAAATCCTCACTGTCTGAACAAGGTCAAAACTCTAGAATGCATAGGAAGTGGGTGCAGAAAAATGGCGGCAAGTGCTCTGGACTGATCAGTCAAAATGTAAAAAATTGAGTTGTAGCAGAGGTAAGTTTGTCAGGATCAGTGTCTGCAGGCAACAGTGGAGGCTCCTTGAAAACTGTTAGCCAATCAAAACAGTAAATGCTTTATGCTGAAGATTCAATTCACATGCCTACGGAAACTAAACAACTGGAAAACATCCTTTAAAGCTACAATATTGTTTTACAATCACAATTGTGATCTAAATGAATAAAACTAAGAAAAGAAAAAGTAGCTTAAGACCCCTCCATTTAAAATGCGAGACACCTGCTGTTGTTTCGAAGTCTCCTGAAGTACAGCTTTAGCCACAGATACTCAAGCATCTGGGTTTCATTTCCTCATCCTTTCTCTCTCAATTCTAAAATGCTTTTTTAGACCATGAATAGTGTTTCGATGCATAAGCACTTTTGTACACACAAGCTTGATTAATCTCACTGTTTATTTCAGGAGGTCCAGAAAGCTGCTTCCCTGTTCTCCATGTACAGTGATTTGTCTTCCATGATCCCTAGCCTCATCATGACCCTGCTCCTGGTGGCCTACAGTGATCAGCGTGGGCGAAAGATCACCATCGTCATGCCCCTCATTGGATCTCTAATCTACACCGTGTCATTCCTTACCATCTCCTACTTTGAACTGAACCTTTACCTCCTCATTGCCGCCTCATTTGTAAGTGCACTCTTTGGAGGTATCGGCACAATGCTTGGTGGCTGCTTCTCCTATGTGGCCGATTTGTGCGAGGATGACAAGCAGAAAACTCTCAGAATGGCAGTGGTAGACATGATGATTGGCATGTTGGCAGGGGTTGCGTCAATTTCCACTGGCTATTTCCTCCATGCTGCTGGTTTCAACTGGCCGTTTTTTACTTCTGCATTATTTCAGGCGATTAACTTACTCTACGCCACTTTCATTCTGGAGGAAACCAGAGTGATTGACAGGTCAGAGACCATGGCTTGTTGCCGGGCCTTACAGAAATTAGGGTGTAGCATTTTCAGTTTGTTCGCAGAAGGAAGTCAACAGAAGAAAAAGGTTCTTCTGCTTTTGATCTTCACATTTTCCTCCTTATCTTTTGTCAATATCGGAGGTTTGTCGATGGTAACCCTCTATGAACTCAAAGAGCCGCTTTGCTGGAGTGAGATCCTCATCGGCTATGGCTCTGCAGCCAGCACTTCTATTTTCATCACTAGCTTCGTTGGCCTGTATTTGTTCTCCCGCTGTCTGTCGAACACTGCCATCGTCTTCATCGGGATGCTGTCGATTGCTGGAAGCATGTTGTTGACAGCTTTTGCAAAGACAACCATCTTAATGTTCCTAGGTAAGAAAGAATATTATATTTATTAATATACAAGATAAATATAAAATGGCATCTACGGTGGTGTTTGTTTAGAAAATTCATGTATGGTTTAAACAACTATATGTTTAATGCAGTTTAGACCCCGCCCCTTTGGTAAATTGTCATTGTGGACAACTAGAGAACCCTATGTAGTTTTTTTTTTATGTTTGATTCTATGGGACAAGTTTTTTAAGAAAAAGGCACTAGATTTTATCAAGGACTATTTTATCAAACAATATCCAGGATCAAATCATTTCAGGCACTATGGTTTCCGATCTACTTAATTGACTTTTAACAATGTTAATACTAAAGAAATTCAATATACAAACAATTTCTTTTTAACAGGACGATTGATGATTTTACTAGGATTGCTAATGCAGACAAATCTTATTTGATGTTCCATTGTTTCAGAAATTTTTTTGCAATAAACTAATAAATTAATATATTAGAGCAAATGTGAACATCCTTGGTGGTTCTAGACGTTCAGATAAGTATGTGGACCGCCACTCTACTTTAAAAGCAGATTTTTACATAATTTTACATTAGATTTTTTCAAACATTTTTCTTTTTTTAAAACACACTTTGCTTACAGTTGTATATTTTGGGGGCATCACTAAGAAACTTGTAATCAGATGGTAGGAGTGTTGCGAAATGCTCAACTGTGATTGGCTGATCTTCACTCTTGGGTTGGGGCCAACCAATGGTCTAACCTTTAATAATGTTGTGGTTGTTTTTTATACAATAGCAATACTGGCCATTTTCCAAACAGTTATCCAGCTGTAAAGGAAGCATGTAAGGAGTTTTGACATTTGCATTAAAAATAATTTCTATATTTAAACCAACCTATTAATTAGAATTTCAGTCCATTTTGACCAGTTTGTTTGAAGATATATCACTATCTGTGACCTTTAGTTTAATGGGAAATCGAAAGTAAATGTCTTTTTCTGGAAATATTGATTTGTTTGTTTACAGTGAGAGTTCCTGCTATGTTTGCCATCATGCCGTTCCCTGTCCTGCGTTCGATGATGTCAAAGGTCGTCTCAAACTCTGAACAGGGTGAGTGCTCCTCTAGAAACCACTCTTCCATAACTCCAAACTCAGCAAGATGTTACTCATGAGAGCTCTTCTCTGTTCAAGATGTTATTGTGTGACTAAAGACCACGCGGCATTTCATCATAATGTTGTCCTTAGCTGATTCAAGTTCAGGTTCATCTCTGGTTATTAATAAACCTTGCAGTATTTCCTAATGTCAGGTGTCTACTTAAATATTTGCAGGGGCGCTCTTTGCTTGTGTGGCCTTCACAGAAAGCCTGAGCAGTAATGTGGCGGCTACAGTTTTCAGTAGACTCTATGCAGCCACTGTGGCGTGGTGTCCGGGTTTTGTGTTTCTACTTGGAGCCAGCCTTTGCATCATTCCTATGAGTTTATTGGGGTAAGTGCTATGGAGCCAACCTCTGCTCCTAACAAAGTTAAACAAACCAAACATAGCCAGTTAAAAATATATTACCAGCAAGATTTGGTCAAGATCACTTTACCCTTTAAGACCTTTAAGTGTATTATTAAATATTATTTCACAATTCGACTCTGGAAGCCAGGTGTAAGAAGATTTAACAGAAAATACTGCTTTATTTAAAAAAAAAAAAAAAACAACCTGCTGCATTGAAAACAAAGGAACATCTGGGGAGGGGGGAAGGGAGAGCTTGAAATAGCCAGCTGGGTTTCTCGATCAGGATTGCAGAGCAAAAGGGCAGAACGTAACTGTGCTGCTTTATTCAAGCAATGTGTAACGTCCTATTGTGATGTCACTTCCTGTTACATCTTAGATAGTAGGATTCAAATAATTTTTCTCTTACTGTAATCAGTCATTTTATTTATTTTTTTAGGTTTAAGAAGGCACTTTAGTCATGCGTGTGCTTTCAGACATTGCTATATATATATATATATATATATATATATATATATTTTAATCTATAAATATATATTTTAAATCTATAGATATGATGTATTAAAACTTTAAACTTATAGTTTTATTGCTGTTGATAGATTTATCAATCAATAGGCCCTTGGCTAATGGGAATTATTTGCATACAGACTGATCTAATGTACATTTACACCTTTTGAATTTCAATATGAAGTTCAATATTTTAGCATTTATTTATAGTAAGCGTAAACTAAATAAATGAGAGAAAACAGATTCATAGGCTGCGTTGTTGCAGTATTTTGTGCAAAAAAGTCTAAACATGCATTAGGGGCACTATTATAAAATCTGCAAAAATCTTTATATAAAGTGAGAAATTTGCAAAAGTAATTAGATGATTGGAAAAAGATTTTGGCTCTTTGTTGTGAAAAGATAGTAACACGCGACTAATCCAAAAGCTAGTATCTGTTTTAGTATCTGTTTAGCAGAGTCATCAAGCAAGATACCAATATAGAGGTGCACAAACACAAACTAAATTTAGTTTATTTTCAGATAAAGAGACTGAAAAGCACCTTGTTCAACTAGTTTAAGAAACACACTTTGACTATTTTTTAAAAATGCTAGCTTAGCCTTCCATTTCCTGTTCTTCTTCCTTTAAATGCTAGCAGTCATTGTGTTGAGCACAGGATTGCTGACTCATTCTGTCCCTCTTCAGGATCCTCAAGTGCAACCATTCACTGGATTCGAATGACTCTCATGCACTTTTATCAGAAGACGGAACTGAAGCTTCAGATGACCCTGTTGTAGCGTAGAGGCAGAGGGAGAACCAGCACTTTAATCATTCAAGAGAATAAACACTTGAATAGATTCACCAGTCATTATATAACTTCCCTCTCACAAGAACTGAAAACAATCAAATACTTTCTTCAAACCAAAAATGAACTTTTCAGGTAGGTAAAAGGGGAAAGCGAAGCCTGCTCTTTAAAAGGGAACACTTTTGGAATTCAAAGTTATTTTGGTGGTGTTTTAAATGAGGTGGATTGAATGCGCCACAAGCCGTTGCAATGTAGGATACATTACATTTTTTTAAAGGGAAAATTTCTTAAGCAAAATGTGTTCAAAGCTTGGTCCAGAACCCTTTGGTGTTGTTAAGCATTAAAACAGTCAGTCAAATAAACTGTTCAATTAGAAAGTCAATCAGCTAACAGGAAATTAAATAGTATTTATCATCGCATTGATGCTGCTTTGTAACATAAAACATCAACAAGAGTTTTTATAGTAGGAACTCTGAAGGACGGTGTCCTTAGTGTTACATAACTTTTGCTTTGTTACAGAATTCTATATATAGTAACCCAGAAAGCTTTTTATACAAGTTTAGGTAAAGAAAGAAGACTAATCCAATTTAATGTTCAAATATAACAATGAAATGACTTCACTAATCCAGCTTTTTAAAGAGTGCTGCAGGGGAGAACCTGGAGGAGTGTTGTGCTGCACTCTCTTGGGACTTTCCAAAAGGATATTTAATGTTGTGAATTGAGATTAGTTGCAAATATAAATCAAAAGTGAAACATTGTGCCGTTGCACACTGCATCAGGAGCTAAAAATGCTAGAAGTTCACATCTTAATCTTAAAAAAAAAAAAAGAATGGTTTTATTATTTTTCTTATTAATTTAAAACACTTTTTGAACATGTCCATTGGAAAAACTCAATTTTGAATGATTATGAGAGCATTCATGTAGCATTTTTATTGAAAAAGGCAAGAACTAATATTTGTATGCGCCAAATTATTAACAATAATAATATACAAATATATAATAAATAATTAATTTCAATATTTATATTAAATTTATATTTATACATAATATCATGGATTAAAAAAATAAACAAAAGCAGTATTTGACAAAAATAGAGTATTGTTTAAAAACATTAAGAAAAAAAAGATATTAGGCACACATTAACTCAAAATTAGTTAATGAAGTTTGTTAATGAACTGCATTATGACGTTTATATTCTCATTTTTTGGCAAATAATAATATAAACAATATTTGACTGAAGGATTGTATGATTTAAAACCATGAAAACTTTGTTGCCTTTGAGCTACAGTGAAGGCTATGGAAGCCCTTAAGTCAATTTTGACATAAAAAGTGGAAACTTAGATACAAAAGTCTAAGTTTTGAGATACAAAAGTCAAAAATGACATAGAAAGAGGAATTTGGTCGGCACTGTGGCCTTCCAGTTAGAAGTTTGCTGGTTCAAGGCTTGCCGGTGACCGTCCTGGAAGGAGTTTGCAACTTTCCATCCAAAACCACTATAGAAATATGTTGTGGTAGAAGATTAAAGTTTGATGTGATTTTTTTCACTTTTTTTTGCACTATATTGTTGTTGCCAGAAGGTGGCAGTGTTGAAACACCTGAAGTTGTAGATGTGTTGTTAAAGTTTTGGAACATTGAAGTGATTTTTTTACAATTAATTTGGTTTTGGCGAGTTTTACAATAAGTGCTTTACAATAAGCACTTGTGCCTTTTACCATAGAATACGTTTGTGTCACAAACAATAAATGTTTTAAACACACAGTGACTATTTGAGTGGTGATTGTGAACATAAGATTCTTCCAAAGAAAAAAAAATGTGATTATGTAAATTACCCCTTCTGCCTAAAATTTTGAGATCAGTATTTTTTAGCTTTCAAACTCAGACATGTCAGACTTATCAGTAGGTCCAAAAAAATCAAGCTTATTTCTCTTCAACATCATACGATGCCCAGCAGTGCAATTATCTCAGAAATCATGTGGTCAAAGGTTTGCGATATTGTCTGGAGAAATTTGGTCTTTGTGGACGAGTTGCAATCAAAAAGTAAATTCACTGGCATTGGCTGTAGCAGAGTGCAGTTTATTCAAAGGGCTGGAGAGTGGTACAAGAGTGAAGCATGGTAGAGGTTCCTTCCCCTATTGGGGCAGCATTTATGCAAATGGGGTAAAGGGGGTTCTCACTGCAGACAGGAGATATAAAGGCATGGAGGGAGGGATAGGATTGACCCCCAATTAGTTCTGAAGCAGGGCAAAGACTCCAAACATAAAGTAATAGCCTTTAAGAATTATTGTCAGCTTAAAATATCACAAGGAAGTGATGGTAAAGGCCCCCAAAGACCCCTCAACACCAACTTTGTCTGGTATTATATGAAGACACAGAAGTATGAGAAAAAGGTACATCCATAGAACATCTCCAAGATGTACACCTAGAAAAACTGCTGCTGTTTTGAAGGGAAGTCAAACCAAATATTGATTTGATTTCATTGAATCTGTAAATTTCATTACACTGTTTAGTTCATTGACTAAAATGATTAACGCTTCCATTTTGAAAGCATTCTTGCATACACCTGCCAAAAACTGTATCTGCACAGTACTAAACGTTCATTTACAAATGCAATATGGAATTAAATACCAAATAATTAAGTGTAAAGAATGACAGAATCGTCATTTATCGGTTAAAATGTCCAGAGCATGAACAAAAAAACATTCTTGTCAATGTTCAAAAATGTTCATTAGTCCATTTTAAATACATGAATGAGGACAAGGATGTATTCAGTGAATAAACAAGCTCATACTAGCCAATTCTGTTGGAGGTCAAAAAGAAAAAAGAGAGAGAAAGAAAAGAAAGAAGTAAAAAATAAGAGACAGAAAATAAAGAGAGAAAGAAAAGAACGAAAGAAAATAAGAGGGAAAAAGAACAAAAGAAAGAAAATGATTTTGAAAAAAGAAAAGAAAAAACAAAGGAATGGGGGCAAAGTACATATATCAACAAGATTAAATCCAGATTATTCCAGCATTCACATTCTACACATCTTCGTTAATCCGATAGTTACAAAATAAATCTTATTTTACTCAACTAAGAGTTTTTGCTGCAATAAGCATAAGAAAAAAAATGAAAAGCAAACCCAAAGAAGACAAACTGAGTGGGGAGGATTCAGGATACTGACTGTAGCACAGAGTGGCTTGAAAGAGTTTCACTGGTCAAAGGATTATGTATAAATCATATTGTAGCAATGTCTAGATGGCATGTTGTTGCCAGTTTGTAATGATTTAGATACTGTTGCTGCTACTTTCATGCACAACCAGATCAAAGCCAGACCAGGTATGACGTCTCGGGTCACTGCCAGGGCTGACTGAAGAATGCCTCTGGGTCAAGAGGTAGCCGGTAGTATAGGGGAAAACCTTCATATATACAACGTTTCAGTCGAAATTAACGATTTTAAAACTAATGCAGTGTAGTCAACCGCTCTGTTTTATTCTATAATCTCTTCTCTTTATCGGTGGTCTATAATATGTTACAGTGACCATCACATTTTACATTTCATTATAAAAACAAAAGCAAATGTGAAAAAAGTTCAAAATTTGTTTTATTTGTCAGATCCAAAATATGCTGTTTTTGTTGTTTCTTTTTTGTGTGCACTCCCAGTACAATTTATTTCAGGCCTGTTTGTGTATAGCTGTTTTTCCAGCAGTGGGTGAAGACTATAATTACAGCATTTCATTGCACTGCCGCTTTGATTTATGGGAGTTGGAGTCTCGCTCAGTGCAAACTATTTTCACAAATGAGTAATCCAGTTAATTTGAAATAGATTAAACTTATTGATTAGATTAGTTAATACAATTCAAACACATTGAATATTGTATCTGAGTGTAAGTAATACTTGAATTAAAAAAATCCAAACACGAGCAGATTATCCTCAAACCTTGAAAATAGTTTTATATAACATATAGTTTTGTATTGGGGGTGTAAGAAAATATCTATATACATTAGTTACAATTTGAAACCAGTCAATATACTGGACCCAAAAATTCTTGGTTGCAAGAACATTCAAAGATGAAATTTTGATATTATGTATATATTTTATTTGTATTAAGATGTAAAAATGATTTTTAGATCACAATTGTATTTACAAATTCCACGTACATTTCCTTTGCAATAAAAACTCCTGGCATTATCGGTAATGATGTTCAATTGTAAACGGGTATTTAATCCAAAGGTAGAGTTTATTTTGTTCGGCAAAATAAGGGTTTATCACCCATAAAATAAGAAATATATACATAATTATTATAATGGCTCATCACAATGCGTATTGCAACCGTTTTAATCACCAAATTGTTTG
The DNA here is from genome assembly GCA_007224835.1 of Danionella cerebrum. Classification (NCBI taxonomy): domain Eukaryota; kingdom Metazoa; phylum Chordata; class Actinopteri; order Cypriniformes; family Danionidae; genus Danionella; species Danionella cerebrum. The sequence goes on from SRMA01025082.1 coordinate 311,205, forward strand.
TGATAGCCCTATTTTGTGGCTAACCTAAACAGGTTTACACCATAGCTTTCACAACATTTTGGTGCCAGATAATGGAATATTAAATTAAACACTTTTATTTCACATTAACCATAACATCTTTCCTTCAAGACTGCAGTCATCCTCATTACTCAAGCGCATTGGCCAATGATCACGCTGCTCTAAAACATGTTCTCTATCATATATTTTCTAAACAAGTGTGTAACCTACCCTTCATAAAGTCAATACCATGGAATTTTGCAAGTGAACGTCATACCTCTATATCCCAGCCTTTATTTCCACACACTTTGATTAATAGTCAGTTTGTAGTGGAGCGGCGAGCTGTACAGAGACAAGATGAGGACTCCTCTGTGAAAGCATGATTACACTGTGAAATCCTCCCTAAACATATTTCCAATGGCCTTTTGGATCCCACTTGCCCTCAAATCAAGATTTTGTCTTGGATCAGGTGTTGTCAGGGTTTTGAGTTATCTTATTTTCTTGTGTTAGACATTGAAAATGGTGCTTTTCAACATTCTCTCTGAAATACCTACTCTGAGATTCGCGTTTGAGGATGGTTAACCTTTTCAACAGCTGTCCGATTCACTTCCTGGCTGCGTCAAACTCTAAAGATGTGTCAGATCCTTTTAGAGGAAAAGAGCTTTGAGGATATATTGCACACTTTCTTCCACTCTGTTATAAATCTTGCAAACCATAGTTATCATATCAGCTAATCATTTTCTGTTCCAAGTGGAAATTTCAGTTCCTTCTTTGTGCTTGTGTCAATACACAGTAAAAGTCTGGGAGCTTGCTTAGATCCTACTGTGTCATTTGTTCTTTTAGCAGTTGCACAAGCTCCCAGTCAACTCCAGTCCTTTCTTTACCACTTCTTGGCGTTTCAGCATTTTGACTTTCTTCTCTCACATGTTGAGATTAGACTCAACTGAGTCCATTGTAGTGCCTCAGCCACCGAATACATGTTGGGGTATATTGCATTCACTGGAATGAATTGCATGTAAGTGAAAATACTTGAGGGATACGTAGAATTCGCTAGAAATCTTAGTTTAGCCACATAGACATGTTTAAAATGTACTTTATGCATACAAAACAATTCTGTTTTAATCTGATTACATGTAAACATAGGAGATGAGAAGTTATGAGATGAATAAAGTAGAAACATTGAGCTCTATGGGGAGGACCATCTATGGGGACTACAGGGAATTACACATGATAGTTTTGGAACCATTGTGAGGGCTAGTCAAGACAGGCACAGTTGAGGAGGGGCATCAACTCTGACATTACTCCCCCCTTCAGCAAGCCGTAATCTGGCACTAAAACGAAGCCAAAACAATCATTACAGAGTCCAAGAGATAAACCAAAAGAACAAGGGCTTGTGAGGAAAAAACCCTGGAAGCAGCAAGAGACTACTAGAAAACAGAAAAAATATGGTGGAAACAGGGTCTAGCTCTAAAGATGAAGGTGATTTTGGATTCCACATTGGGGTGGAGGAAACAGAGCGCGAATGAAACCCAAGGTGTATTTCAAGGCTTTTCCAGTGAATCCGCTCGATCCAGGTGGTGTAGGAGGAGGTCTACAAAGCTGGTGGGATGAAGAAAGGGCAAAAACTGACCAAGGCAGGTCCAGCAGAACATAGGAATGCACTGGAGCCAGGGCACTAATGGAATTTGGAGGAGCTGCTTGGTTGGAAGTTCTAAGAAAAGTAAAGGCCGCGGTTTTCTGACACAGAGACGGGCGTCTATAAGTCTATTAGATAGAGGCAAGTAGTCACTTTGAGACCCCAGGCTACCAAATGTCTGTTTGTAAGTTGAGTGTCTAACACCTTAACCCTATTTTATGTTTAAAACACAACCTTTGGCATTGAAGGGCATGTGGAGAAAGAGCTTTACGGCCAAGCTTTGTGAATACCAAGTTTTTGGTTGCCTGGGAAGGCTTGGTTGAAAGGGCACCACTTGAAACACAAATCCATATAATTTAAAACAATGGGTGGAGCCGTCAAATACCGGACTCTTTCTTATGCCCCTGTCATGCATGTGATGTACTCAAAATGGCAGAAAAATCAATCCTTTCATCTAAACAACCTCAAGTACAAAATAATGTGAAAGCTAGAACAGTCTTCTTTCCTGCCAGAGCAACCTTGGTCACATGGTCAACGCTAACACAAATTTAACACACTAAATTAAAGAGGTTTCTGATGACCAGCCATTCCTGATCCATTTCCTAGCACCACCCAAAGAGGAAAACAGGTCACCACACCCTGGATTGACCCAAACACCACAGCGCGGCATCATGGGAACCTCCCTGGACATATGACCACGCTTCCGAAAAGCCTCCCACAACTTCCCCAACACGCACATGGAGATAATAATAACCTTCAGCCATTTTCCTGGTGTCAGAAACTGGAGATGTTCTCTCTAAGACACGTTTCCCGGTTTCCAAGATGCCAAAAATCTCCCCAGTCTTTTGTTGCCTCTTCCTCTGTCTGTGGTTTCCTTCCAGTAGTGCAATAATAACAAGCTCAGCGTTTCCCTGGATGCACCTGGAGTTGAACTGATCACTGACATGCTCTGCAGGATGGCTTTATAAGAAGAAATGGGCTTTGCGTCTAAATCTGTCCATTTTGATGTATTTATTGGTGTCCGTGTGAATTTATCATGTCAGCATGAAGAGAACACTCAATCATCAGACTGTATTAAGGGCAGATGAGGTTTTTAGCCCTCCGTTGCACTCTGTTTGATGTTTAGCAGACAGCGGTGTAAGCCAGTCCATCCAAACCTCTTGCCAGACACCCCTCCGGATTTTGGCAGTTCATTCTAAGTGGGAAGTGAATAAATATTGACACTTGCTGTGAATTCCACAGGCGTCTTATCTGATGTGATGTTAACACTATAAGAATAATACAAGCTCCATCACCAGAACTTTACTTTATTTTGGAGTAGGTTTCAATGTTATATTGGCTTAGATGTTGTTTAAGAAAAAAAGGTTTTAATAAAATGGTTTGTTCATGAATTACATACTGAGATACATACACAAGTCATCACAGACTGGGTATAATGGGATGGATGGCGTCACAGCAACAATGTAGGGAGACTAGATGGAGAGATTGGTGGACAGAAAAAGACCTGATGGGGGAATGGATGGATGGATACTCAATTGAGGATAGAAGGGTGTGTGGATTTATGAAGCCTCAATCGTGGAAGGATGGACCTAGTGGGACTTAATGGGGATGGATGGATGTCTGGATGGAGACTCAATGGGGATGTATGTATACTCAATTGGAGTGGATGGATGTAATGATGACTCAATGTAGATTGATATAGGGAGACTTCAAATCGATGGAGATGCAATGGGGATGGAGGAATAGATGGAGACACAATGGGGATTTATGTATACTCAGTTGGGATCAGTGGTGGAGTGAAGACTCAATGTAGAATGGTGTAGGAAAATCTAATTTAGGATGTGGAATGAATGAATGAAAACTGAATTTGGATGGATGATTAAAAATGAAGACCCATTGTGGAAGAATGGATATGTGGAGGCTCAATGGGAATGGATGGAGGGTGGACGGATGGACATAATGAGACTTAGTGGGGTTTGGGGAATGGAGACTCAATGGGGATGGATAGACATAGGGATATGGGGTAATTGATGGATGTCTGCATGAAGACTCAATGTGGATGGATGGAATGAAGACTCAATGATGATTGATGTAGGAAGACCTAATCAGGGACGTGGAATGAAGACTCAATGGATATAGACGGAGACTCGATTTAGATGGATGATTGGAATGATGACTCATTGTGGATGAATGGATGGATATGTGGAGGCTCAATGTGAATGGATGGAGACTGTATGAATTGATTTATGGGAGATTCAAAGGACGTCAAGCTATTTAATGTGGGATGGATGGAGGCTCAACAAAGATGGAGACTGGGATGGGAAAGAGGAAAAAATGGATGCAGTCAATGATAGCCAGATTAAAAGAAACCATCAGGATAGACAGATGTATAAATGGAGACCTCGAGCAGAGATGGAGGTGGATGGAGGAATGGATACACACATGTGCACACACACACATGTAAAATCTGCAGTGAACATTTCTTGCTAAAAAGTGGAAGAGTAAGCTTTGAATGGAGAAAGAAAACCCTTACAGGACAAAAAAAGATGAGTATTTTTACAATTCATAGAGGAAAGTACTGGATTTTGCCTAAACCACCGAAGTGGACATTTGGCAGCTTTAATGTTTGGCTAGATGTTACATTCTTCCCTTCTCGAAGTGAATTTCACAGTAAACTCGTCAATTAAAACTGAAGCCTTCACAGTTTACTGGCATTTTGTGGTCGTTTAGTGTGTGCGACGTCCCAGATTATTTTCAGATGATATTTTTAGTATGTCAGCGTGAGTGCATGACCCAGGAGTGGTCAGCTTCTGATGTTTTCCTGACGCTCTATTTAGAGTGAAAACACCATGTAGTGTTTTAACAGAATATCACACACTGTCCCTGCTGCAAGCTAGAGTCTTTTCTTGGCTTCCTCAAATGTCTTTTTCTGTTAAATGCTAACTGACTGATGTGGCTAAACCATATACAAACTCTCAAATCTCATGATTGCAAACACAGAAACAATCATTCATCAGCAGAGACCCCGGAAAAAGATTAGAATTTTGGTACCAATGGATTCTGATTGCTTTTTTTGTTGTGTTAAATATCTGAAGAGGTCCCTGACAATGAGGTTGACTCTTTTTCTAGGGGCAATTCCATACAGCCAGCCACTCTAAGGGCTGACCTATTTGTTTGGCAGCTGATATTATGTTTTATTTCAATTAACCGCTACATTTGGGAAATAGGTCATGGCTGGAGATTGATTATGTGGAGGAACATTGATCATTCTGCTCAAAAAAATTACATTTTTCTAGAATTACAGAAACAGCTATTGCTAACTTAGGATAAATGTTCTCTTATTTCTTCAATGAGCATCAAATCAATCAAATAGTACAATTCTATCAAAGGAATGTTATTTGTTACTTATTGTACAACTAAGTAGTGGTTGGTGGCAGCCGTGGCCCTAGTGGAGCAAGTCACCAGTTCCCCTCAGCTCCCCGGGCGCCGCAGCCATGGCTGCACACTGCTCCTGGTTTGTGTTCACGGTGTGTTGTTCACTGCTGTGTGTGTGCACTTCGATGGGTTAAATGCAGAGCACAAATTCCTTGTATGGTCCTAAAAGTCACTTTCAATATTCTTTTATCGGTGCTAGATTTTCTGCTCATAGTTTGTTCGGATATGTTGAAGATTGAGTCTCACTTCTCAGCCAGTGCTAAATGTAGGATATTTGCATTAAATAATAAAAAAAGAACCCATATTATCTACGATTTAACATAAAAAGGTGGTGTTTTAAAGTAAAAATGTGGATGCTTGTAAAGCAAGAAGACATGCGTAGCATTTAGAAATTATCATAGTTATTCCGTACCAATATCTCTACAAACACTACAAACCCAGAATAAGATCAGTGATATCAGGAGACTCTTGGAATAAGAGGAAGAGTGTGTGTTCTAACATTACTAACGATATAACCAAAATATCTTGGGCTATCATGTGATCTTTTAGATGGCTAGCCTCGCATGGTGGTATGATATTATTAAACATATCTTAATTTAATAACATAGAATAACATATCAACCCTATTCTGCGTTGCATCGTTGCACAGAAACGGACTGTAAATGATCAGATACAAATTTTTATAATAATTCTAAAATCTTCCTAGGAGAGTTGGAAAGTGTTGAAAGATGAAGTAGTTTAAAAACGCAGTATAAATAAATTCAAGATTATGACAGTAGTATAAAATACTACAAATATATTTTTCAAATACAAACTGCTTGTTGAGAGCAATGTCATTAGTCCAGTTTATACCATGGCTTTCTAAACTTGTTTTAAATCTGTATTTAGGGTTATTTGATTTCTGTTTAAAGTAAAACGAGTTGAGGTGGATACAAGAACTACTTTATTTCTTCATCCAGTAATCCAACTAATACTCCCTAGTAGGGGTGTAACAATACACACTGCTCCTCATGCGATACACATCACAATATTTTAAAATAACAATTTAAAGCAATTTTGAAACTATTTATGTAATAATATTTGAAAAATTGGATTTAAAAAGTTGAGGCCGCTAAGCTAAGCAAGCTGGTATAGTTCAATTTGAATTAGCACATTTAATTTAATTGTTGAAGGATATATAAAATAATTAATGGACATTACATAAACCTTCCAAATAAATGATGTAAATTGCAATGATTATTAACTTTTTTACTACTTTTACTATTTACTATTTGCATCTGAATGAGGCTTATTTCCGATCGCAAAACATCCAGATTCACTTTTTTTTCCCCCTTTTACACGATTAATTTTTGCATCAAAAACTGGGAATTTTTATTCGTATTGTTAAAGTTTATGGTGAAAATGTTCAGTGTTAATTCTACTAAAAACCAAAATCCTTCCCAGTAGTGGTTCAGAATGCCAGAAGCCTGCAAAAAGCATCACAAAATGTTCTGGGATAAAGTAAGTGCTAATGACAACGGGGAACTCACTGGTTTTCATTAAAATTCATTTGTGGTGCTACTTTTATTAGGACATTTCAGTCTGTAAGTGTGTATGGGCTCTCATTTACTTTGTGTAAATCCCACAAAGCCAGACTGAAGAGTTCTTTCTTTAGTTTCAAAGACAAGGCTTTTGGCAAAAAAGGCTGTTCTCCTACTGTGAGCTGGTTCCTCGGTACTTCTCACTGGAGCTCCAGACAGGCATCAATCAGTCAAGCTTAGGCCTCCCTAGGAGAAAGAGAGCTGGCTTTCCTCGCAAGCTATTCCGCCAAGTTTGAGTACACGTCCCAAGCTGGTGTCCTTCACAGTTTGGTCTGGGAGTATGGCCAGGTCAGTGTTCACAAACACTTCAAACAACGCTCTGAGGAACGCTTCAGCACATGTGCTTTAGTTACATTTGTTGGTGGCTGTGAGCAATTTAACTTGAGGTGTTGTGCATGCAGTTCAGAACGTTCTGCGTCAATCTGTCAGCTTTGTGCAAAATTTTAAAATAAGTTGATCCTTTGCAATGCAAAATAATTAAGTGCATATATCTGAATAGTTAAATTTGTTTGGAGGGTATGAGTGCAAGGGAAACCCAATTAAAAAACAGCAAAAAATACCCTTCATGGGAAAAACTAAACACATTGAACTCAGGAATGTATATTAAGTCACAGTTTCATAAGAGGTGATGTCTGCAGGATGAGAACATTGGTAAACAAAGGTGTGTGAGGCAATGTGACTTGCACAGAAGACAGAATGTAATATATATATATATATATATTTTTTTTTCCATTAATACTTAACATTTTTCAAAATTGCTGACTCACATTTACTGGTGTTGAAATACTTAGAAGAGATGTGCGGTGAGGCAACGGCCTGCCTGACTTCACCTTGGATTGCACAGTAATTGTGTTTAGCTGATGCATAAGATCAGTGTTTTACAACAACCTTGAATGTGTTTAATGTGTTCATAAAACACAGGCTTAATTGAGTCAGGTGAGGCACGCTCTTCTCCAGTCTCATGCAAGGGGGTGCTGGTGATCCTAGAGATTGACGTCTTGGATAAGAATAATTACCAATAAGAATAATTACCAAGTGTCTCAATCCAGGTTCTGGTTCCTTCATTACGAAGCCTACAAAGCCTCCAGAGACTAGCTTTTGAGGATCCTCCGAGGCTGAATCAACTGTTGGTAAACTGGACTATTTAGCCGCATTCTTCATAAACTGCTCCATCCGGAATGGAAGGTAATTCTTAAAGGAATATGCTGGAGAAAAGCAACACTTCTACAAACAAGCTATCGATTTTTTTCTTCAGACGAACCGGCACAGTTACTTCTTTTGTAAGTAAAGGCAAGTTAAAAACACCTCAATTTCCACACAATATTATCTGTGACCTTATCCCCAACTTTGACTCAAGACAAAGTGCAGTCACCCCCATAGTCTGCTGAGTTGTTATAGATGCAAAAAAATGTTGATTTTAATTTAAAATTGTACACAGAACAATTTAAGATTGTTTTACAGTAAAATAAAATGTATTATTCAGTTTCTTGTAAAATGTTATATTCATTGCTAGACTGTGTATTTATTCTGTTTCTTTTCTTTTAATTTCACTATTCTGCTCCTTATTTCTTCTCTCTCTCTCTCTCTCTCTCTCTCTCTCTATCTCTCTCTCAGTGACCATTAGACAAATGAAAGGAGGGGATGGCACCATGGAGCGGTAAATGAAAAGATGATTTAATCGGTGAAATGGGAACCACCTGCGGGTCGCTGTGGTCATTCTGTTCACTGCACACTGAGATGAAACATGGGGCTGATTACTTAAACTACCCCTCTGAACTTGAAGTCTTCTGCTGTTTTTATTTTTCAACCCAAATATCTCCAAATTAAGAGTTTCAACCGCAGACACTTTCTAGCAGAGCCAAAGAGATTATCCACAGATTTTGGCTAGATGGATTTTTGGCTTCTTTTCCAGCCCTTCCCTGCCTAAACACTGCAGGACCGTTCCCCCTGCGAACAAAGAGCCACATAAAGACTGTACTATGCAAAAGTCCTGAAAAAAATGAAGAATACTTTCTAAAATCCAAGTGGTCATGAATTTTTCTCAATGAAAAAAGTGCAGAGAATGAACAAAAGAGAAACTCCACTAGTCGGATGTATCAAACATCTTGTAGAACTAATCGCAGAACTTCTGTGGATGTAGCTTTCTCAAATCTTCGTGTAATCCCAGACACACTTAATGTTAAGATCAGGGTTGTGTAGGGGCACTGTACTTTTTGTTCTTCTGTATCCTTAAGGGTAGTTGCTTTACTACTTTTGCTGCATGTTTGAGGTCATTGCTCAGCAGAATAAGTATTACATGGACAAGGTTTTCTCTATTTTTTAGGGTTCCTGACCAAATCTCCAACTTCATTTGCCAAAATACATCCCCAAATGTTCAAGGAATTTCAACCATGCTTCACTGTTGCCTGCAGACATTATTGCTTGACATTAGAGCTTGAACAGCATCCCTTGAAACCGCAGTCTTCTTCGAAAACTTTGGGTAGAGACCTTGTTGATGCAGCATAACTACCTTGCGTTTTGATGCTGTGCTCAATTTTGCCTTTCCAAACATTCTCTAACCTCAACTGGGTAGCGTTTTGGCTGTTCATCACCCAGCTTTAAGCCTCTTACACAGCTGTGTCTGTTTCTGTTAATTACTAGGGGTTCAATCTATGTGTGAAATAGATTTTTTAGAACTGGTGTGACTTGAATGCTGGATCATACACCTGACTATAATCATAAAAAATCCCTGGAAATTTCCGTTTGGATTTGATTTGTATTATTAATTTTGTTGCTTACTTTCCATGTTTTATATTTACAGAAATAAATTATTCTTATAGTGCTAATAAATTGCTTTTTAACTATATATTTTTTTTATTTAAAAACAGGCGGCATACTAAAAACATTGAAAAAAAATCCACAAAAGCAAAGGTAGGTCAAAAACAATGTGTAAATTGTATATAAAAAAATAGACAAACCTTTCCTAGACCTCATAAACTATTACAAAACTTTAAAAAACACAAGCCATAACACAGGTATTTTACTTCAAGATGCCATCCCTTCGTTTCATCACTAGATTTGCTGGCTGTGTAAAAATTATTTGAATTAACTTGCAAATTATGTCATAACTCTTGTACTGTTAGTTTAAACATTCTTTTTAAAAACAAAAATAAACAATGGTTAAGTTTTGTCATTTCATGATTGGCACACGCACCGGTTCCTGCAGACTTCTAAGGGTTAAGGTTTGAAAAATGGACTCTTTGGAAGTATACTACGAACACATGGATAAAGAAGCAGGTGGAGCAATGTGTGTGTTCCGGGCATCATGTGTTGTTTTCCACATCATAAGAGTGTGTGTGAGACCCCTGACCTCAAAACACTTGCTTTGAGTTTGAGATCATTAGAGCGATTTTGGAGAGTGTGTTTGCAGTTCTGCCTCTGTTTAATGTTCCACAATGCTCTGAGAATTGACAGGTCTCAGTGAATCACCCCAACGCATGCACACCCACGTCAGAAACACAGACTCCCACATCAGAGAAGCCAAATGTGTGAAGCTGAGGCTGGGTATGATTCACTTTGATTTAGTGTGGCAAAGAATGAATCTATGGAACCTATTAAGAAGCTTTATGGAACTCCTGGTAATCAAACCCTAAAACTTGGAAACGCTAGCTGGGGAATCGGAATCTGCCTGAAGCTGCAGTTTTGTGTACAATTTGTGAGGTTTGAATGACATTTATTTTAAAATAACTGGTAAATGAATGGGTACAGAATTACTGCTTATACAATTTATTTCTTATTGGTTTGTGGTTTTATTTGAAGTTTCAAGAGGGAATATTATTAATAGGCTCAAATTCTCATTTTTAAACGATTTGTCTGAAATCTGTGATCTATGATCACTGTTTAATTTGACAGTTTATGAGTCTAGTGTTACACTTTTGTGATCGTTGTTGTAGAACGGAAAGATTTTTGTTTTAAACGATTTTTTAAACTAGTTTACTTTATGAGTTATGTAAGTAGAGTATTCTAATCTTATTGGGTTGGAGAGTGCAGCTGTGGTCATTATAGCTGCGCATATTAACATTATTGAAGTAGTCAGGAGAGGAAACTTCCGAATCTCATTCATCTATCTTTAATTGGGCAGAGTGTGAATACAAAACAGAACTTCCTCTGTCCTTATTAAATGCAGTGTTTCCAACAATTTCCTGGATTTGATCCTGAGTTCTACCTTTTGCTTTTGCAGGGAGGTGGAATGCATTACAGCTGTCAAGAAACAGGAGGATGTTGGGTCAGTACTTGGTAACATGTGGTCAAAGTCCTTCACACCTGCCACAGTGAACAAATAATGGAAAAATGTCTCATTTTGACACATCTTTTAGATTTTTTTTTTTCTGAATTAATTTAGTTTTGATGATAGGTAAATTTCAAAATATCATTTGTGAAACCCATGTTTTTATCTGGATGAAGGACTGTAGATAGAGTAAAACTGTAGACTCTTATATTGTAAGAGCATGAATTATTGATGCAAAATGGAATGGGATTTTTGCTAAATACTCTTCATGCAGTGTGTTTGGGAAGCCTCCAGTTTGAGTTAAATGTGGAAGGTTTCGGCAGATCCTTCGAAAGCTACATCAACTGTTGGTAAATAGATGACCTAACCTCATTCTAGCCATTGAGTTTTATAAACTCCTCCATCTGCACCTTGCACCCAACGTCGAAGTTATGTATCAACAGTTAGCATACATCTCGTTCAGGTTAGCATTATTGTTATGTTGTTAAAATAAAACAAAAGAGCTTGAGCAACTTCTCTCTAACAACTTCTCCCCCAAACATCATACCAGCACTAGCTAGTATTTTTTTTGGTACAGTTTTCATTTAGTTATTTTCTTTTATTAAATTTTTATAAAACCATTCCACAGCAGATACTTTTGTAAGAAGCCCCCTCTCACTCGCAACAGTCCCTTGTCCCACAAACTCGGCATCCAAATGCTTCCAACTGACAAATGTACTGAGAAATTATTTAACTGTTATTAAAATAACTTTCAGTAAACAATGACTTCAATCAGGCTTAGTCATATAAAGAATAACATATAGTAAAAATGATGAATAAAGGTGTTTTTCAGTTGCTCAGTAATTAGGTTTCATTGTAATAAATGTCTTTTTTTTTGCCCTTTTTTGGTCAACCTGAAGTGCACCTCTTTATGTTAAATTAATTTATAGTTATCCCTTCTATAATAGTTTGACAAATGACATCCTGAAATGAATATAAAAGCAGGGTGTGCTTCTGGTACAGGAAGCTGGCAGTAATTTTTTACGCCCTATTCAATCCCACAGTGCTTTGCGTGACCTGACCGAAGCCTCAGCACTGCCATGGTTCTCCAACAGTCACCTTTAATCTTCATCGAGGACTTTTTGTTTGTTGAGTTGTGCCAGAGACTTCGAGCCTTGCCATGGAAACCTGATCTCGTGTGGTTTCTTCTCTAATACATAGTCCAATATCTCTGAAATAGTCTGTTTCGCGGTAATTACAGAGGCCGCGAATCAGAGGTCCCTGTGATGTGGACCAGGATCTGACCTCTAAGTGCTTCAGCAGATTTCCTCAATATTAAAGCACTACCTTGCTTTTCCATCTAGTGCTATCTGTTTGTAGTGATGGGAAACGCATTGTGGATGTTTGACTCACCGACAATACGCTCTTCCACTACTTGCATCTGTATTTATTAGGCAAACATTTATTTAATGACTTTATTGCTAGCATGGAATTGATCCAAAGCTCTATAATGGTCACTACCCATCACTGGCAGTTGATCTGCATGTAAATCCTCAGTTGCTGACTGCAGTTTTATGCTCTGTAGAGGACCAACAGAGACAGGAAAATTAATTTCATATCATCTGTGAAGCTTTCCAGGCTAATGGTAGTAGTTTGGTTGCTGTCTGCATTTTGTTCATTTTCATAGACAGGATATGGTTATATTATGTAAAAGAAAGGCTCAAGTAGCTGGTCCTAAGATCTTACCTGAATCTAATGAACCAGAGGAACACTCAAGCAAGCAAGCAGCCTGAAACTACACTGTAAAAATCAACTGTAAATTTTATGGTAAAATACCAGCGGCTGTGGTTGCCAGAATGTTACTGTAAAAAATAGGGTCGCACTGTAATTGGTTTAATGGGATTGCATCTGCTGTACAGCACTGTAAAAATACCAGCGGCTGTGGTTGCCAGAGCTTTACAGTAAAGCACCACAATTTAATGGGATTGCATCCGCTGTACTGTAAATTTTACGGATTACATTTTTTTAAAACTGTGAAAAAAAACTATTATTATGTTTAAAAACCCATCAAATTTCAGGGTTTAAATTGTTATAATTACGGTTCATAACCGTCTAGTTTAAAGGTTTATGTTGTAATAATTACAGTTCATAACCAGATTTTTTTTACAGCTCTAAGCAATACAAAATATATGGGTTTGTTGAAATAATATGGTTAAAACCTTTAATTATTTCACAAATCAGGTGTGAAAAAAACATATTTTTAAAATAACTATAAATTTCCGAAAATATCGATTTCTGTTAAATGTATGTATTTTCTGTAATAGATCATACGATATATTGTCAGATTTGCAGCAATAAACTGTATAATTATATGTTTTAACTGTTAAACTTAAGGTTACGCTCTTTACAATTAATAACGGTTGTTCACTGTAAATTCTACGGTTATTGCATGTTTTGTAGAGTCCAATATTTTACCGTTAAATTTACAGACATTTTTTACAGTGTATAGATCCCTTGTGAAATCAAGGCTGAGTTCAGTCTGTGCTAGTGTAGCCTAGATTTTGAATCAGAATTCAGAATGACAAGGGTATGGACAGCAATTTCAACAATGGCTTCGGTTCAAAAATGGTTTTCTTCAGCTTAGAACCAAGAGAACAATACTTATTGAACAGGGGTTATATTGACAAGAGTTGTGTTCTTTTCTTTTCCAAGGGGCAATGCAGGATATGAACCAAGAAGCAACTTAAGGAGACGATGGGATTCTGAAATGTGGTGATCAGCGGCAGTCAATGGGTGAGTCGCTTCAGTTCAAACTATAGACTTTGCAAATCATAAAATGATTCCCATAAGGTCAGTGAACCCAGCTTGACTTTTTAAAAATCCATATTACCTTTTTATTTAGTATACATGTGCTCACTTGACTTTTTAAAAATTCATATGACCTTTTTGTTTAGTATACATGTGCGGTCATAAAATGAGACCATCCGTTTGAAGGAAAATTGACATTTTTCTTGAAATTAACTTTACATAAACCAATCAGCTTCCTTAACTCTGTTCATTGGGCCAAACTTGTCCAAATATTTAGTCTGCTTATAGAGATGAGGCAGAAAATCTATTGACTAGAAAACTGACGAGATCCTTCTGTGCAGTATCTTCAAATAATAGTCTGTTTACATTCCCATGCATTCAGTCTGATCTAACAAACTTCTGTGTCGAGGACACTTGAGTAATGGTAAAAGTGAACATCTGCTGTAGTCAGAGCACTTTAGCCAGAATTTAAAGTACACTGTGAAGACATGTTTCTTTACAGTAATTACAATAGTCTGCCTGGATAACTTGCCATTCAATAAGTTGAAATATTCTTGAAATATTCAACTGTGGTAGAAATCTCTCAAAGAAGTTGCAAAGAGGCAATTTTCAATGATTGGTTATATTTAAATTTAACTAAAGTTTAACTAGGGTGGTCTCAATCACATAAATATATTATAAGTCAAAAAGCATAAATCCAGATCTTTTTAGTGTAACAGTGTTTTTCTTTTCAGCCACAAAAAGCTGTCATAACTTCATCATGGGGACTGTCAACGTATCTGCATGTGTTCAATTGAAATATACAGATTTTTCCTTGACACTCATACATTTCTGATTAAAGGTTAGAATGCTCAAAGAGAGCATTGTCATAATTTAATTTAATAATTTAAAATGTAACGTTTAAAGCACATTTTATAACTTGTGCTTTGTCCCGAGTGAAGTTTATTTGGACAAAAGTGTCTGCTAAATGCATAAATGTAATGTAGATGTAAGGTGGTGTTTATTACCCATACAGCACCCATCCTGTAGGTGGCAAATGAGGCAAGTTTGGACAAATATTAAGAGTTTAAAGCCAATTTAAAAGTTGATTTAATTAACATTACAATTTTTTACAGTGTTTGCTGACTGGCCAGGGCCATTCTTTGTGAGCCAGTCACTTCAAATCTAAGGTGGCATCAAAGATATAAAAGATAAAGATATATTTTTCTATCTTCTAAAGTATACTTCTTTTTTTTTTTCAAACAACTACATTTTTATTTGTCACTTCCGAGAGCCATTCCTTGCAAAAGTTCTTCTTTATCTTTCAAGTTTTCCGCTTTGAGCAGATATTCTCACCATGACATCCACCAGCTCGACACATCCTTCCCGGAGTTCAAAGGCCAGACACTACTGTCGGAAGAGGACAAGCTTAATAATCTGGCCTCCTGCTTGGACACAAGAAGTAGAAGAACCCGGGTCAAAGCAACTTTATCACCAACATGCAACAGTCTTCATAACAATAAACAGGAAGCAGGTGAGATTTCCATTTCAGTACGTTCTGCTTTTTTCCCCTGTTTTTCAGAAGATGTCAAAATCTAATTTACAAATCCAAATAGTAAGAAAGGCGGAAATGAGGTCCAGTGACCTCTGCGTGTGACCTCGTAGGGCCTTCTTTTTTCAGAGTTCTGTTTTACTCATATGCGGATAAGAGAAAACATTAAAACAATACTGGAACTTTCAGACGCCACAACTCCACACAGTCTTTGTGTATGAATGCACACACACAATCGCTCATAATCATGTTCACCATCACTCGACTGCATGCAGACCAAATCTGCGTTGCTTGTTCTAGTGAAATGCTGAGTGACATAGCACAATATAGAGGAAAGGCCAAGTGTTCTGCAGAGTTTCGTTCTTTCCCACGATGCTTTAACAGTCAGCGTACCAGAAGGAAGGAAGCTGACGCTGAGTTTTGTCGCCTTGGCGGAGGTGGCGATCTTGCTCTCCTCGAGTTTACTGCTGCATTCAAAATACATCATAGGAAGTTCTCAGGATTTTTCACTTCCTGTTTTTTTTTAAAGGTGATTTGTACTAACAATACAGGGCAGTAGAGAGAGTTCAAAGACTTGGAAATCAGTGAGAGCTGTTCCTTGGAATGGGTGCCATTTCTGTCCCTGGGTCTTAATATGTATAAACAAGCATTACAATTGCATTTATTACTATGCAAAGTGTACTGCATACTTTACTTAGTGCAAATGTAAGGTAAACCATTTAAAGTATTGATAAAAACCTCATAAAACACTGAAAAATAGCATGTATTACAGTCTCGGAAGCTACATTCACCATAATAATGATTAGGTTCTTTTAAAAAGAACCTTTTTTTATTGTTATGTAAATCCATTTATAATGTTTTCAAATACATTTATTTACATATATATCTATACTTTCTTGAAAAACATTTTATTTTTTGACACCAGTTTTGTTTTGAGTAGGAAGTTGCATCACTTGGATCTTTAGAAGGCCCTTTTCAAAAGTAATTTATTGTGGTATGTCTGACTATGGAAAAGCATTTACTTTATTGTAAAATAAAGTTCTTGAGTCGATCTTGAGATTTTTTAAATAAACAGTTGACTATTTAAGTTTTCAATGCAAATGTCAAAAAATTCTGGATCAAAATTACAAGTATTTGGGATGTTTGTAGGTCACTCAATGAAACAAATGTATTTTAAGTAACTTCAGTACGCATACCATGAATAGATATTTTTTAATTATTACCCCTGCTTGATCTTTATTCATTTAATAAGATGTTTTTATTAAATGTAACTATTACTTTAATTACAGAAAAAAAAAATCTTTAAGCTAAAAAAAATGAAAAAAATAATATAGTGGTATTTTTTTAAAGCTCACTTGCTGGCCCCTATATCACTGGAGCTGACATAATCTGTTACGTTTTGAATGCTTTGGAATATTATTTTATTACTTCACTGACTGATTAGGTAAACCATAATAAAGTAATTTGTTAATGAGTAGTTTGTTAAATTTAAAGTGTAAATGTAGACAGAGTAAAATCATTTATAAACTTTAAACTTGAAAGCTCATGGTACTCAAAACCAGTATTTATTTGGAACCTAATTGACTCAAGACATTTGAGATTATGAATCCTATCGATTTAAGTAAACTTATGATTTAATGTCTACTTAAAAATTAAAGTTTGAGCTCATATTTTGGTCTCTTTTGACATAATAAAGATTCTCACTTTCATGAGCTTTTTTTTAATCAAGTTTCCATATTTGACCAATTTTTAAGTCTTGGACATAAAGCACCAGTCAATCTTGTTAGTTCTGCCAATATATGAATCGTGCTGGGACCATAGAAGGGAACGCTTATAAACTGTAAATGAGGCATGAACCAATGACCTCACTGAGATTGGACTTGCCATAGCAGCACATTTGTCTGAACTATTCAAACTACCTTTTACGGCCTTCTACCTACTGTACGTTTCTGACGTAACAGCAGGAATTTGGCAATGGAAAGATTTCAAAAGCAATAGCTTCAGAAGCAAATGTTAAAATTGAGTCTCTTTTAGGTTCTCATTTATGTGCTCCTTTACTTTAGTGCAGAGGTCAGCCAATCACAGTTGTTTTTCACCAGTTTATTGATGAACTTTGGGTTCTTTACATTCAAATCTGGTCCAGACAGGACTTATTTAGAACACCAAAAGGTTTGCTGGTTGACTGAGTTGGCAATAGTTACCCATAGATAGAAATCAGAGATTTGGTGAGACTGGTTCCCATCTGAAGGTCATGAACAGAAGCCAAGTGTGTCCTCAACCTCTAGAGCGTCTCTGGGAATAAATCCTAAACCTTGTGGGGAGCCTCTCTCCAAACGCTCGTATACAAGATACACATCACCATCTGTTAACACTTAGCAGCTTGTATCATGAGTTCAGTGGTGTTTTTACTAAAGAGTTGTGCTGCAAAAATTACACATGCAAAAGCTGGATGACTGAGCGTCGAAGGTTTATGGAGCATCTAAATATTTAATTCAGTATTCACATTCCAAATCTGGAGAACAATGAACAATATTTTGCATGGAAGCATTATAATGACTGGTAGCTTTTCTTTTCTGCAGGTTCTTTTCAGGCTGCTCCTGTACTTAACGCTTGGGTGCAACTGGAAGGTGGGGGTGTGGTGGTTTGGGAGGTGGGGGCAATGGGGTGTTGATGCTGACCTGAAACCCAGGTTGATAAACGACCTTGCTGTCACTTCAAGTCTCTTGTGCTTCGCTGCTGATAGTCTCGATTGGTCTGCAGTGTGTCCACCCACACTCACTAGACTGCAAATATTGACCAGCAAAGCCACGAAGACCACTTTTGAAGTCCACAGATGGGCATTAAATAACATGCAATACTAATTAATTTGTTAATAATTCATCCATATTTTAGAAATAATGACATTGAAAACTGAAATGGTATTTCCTGCAAAACGTTCAAAATGCACTACTGTTAATAATATAATATTAGTCCTGCTGTTTTAAAATGAACAAGGATATGAATAGGACCAATTACGTTGCAGAATGTACAGCATATATTTCTTTAAACATTTGAACAGAGATATGAGGCTGTAAAGAATTTTTTTTAAAGCATAAAGAAAATTCATAGTTCATTTCATGAACTTGGGGAATTTTGTGACTGTATTTCTCTGTAATTTCTGCCTATGACATCTGAGCCAATCTCAGCAAACCTCATTTGCTGAGCTTTATGTTGCCTAATCAGGTCTTTAGATCTATAGTACCACATATGTGTAGTTCTCTAGACTGACACAATTGGTTAACAATAATGTTAAAGGTATGCAATTGTAATATTATATTTAAAATGAAAATAGTGACTTTTTCATGACATAATAATGTGCAAAACATATGCTTCCTCTGTGGTATACCATGACTGTGTATTTGATCCTCAATATTCCCTGCTTCATTGTGCTTCAATAAACCTTAATCAGCAGATCTTGGAATCATAGACTGCTTTGAGACCTTGTTGATACGGTATAACTACCACACGTCTTGTTGTGCTTTTTTCATCCTCACATTGTTAGCAGAGTTTGGCTGTTCCTCACACAGTTTTAAACCTCCTACACAGCTGTTTCTGTTTGAGTTCATGACTGGGTTTTTATTTCCCTACGTTCTTTTACAGAATTTTTACATGCCTAAAACATTTTATTATTGGTCACTTTCCGTCCCTTTTTTGGAGAAACTATAATTTAAAAATCAACTCTTTCTCTCCATTTCAAACTGCATTTAACAATTTTGGCAGATTTAGAATGCTTAGCATTGGTGGGCGTGGCATGGAGTGAGAGGACAGGACTTTGTTTACAGAGGCAGATTTAATAAAGGAATAATTAGGAAGCAGGATTTAAGCCATGGGTTAAACATTTTCTTCCTTTAATGGCAAAATACACATTAGGTGAACTGACGATAATTTTGTGTAAATTTGCCATTTGGGATTGAAAATGTGTTTGAAATAGAATTGTGGAATCTAGTTGAAAATGTCTATAATGTACCTTCAAAATAACCGACACAAAGTTAAAAAGTAAAATGATCCAGTCTATGTTAAACTAAGCTATAATGTCAACAAAACTGTGATTAATGCACTGTGACAAAAAACTGATAAAAGCCATATAGTCGTGTATGAATATTTGCTTTTTTGGGGGTCAATTTATAAACATGACGCACATTTACATCAACACTTCACCTTAATAACACAATCTCGTATCAGTGTCTTTGTCTAGAAACGACTTCTCCCCGGTAGAGCGTGGTGGCACTACAGGCTTTATGAGCAACTCAAGCCATTCTCTCTTTCCTCCTCTTTTCCATCCGCTCTCTCTTTTGTAGAGCTCCCCACGTGTCGAATATATTAGCAACCCAAATGAGGAGAGGCTGTCCCTGATGCGGGTGTTGGGTTTCTCTGGCGGAGGTGCGTTGTGTCCGCGGAGCGACCAGTCCACGCAGCAGTGGATGCTGAGGTGACCGTTACACCGAGTTAACGCCCGCCGGAGGTTTTTGCGATTGCGTTTGGTGAATGGACCCACTCGCTCCCTTAAAGTGCTGACCGGTGTACGCACGGAGGGTTTTTATTCTTTTTCCACGGATGTTCATTCTATTGTATATCTCTTAAAACGGATCTTTTGCGGTTGTGAAGGCGCCGGAGACATCTGCATACAAATTTGATTTGAAACAACGGATGCTCGAAGACAGCGGCGGAGCTCGTTCAGATGTAAGATATCGGTGTTTGCTGTTTTCACGATTTCAGACACCCAAAACACACAGTTTACCACATTCTTGTGCATTACACTTTTATTTGAGAAAAAAAGAACCATGTACCAGATACCTGCCATGTATTTTGGCTGTTTAATTCATAGCGTTTGCGGTTTCATTCATTCTATCACTGGCTCCAAATCAAGTGGCATTTACCTTGTAGTAATTTTATCCAACTCATTTGCATAAAACTAATTGTTGTCTTTGTTCAACCATGTATCTTTATTATGTTTTATTATGGGTTATGTCTCATGGGACATTGTTGTGTATCAATGTGGGCTAATTAACAAGTAGAGTACCTTCAGGTGTGTGTGTGTGTGTGTGTGTGCTTGCTATGCTAATAATTAAAAAATGTGGTATTGTGTTGAAAAGGTTTACTGTTTAAAACCCACCTTTTTGGGATACATATTCCCTTCTCAGTCTAATGCTATACTAAAACACTAGTTATTCCACAGGGGAAATTTTTTCTCTCAAAATGCTATGCTGCAATAAGTACAAGTATCCTTAGAAAAAACAACTTGACAGTGAAAACCACTTTGTAGTTCATCAGCAGGTGTTTCAAATAATCCTGACACTGTATATTTTGTTACGTCCACTGTGAAAGATGTTTTCCTATTCTACCGCTGGCCCAGAATCCTTCCCATCCTTCACCCCAGCATTGCAAGATCTTGTAAAGATCCACATCTTGCCAGATGAGGGACTGTGATTGCTTCTCTGTCTATGCCTAGCACGTAAACCAGACCAGCAGAGATCCCTTTTTCTTAAGGCGTGCATTCTTCCAGAAAACAGACTTGGATTTTAACAAGAATCATATGTTTGAGTGTTTGCAGGATTACACTTTTGGCTCTCTTTCATCAGTCACCGCAGCTACTGGACGTGTATAAACTGTATTCCTGCACGCACCTCGTGCTTGCCTTTTATTCAGGTCCCCCTTTCAAGCTGCACAGGCTGTAATTAAGTATCCTGAGCATGCAGTTAAATGAGATGAGAGCAGTTTACACACTCATGTGTGAAAGGCATGGAACACTGGTGGAAATGACTGAAGTGGCATTGAGTTATTGTGGGCTCTCCACGTGTACAAAGAGCTGGATTGTAGATTTGTGCAATATTTTATTATCACATGATGAGTAGATTGCAATCCTTGTCAATAACATGTTCAGCTTTGGAATATAGCCATGAAGGGCACCACTGGGATTCTTCATCTAATATGGAAGTTCCTGGTTTGTGAAGGCTGTATTTTAATTAGTACATTTGAAGTGATTGTTTCCAAAACTATAAATCTCTAAATGTTGCATTGAGAAAAAAGGTTTGCATGAAAACTATTTATGAAAACATTAATAACAGAAAAAACGTTGTACCTTTAAAGACTGGAAATGGGGTTTCCCAAGCATCACCACAACCAAATGGACTGGAAACATGCATGATTTTAGATAAGGGCTGTTTAAGCATGAAGTGTAAAATTCTGAGTTCCTTCTTAACACAAAGGAAGCACTGTTGTTGCCATATGTTCCATGCATTTCATTGACCATCCACTGCATTAATGTCTAAAGGAAAATCCTTGATTATATAATATATTTCTCAAGATATAATCTGATATCTTGTGCAATCTGAATGTGTGAAATGCAGAACCATGTATGCTGTGTCCTGGAGTCATGGGAACCTGAGAAGTAGCTTCTCAGTGTTCAATGTTTGTTCAACAGCGCGTCACTGCTTATTAATAATTCAGAAGACTCAGTCTCTCTTTCCTTGTTACATCCCATTCCTGGAGACCGAACATGCTGTACCGCGACCGTGATCATAACAGGGTGACCGCAGGTTGTTTCATTCATTGCAGATTGGCTTTCTTAGAGCACCCCTGTCTTTTTGCTAGTAATACTTAGAAATTGGCTTAGTGGGTCAGTGTTTAGTACTGTTGCTTTCATCCTAGAATCCCACACAAGGCATACTTCTCAATGGAGCTTAAATGTTCTGCCTAAGCAAGGGCTTCCTCTTACCCTCCAAATACACGTATTTCATTTTAATTGGTGACTTAAAATTGGTGAGTGCCTTTGCATTTTATCGACACCTGGTTTTTGCCCAGAGGGATCTGTTAAAGGCTTGAGCTGACTCTCATGACCCTCTTGCAGATGGATGTATGTTGTTTCTGAAATTAATTGATCAAGAAAAACTTGTTGAGCCCCTATTTTAAGTGGACTTCTAAGTGAAGAACGTTTAGATCCATATTTTCTTTCCTTTTGCCAAAAATGGCAAACAACATGTTTTTAGCTGCTTTCTTAGGAAACCTCATATCTTATTAAACCTGAGAGACCACAAAAACCAAACTTGCATGAGGTGAAGGGTCCTGAAAACCACATTAAAAAAGTCTCCTTTGGATTAGGTAACTGTTGTCCGAAATGTAGCACAAATGTTTCATTGACTCACCTGAGGATGGTTGTTTTTACTCATGCGATCTTTCCTCGGGTCATTTTTACAAAGAGGTTTATCTTTTTCCTGAATAATGCACTGGGGCTTGTAAACCTCTCATGAGCCAGTGGCAGGTTCTCTGTAAGAGATTTAGAGTTGGCATCAGTTTCAATCTTTAACGTAGACTTGATGGCTTAAGATGTTTCGTTTAAGTGCATCGAGTGCCTTTACACGCTGAAGAAATTAGTCGTAATTGCCCTCAGAAGTGTAATGTCGTCTTTTTAAGTGCAGTAGGAGATGGCTAAAAAGCATGTTCTGGATACCGCAATCTCAGTGAGTCATTGGTGAAGCACGTTGATAAGAGTTTTATTGAACTGTGTATATTTAAGGTTTTGCTAATAATCTGTAAATGGTTATCTGCATCTAGTTTACATGGGTGTTCAGTATTATCTGTATCGTATCAGTGCTAAACATCTTTTTATAAATATTCAGATCAATAATCTCTACCGAATTCATATTTCATGTTTAATCTGACACCTGCTTCCTCAGTCTTAGTGTAGCTCAGCTGCCATTAAAAACTAACAAAGCCTGTCTCGTATCAGTCAGGAACTCTTACTGAGACCCGCCTGCCACCTTCACGGTTAAACCAACTGACGCCAACCTCTTGACGACAGCTGGATGGCTAAATTCAGAAAGCCCAAGGAGGTCTGGCGTTGTGGTTGTCTAAATGTTCTAAAACGAAGCGGGAGTGATTTCCATGCCCATGTATCCCCTGGAAACTGTGGCAACTGCTTATCTGTATTGTCGTGTCATGGGCATCACAACCATGTCTAATGTATCTCATTGTTTCAGATGAAGGCACTATAAACCACATGAAGCGTTTAGATCCCGCTCATAAAATAAAATGCCCAAGAGATGATTTCAAATCTCTTTAGTCTAAATTTCTAGTGTTGAGCTTTGGATTTGTCCTTCCGAAAATACATGCTGAATAGGACAATGACCCCCCACGATTTCCTCAGACGCCTCTGTCATTCACTCAGTCTCTCAGTCTGGCTTCTGTTTATTCAGAGCGATCATGATTGTGAAACCATCAGCTTCGCTGACCCTCTCAACTGCCTTTTTATGCAAAGTATTTTAATAAGCCATTACATTACGTTCTAATAAAACACATGTATCATGTGCCTTAGAATCTCAGAAGGTGGCCTGCAATCTACAGATTGCAAACTGCGGTCACATCGAGCTCTTACCTACATTTAAAACGATCCATTAGATTTAGAATTTGAGGTGTGGGGTTTAGATTGATTCTTATTCTGTATTTTCTTCTTATTTCTGTTACATCTGAATTATGCAAAAAAAAAAAATTTTTCATTTTCCATTTTCAACAAATGGAAATGGAATCTTTTGGAAAAAAGCTATAACATTGTGGACCACCACACAACTTCCAAAGCTGAAATTGAAATTCTAAGCACAACCCTATACATGGAGGGCTAACGAGTTAAGAGCGACTTTTTGCAACGCATGAGTTATTAATTAAGAAACAAATGACCTTAGAAAAAAAATTCACTCGGTGGATAACCAGACATCACCAAAAGTTTGCACCTCATTGTTTTTCTTTTGGAAAGAAAAATGACAATGTCAATTAGACAGTGTCATTTCGAATTGTCAGACTACTCACAGGTTTTTTTGGTGTTAAAAACAAAGTGAAACCTCCCTCAAACTCAAATGGTTGATCTTTCCTTTTAAGGGTGGCTCAGTGATATTTAAATGTTAAAACACACGTAAGTGTTTCAAGATTTCTGGGATGTTTACTTGACTCCTTTCAGAAATTACATTCTTGAAGATATTGAACACAATGACATATGCTTTATTTTGTTCTGGAGCTCTTTGTTCATTTCAGTTAATCTCAGTTCATTTTAAAACATAAAAATTAGTATTAGTTTAGATATTGTTGACCTGATATGACCACTAGAGGGAGACTGGTTGTGTGGTTGTATTTGGAGTGCTTCTTTGTTGAAACGTTACACTGAAGTCCAGATTTAATCATTCTTTTTCCCTCAGAAACTTCTGAATGTCTCAGAGGAGATGTATTAAGCAGATCTGACATGGACAGATAGCATTTGTAATCCACTTATGCGTTGAAACCACAGCTGTCTACAGTGATGATTTGCCATAATCATTCACTGAGGTTTGGGTTTCACTGACATTTAATATTTTCATTGCATGTGCAAAGACTCATGAGGTTTGTTAACGTTCCAGCCAATGCAATATTATTTTGTAATTGTACTGAAGTCCTTCTTCGATAGCTCATAAAATAGCAATCTCAGGTTTGACCATCTGCTGCAGCTTCAGAGAGTGTTGTCTTTATTAATGTTATCCCAACATATGCTTTTAACAGTGACCATTTTGTCCCGTTAGGTAACATTATGACTTTTACTAAAGATGAATTTGTTCTTAAAACTTGCCATTGTATGACTTTTAGAAAGTGCTATAGTGAAGGGTAGAAAAAAAACCAAGATTAAAAAAAAAACAACAAACAAAAAACATTTCAGATAATACATATTTAGATTATTTAACACTTTTTTTCTACAAAATTAAATCCTTTGTCTGAACATTTAACTATTTCTATTGGATCTTTAACACAGACATGTTAGCATATGCTAAAATTAGCTTATTTCAACAACAGATCAGGGATTAATTGTAAATGTTTGACATTAGAACAATTGATCTATTGAGTGAGATCAAAAAGAGTGGTTACACAGACTAACTAAAGAGATTCTAACATTAGCAAGCCTTCACAAAAGATTAGTGATGAATTATAAAGTTATCGTAGAACAAATGGGTAAACTATATGTTAAGTTCATTCATTAATTTTCATACCCGCTTCTTCCCTTTCGGGGTAACGTTGGTCTGCTGGTGCCTATCTCCAGCACACATTGGGCGAGAGGCAGGGGTACACCCTGGACAGGTTGCCAGTCCATCGCAGGGCTATATGTTAAGTTGATTCTCGTAATAGACCAACTAAAGGTTAAAGCAGACCGTTAGCTCTGTGAACTTTATGGCTTTTAAAAACTTGCATTATTGTCAAAAACTGATTGCAGAAAATTGATTAACTATATGTGACATCTGAGGAATGTGAATGAATATTTCTGACATGCCATTGCTGTTGCTATCCCTTGAAAGCAAATTGGTTCCCTCTGTTTATTAGTAAAATCTTGGGCAGTTATTTAGAGAACCATTATCGAAGTAGTACAGCTGTGACCATTTGTGCAAAAGATATAAGCGCTCTGGGTTAGGTGTTAGAATTGGTTATTTATAGATAACTCTTTATGTAAAATAGGCTAGTATAGCTAATACGTCTAAGTTATTCAGGGTAATCATGTGTTTAATGGATTATTACCACTTGTTATGCTGGTGAATTCAACTAGTCTCTTAATTACCCACAAATATGAACAAACTAACATTAACTTAAACTACTCATCACTGATTAGCCATGCTG
Source organism: Danionella cerebrum (assembly GCA_007224835.1). Classification (NCBI taxonomy): domain Eukaryota; kingdom Metazoa; phylum Chordata; class Actinopteri; order Cypriniformes; family Danionidae; genus Danionella; species Danionella cerebrum. The sequence goes on from SRMA01025082.1 coordinate 337,097, forward strand.
GAGCCAAAGGAAGTGATATTGTGATAGCTGTATGATATAGCAAGTATGCCATATGGAAGCACCTACGATTTTATTGCTCTGGCTGCTGCAAGCCTCTCATCTAAGCGCTGTTCCTCATCCATTCCAGCTGTGTGTGAGGGCCAGAGAGGGAACCATAGATCTTTGTTGGTGGACCTGTATCAAAATTCTGTATTGTATTATGTTAATGTGATTGTGACAATCTGCTGATCTTTATTTTTGCAGGTGTGAAGAAATCTTGACAGGATGACTCTATTAAATGGCTTTGGGAATACCACTCATGGACAATTACGAATGCGGGTGTTCAGAAGGCTAAGGATGCTTTTGGTGCTTGGAGTATTAATGGAAGTGTTACCGGTCATGGTTGGTGGGGAAGGCACTCCAGGTATTCTGGAGCTCCAGTTAGATGAAGAACAACCTGCAGGAACGATAGTTGGTGACATAAGTGCTGGCTTGTTACCTGGAGTTACAGCCTCCCTTTATTTCATCTCGGATCATGAAAGTACCAGTATTGGAAGTGATCTCAACATTGATGAAACAACAGGAATCATCAAGACCGCCAGGAGACTTGATCGAGAGGAAAGGGACCATTACAGTTTTATAGCAGTCACCATGACTGGTTTCACAGTCAAAGTTTCAGTCACTGTAAATGACATCAATGACCATGCCCCTGCATTTCCCAAGAAAAAAGCCTCTTTGAAGATCCCAGAACAAACAGCTGTTGGAACTAAATTCTCTCTTGAGCCAGCCACCGATGCGGACAAGGACCTATTTACTGTGCAAGGATATCAAATCAAAGAAGGCAATGTAGGACAAGTGTTCCGCCTTGAGACTAAAAGAGCTGCAAATAAAGTATTGTACCTTGACTTGGTGGTCACTGGAGTCTTAGACAGAGAAAAGAGACCCTCCTACTTGCTGGTTTTGGAGGCGTTTGATGGCGGATCTCCAAGAAAGACTGGACAGACGACCCTTGACATTTTGGTTCAAGATATCAATGACCATGCTCCAGTTTTCAATCAGAGTCGCTACAATGCCATCATCTCAGAAAGTCTGCCTCAGGGCAGCAACATCCTGCAGGTTTTTGCATCTGATGCTGATGAAGGAGACAACGGCCTTGTGTTATATGAGATAAACCGGCGACAGAGTGACCCAGATCGCTATTTTGTTATTGATTCTCGCTCTGGCATTATAACGCTCAATAAGCATCTAGACTACGAGGTTAGGAAAGTGCATGAGCTAGTGGTGCAAGCCAGAGATAACGCAAGCCACCCAGAGATCACCAATGCCTTTGTTACGATCCACGTTCGAGATTATAATGATAACCAGCCCACCATGACCATTATCTTCCTCAGTGAGGATGGCTCACCCCAGATTTCAGAAGGTGCTCAACCGGGTCAGTATGTTGCGAGAATCTCTGTCTCGGACCCTGATTACGGAGAGTATTCCAATGTCAATGTGTCTCTTGAAGGAGGTGATGGGAAGTTTGCCTTGACCACTAAAGATAGCATTATCTACCTCATCTATGTAGACCAGGTCTTGGATCGGGAAGAGAGGGATTCCTATGAGCTTCGTGTCATGGCTACGGATTCTGGAACTCCTCCACTTCATGCCGAATCCTCTTTTACGATTCATGTCACTGATGTAAATGACAACCCACCACTCTTTGACCAGCAGGCCTATAAGCAGACAATTTCGGAAGTTGTGTACCCTGGTAGCTTTGTGTTGCAAGTGACTGCTAGGGACAAAGACCAAGGTCCAAATGGTGATGTTCTCTACAGCATATTACCAGACAAGAAAACAAACGCCAGTTGGTTCATCATTGACCCAATCACAGGTATCATAACCACTGCAACCAAGCTGGATTATGAGAAAAACCCTAAGCCGAAGATCAAAGTGGTGGCCACTGATGGAGGACGACCTCCATTATCATCCACAGCCGAGGTAGAAGTCGATCTTCAGGATAATAACGATAATGAGCCTGTCTTTGGAAGCAGTTTCTACAATGTTTCAATCAAGGAGAACACTTCTGTCGGGACCTGCTTTCTTGAGGTAGGAACATGGTTCTGTTTTTTTAGGGTTTGTTGCAGTTGTAAATATCCATTTAGCTTTTTGACATTCAAACTGGTCAGTTTTAAGAATTACACACTCTCTAGGAAACACACTTTTCATTACCTTAAGGTTGAAACTTAAGGAAAGCAAGCAACTATTTTCCAACCTTGAAATGTGCAACTTTGCATAAAAGCATTTCCCAAATGCATAAATGTAATATGTTGAAGTATGGTTTATTTAAAAACTATTTGCTATTATTAGTTTGTTCTCAAGATGTTACCCTTTTAAAAAAGACGTTGAGTTTGCTTTTTTTTAGTAGGATTTTTCAAAATTCAAATGATCCACACAATGTTGATTTTTCTCACATGTTCTGCTTAGATTGAAAATTATTCCAACTAAATGTAAACCCTGAAGGAGTTCATGATAAATTTTCATGAGGGTTTAAAATGAAAACGAGTTGGAGATGGATTGGTTGATGAACCCGGGGAGAAAAAATTAGGGAGATGCATGAAGTCAAGGGCGATTGGGAAGCCAAGAGGTAAAGGTGTTTAGTCTGATTTATCAACACATTCCAGTAAAACTAATGTGGCGGTACAAAATGGAGTGTAAATTGTACTTTTGTCTATTAACAGTTTTGAATCAGTATATTTACAGGACATATTGGACCAGTGAGCATTTGTCCATCAATACAATAAGACACTGGTTTGTATTTATGAATAAGAGATTAGAGAGTTGTATATTTTTAGTAGTTTAATTTACATCTACTATTCCCCAACATAAACACTCTGCTAGTCCAGCCATTTCCTCGAAAAACAAAAAGCCTGTTTAACTGAGCTTATCTATAGAATAGAATGATGTATTATTTACAGATTGCTGAAAGAGAAAACTGCCTTTTATTTTTATGTTGGTTTCCTTTCTTCTCCCTAGAGTAATTTCTCATGGACCCAGTCTGCTCTAGTTTTCTGTTCATTGTTCTTGTGGTCAGACAAATTTCGTGAGTAGAGAGTGCAAACCAAACCCTATTTGTGACTCCTTTATATTTATTGGACAGGGGTCATTCCACCCTATGCACTCATGTATCAGATGTTCAGCTTTTTTCTTACAGATGTTAAACGTATACAGTCACTCTGGTCTTTTTTTTTTAAGTCCAATGATAACACACGAGTAACTGCCTTTTCTTTCTGTAAAAAATTGATTGCAAGCCAGCACACTCTAAACTGAGAATTGTAGGAACTGTATGTTTGTATCCTTCTGTAAAGGTTAAATGATTTTTGAAAACACATCTCTTACCATTCCTTCTGAACTATTCACAATGTCTCTGGACATGGGCCTTCTTCAAAACAAATGAGAAAAAAAATGGTTTTACTACTACATCTGCCAGTTTTCTGATTTCTTCAGCATGTATTTTTTTAAATCAAATCAGCCTCAATGTAGCAAAACAAACTTTTCCAGGATATTATTCTCAGTCCATTAAAACAATTGATTTGTACCATGCGAAGTGTTTATGATTCCATATTTTTCCTTGGCAGATTAATGTGGTTAGGTTAGCAGGTGCGGATAGTCTTACTTTCTCAGTGTGAAAACGCTTTTCTTCACCTGTCAGAGAAATAGTGAGCTCTGGGATGGTAGTTTGTGCTCAAGACTAATCACATTTAATAAACTGGGTATTGGTGCACATCTGGAGTGATGCTTGTTGAGGAAGCTTCCTGGGGAGCAGCTTCCTGTAACACAAGATTGAGCCCCAAGTGGGGTCACATTAAAAAGTGCACCCCCAGAAACACAATCCAGACTGACCACAGTAACAGCACACAAACCGTTTTTTTTATTAGTTGGGGACAATTGATATATTGAATTGAATGCTTTTTATAACCCTCGCTCTCTTTTCATGCCTTAAAAAAACAAATAAGCTTCTTTCCATTGGGACAAAGTGGATAGTTAGTCCAAAAAGAAATTGCAAATTTAATTGCAATCTAAGGTATTTGAACATTGGGTGCATTCAAATTTCATTTGTTTTTTACAGCCTGTTGTTACTTCTCTTCTTTCAGTTCCTCTTTCTCTATTCTAGCTTGCACTCTATTGAATTTTTGTCAAATATTTCCACGGTCCCCTCCCCTGCTAACAGTTCATACATATAAAATGTGTTTTTGTTTTCCTTTCGGGTGTTTTAAGCACATAAAAAACCCTGAGAATTAAATGTTACATTTTTAGGACAAGCACAAAATTCTATATAGCTTAAATTGGGCCAGCTAAGTAGTTTTTCTTGAAGTTCTGCATTTTCTAAACTAAAAATGGCAGTTGGCACAACTTTTGACTCCAAATGTCAATATTACTTGTGGCTCTTAAAGTTCAAAAGGTATATTGATTTTGGTTGCCTTTAAATTTTTTTACATAAATAAAATGTAATAAATTAAATACAATAGTTTGTCTTTCTTTAATGAAATTTTTTGTGAGATGATTTTCTATGTAGTTTATTTATTGTTCTGGATGTATTTCAATGTCTAGAATTCTGCAGAGTTCTGAGTTGCTTCATTCCACTATTTATTTTCTGTTCGCATTTCCTTCATTTCCTTTCATATTTTCCAGACACGTTTTGCTTGCTTTTCTACCTCCTCTTTGTGGTGGTTTGGCCTTCATCATTTGTGAGCCTGATCCCCCCCAATAGCTCCTTTCCTGGATCGGAGCTAAGCAGCTGTGGCTGTATCTGGTAACACCGTGTTGAGACTGGCAGGCTCTGAGGTTTTAGAGGGCAGTGGTCAGTTAATTGAATTTCATGATGTGTTGAGATGACTATTACAATGTATGAATCCTCAGGGCCCGAACTTTGCTGTTGGAGAGTTGCTTCATGACACAGCAGGTGGTTGTTGGTTGTGGAGGTGGTGATTCCTTTGGTCGGTGAGGTCAGCTTCCCAGAGTGTCAAATTTTAGATTATAGCATGAGGTAAAGATGAAAAACAGAGTGGACCCTTCATGACTGTAGGTACATGGAGGCCATCTGGCCTTTATCTGGAATATTCTCATGAGATGTTGCATTACAGTTTAGAAATTCTGCATCAGTCAAGTCATAAAGCTGTCATCCGAGCGAACAAACAAACAGAGCCGTAACAGGATACAAGAGGTTTTTAGCACCTCAACATTGTAAAGCTATACAAACACACATCATTTCCATCTCTCACTTGTCTACTCTGTCCTCAAATAGATCCATGAAAACCTGAAATCCTGTGAGTCAAAAGTCAAAAAGACCATTTGTGCTTATGCCCATGAACAAATTCAGTTCAGTTTTAAGGCATTCTGTTGCAATCAAACTATTTAATGAAGTCAATAATATTCTTAACCTGACAAAATATGCAGACCCCAGAGGGAAGGATCGTGTATGTTTTCACAGCATGTTTTTGGAGGAAAATGTTAGCCAGCTTCTACTTGAATCAATAGAAAGTGTATAATTTTGATTTGGAGTGGTCCATTCATATGGTATGATTTACCAGTGGAGAACACAAAAAATAATTTCCAAAATTCATTCAAACATCAAGGCATTTATAAAATATTGCTGTTTTTTTGTCTTCCATGCTTCTTGAGATTCTTGAGACCCCAATCACACAAACCTTCAGCAAACATATATGGGCAAACATACCCAAACCAAAAGTGCCAAACCAGAATTATTTCAGACAGCGCATGCCCAAACCAATACACAAGTAACTCTGAAAAAAAGTTTTCTGAAAAGAGATCATTCATAACGGTGTGTGTTTGTTTTGTGGGTTGTTGATTCAGCGGGGGAGGGGCGGAGCAATGGATTGAGATGGCGGCTCATAATCGCAATGTTTATTTTCCTTATATATTGTATCAGGTGGTAAACCAGAGAAAGTAGATCAGCTTGGAATACAATGACCAAATAGTTGCACGTTAACAAGGATTGGCCTTGCCAATGTGTGAAAAAAACAGTCCGCACAAAGTTATCAGTGCCATTAATTGTGGTAATTATAATCACAACCCAACCCTCTTTTTGCAAACTGTCTGGCGCCTAAATGATTCTTCCAACCAATAAAGCTGGTAATCTTGCCTTTACCCTGGTGGTCCGTTCTCTGACCTCGAGTTTGCTTGAATTGCCAGTTTGAATTTATTAAATCTTGCCACTTTTTTCACTCATCAAACAGTTTGTCCTTCACCCTAAATCACTGAACTGTTATTTCCCTCCATGTGCTCCCATTACATAATTCCCCGTCAGTATTTTTAGGGTTTGCTTTCATTACATTTAAAAAGCTGTACATTAACCTGAGGTTTTCGTTTGATGAGTGGGAGCTTACTGCACTTTTCCAAACCTCTTGCTGAGTTGATTCATCTACCCTTGGAAGGGTTTGGGTAAACTTGTTTGAGTTGGCATGCATCTATGGTTCTGCTAGATTTTATTTTGTGGAACAATCCCTGTCAACCAAGAAGAAAGATAAAGAGGCTATTCCTTTCAGAATTCACACGTCATGTCTGTTTTATTCTCCTTGAGCTGTCATGCAGTCACAATGACTTACAGTCTTGGTTTCGTATTCAAGCCAGATCAACTTTTACATAGCGATTTATCACTGACTTCCGCATACTATCCAGATGTTTTTTGTAAGGTTTAATAGTGATCTTTTATATAAATCATAGAGCTGTTTTGAATGAAAAACAAACCGAGGTGGGGAATTTGTCTTGATTGGTTTTGTTTTGACAGCAAGGGTTTTTCAGTTGTTGTGAGGCTCTTTGTATTTTAGAACTTACCTGTTTATGTAAAGAAACATTACAATTTGTTTCTTATCTTGATGTACTTTCTTGGCTCTTATTTTCCAGTCCAGATTTGTGTCAGCTCAAGACATGCTCTCCGTTGACCTGATAATACCTTGCGCAATGATGGTACTGCTGTCACTGTGTGGAGGAATTATGAGTAACTAGGAGTGCAGGACAAGTTATGCCAAAAGCTATCCCATCCATGCAATTGATGGCAGCCTCTACACAAACAAAGACCTATGAAATACAATAGCCACCCAATCTTTTTGATGGACATATTACTTTCCCTGAGATGCTGCTAAGTAATTTTGGAACTTGACCAAGTTAGCTTGCTCTGGGCTTCATTAGGTGAAATGGTTTTACGTCTCCGGGGTGAAAATCGAACTTCACACCTGAACCCATGCTAAAAATTCCATTGACATGACCTATATATTTCTAATTCATCAAACGAGTCCCAGATCTATTGCTTGCATCATCAAATGTGGTTGAAAATAATCAATGACTATGAATTATACATCCCTTTTCTTTGTGTTTATTCCTTCTGCAACTGCCAGAAGTTTCCAGTTCACTCAAGTCTCTTTTCCATTACCTGTTTGTGAAAAAGACCACAACAGCATTATGAGTTGAACCCTTTAGCAGTAATGTATTTATGCATGTTATATATGCTGGTTAAGTTGGACCAGGGTTATGCTTTTCTCTAATTGGAAAGAAAAGTGTGACACAAAATCCTGTTGATCACTGACTCATCCGTTGATCTCAATATTGTGCCTTTGTTTTATGGTAATGTTTTTTTAATGCTTTTACATCTAAAACAAGTCCACCCAGAACAAAACTGGAAGTCTGTGGAAACTCAACTGCCAACTGTGGCGAATAGAGCAAAGCTATACCAAACCAAGTCGAACCGTTACTGAAAACCAAAAAATTTGGTAAAAAGAAGGGCTGCTAGTCCTTCTCTAGGACACGTTCGTTCTATTTGGACTGTGGGAGGAAACCAAAGTACCCTTGCAAGCACAGGGAGAATTTGCAATCAGGAACCAAGTGTCTGACATAGCCTGCTGAAACAAAAGCAGACAGTAACTTTTTTTTGGCCCCAAAATATTAGTGTAGAGATATAAAGTGTCTTCTATACTAAGTTCAGAATAAGTTGAATCTTGGTTCAGTCATTGATCGGTTGAGAAATTTCTCAGTGTTCCAGTAGAAGAAACAAATCTGAGCTCAAGTGGTCTTTTCCCTAGGAGTTTAGTGCTTATTGTGAAAATGCTTGGGCTGTCTGTTTGCATTGATCACTTTCCTTTAAAGCTTTAATAGATGTTCCAGGTCTGATCAAACTAAATGCCTAATAAGGTCTGAACTCTCTAATATCTTTAATATACAGTATTAAATCGCAGATCATCCTTTTCCAAGTGGTAAATAATATTCTCCCAAATTTGTGCGTGAGCACTTATACGTGAAAAAAAGCTATGGGATGCACTTTGTGGAAACTAAAATGGAAGTCTATTTTGGGAGTTTTGTTTTGGTTGGCTGTTTACATCTTCAGCTGTAAATTGTAAATGCTCTTATGCATAAAATACAAATCCATTTTCATATTGGAATACTTTTGCTCTTTAAAACAACTTGCTTACTGATGGTAAGTGTTCAGAATCTTTGGGTCAAGACATTGCTGCAATACAAAACTGTAAATGTTATGAAAATTATACAAATATTGGTCATACTCCACTATTTAGTATTTTATGGCACATTTTTAGTGCCATTTGTAGAACAAAACACGACTCAATAAATATAGATGTTAACACTGATGCTTTTGTGGCTCAGTAAAATTCTGACAGCCCAACATTACTGCAACCAAACAATATTAAGAAGAACACTGAGAAGGAAGAGAGCAAGATTTTTTACAGTCTTTGGCAGAGCTATAGCTGCAGCATCTGGTGAAAGTTGTGAGTTGGAGCCAGGAGTGAGGGAATGGTGATGTGACTGGTTTTAACGACACTGACTTCATTCATAATTTCAGAATGACGAGGAATATGTCTGTGAGCGCTTCTCTGTATTGTATTTTAATGCCTAAAAAAATCAGATGTATGAAACAAAAAAAATTGTTTTTAAGGCCAGAAAGATTTCAAGCCAGAAATGAAAGTTACCATTTTAAAAATCAGAAGCAAACTGGTCATAAATCTGCAAAAAATTTGATCAGTGCCCCTTTGACATGCACAGAGATCAACATCTTTTTGGAGTCTTTTAAGGGTACTTTTTACAACTTTGTTCTCTTTGAACACTGTTGATTTGCATTAGAGTTCATTTGCTTGTTGGTAAGGTTGAGTATGGAGTAATCACACTCTTAACTGCTCCTAAACTGCTCCTAAACCTTAACTGTTTTCGTAAAAAACTCTGGAGCTGTTGGCTTGTAATTAGAATATGATCTGAAGTCAAACATAGCTAGATGCAAAAAAAATCTAACTAATCCAGAGTCAACTGCAAACGTCATCCTGAGATGAGGTCTAATTTTGGTTGACAGAGCTTTAAGAATATAGCTTCATGGCAGCCTGAGGACAACCCTGTACTTATGAGCAAGTGCTGAGCCCAGTAAATGATCACATTACGTCCAAATTTCTAAAACACTTTTTTTCTGCAAGCACTTCATGCCTGTTTTCATTTTTGCAGTGCATTAAATCCAGCCAATGTTGTGCTTTATTCTTGGATTATACATTGTTTTGTCTTCGGTGACGCATACAAACTATACAATAAATAAATCTTGACTAGGGATGTCTTCAGCCCGTGCAGTAGTATCTTCTTTCTGAAAGAATTGTGAAGTCTGCCATCCTTTTGTCGTCTGTTGTTTACTTCCGAGGGTTCCTTTAGATTTTCCCGCCAATCAGATCAGTCTAGAAAATGTGTGAAATCACGGCTCTCACTTAAATTATGTTGATGTAACATTCCAAATGAATGCATTTTGGTTCATTTCAACATAATGTGTTCAAAACACGCACAATACAAAAATACTGTGTGACTTACACTAGTTGGCTACTAGACTGTATATACAAATCTTTTGGGTATGTGATAAAGATAGAAGGGAAAGAGATGTCGGCATGTGGTGTGAGTTATTAGCAGGGAAGCCAGTAGTCATGGTTACCATTGCAATCTGACGGTAAGCGTGAGGGAGTGGTGTGATTGTGTGTAGGGGGGTTGTAATTTGCTTTCGGCTGACAGCCCAGTTGGCATTGGTCCCTTTTGTCCTTTTTTAGACATTTCTGTGTTTTATGCTTTTTTAAGTGTGGGTCTGGAAGTCTGCTTCATGTCTACCCAGACTTCCCTCAAGGACATGAGAAGTGGGTTAATAAATTATTGAGTGTTATTCTTTGTAAGTAAAACTTGCGGGCACACACACATTCACAGATACACACACACAAAAATACTTTGTGATTAATCATTTTCATTCTAGAAACAAAGCCACTCCCTTCCATCCAGCATATCTGGTTGGAAAGACTGTTATCTCATGAACAACACAGTGTTATCAGCCCGGGCTGAGCCAGAGAATTGCATGACAAAAGAGAGCAGCATGGAAGGCGACAGTCTGTGGGCAGCGCGCCACATTGGTATGATACTGGTAAAGAATAACATCAGCTCTCCCTGGAGACTTCCTCCTCTCTCCTAGAACAAAGACTGGCCACATGTTCCCTGAAGAGTCAAGGGGCTGGCTGTTGAGTCTAGTTGGGTTCTGAATAGATTTCTGTCTCAGATATGAAGCATTTAATCATCCAATTGTTCGGCAATTAAGTATTTTTGCATGAAATTTGAAATTTATGTATTTTTTTCCTCTAATCAATCTACTAATATCTTGGAACCCCTTGTGCTCTTGACACCTGAGCAAAGCCAGAGATTTTACGGCAATTTGCAAACATCTGCTGGATATTATGTTGTATTTTACATGTTTGAGCCTTGTGCTCTGCTTTGCTTAAAAATATTTGCCAAATTTCTGAATATATTTGGGTCTGGTCCACAAGTTCAGAATTCATGAATCCATTCGTTTCAATGTTTATATAATAAATTTGTTTGGTTATAAAATGGCAGTTTAAACTGTACTTTGAATCAAGATTTTTCTGGTGCTAAAAATAATCCTCAGGATAGGTGTTCAGAAAATATTTACCACTCAGAAGATCAGTATAACAGCAAACTGTTTAATCATTGAAAGATGAAACGCATAAGAGGCCAAAATAAAATTAAATTGAAATGCTTAACAGAAAATTGAGGCTTTTAACAGTGTAATGGGACATTTCATGAGTTGAGCTCTTGTAAGTGGATTTTGGTTTCAACATTGTCCTAAAGAATGTACCGTATGAAACAATGTATAGTGGAAACCATTTATCCCACCAAAACAAAAGCACATTACTGACAAACACTGATTTTACCCTGCCCCAATATAAGCATAGGACTTGCTGTTTTATATGAAAAAAAATAGAAGAATATTCTTACCCTGCTTTGCTTTACGTGGCGCATCTAATCATTGTCTGTTTTGGTGGTTTAACAAATCTTTTGGAAAATCTTTTTTATTAATTTTTATAAATTGTTAACATTTGAGAAGTGTGATAAAATGGTTCATAAAAATCTGACAGGAATTGCATGAGACTTCCAGTCATTGGTTAGATCAATGTAGTGGCATTTCACAGCAGATTAGTTATATCAGTACAAAGGTATTCAGCTAAGCATTGTAGATAATCTGTCAGGTTTTATCTGTACTTTTATAGTTTAATGGTCTCATTGCTTGAAATAAAAAAGGGAAATCATTTCACTTATTGATATTTTGCTAAGCCATGCCCTAGTTGGATAAATCAACCAATCATTGTTGAGTATTCTGGGCCAGTTAATTGACTATACTAGTCAGATTCAAAATTCCTTTTTAAGGCATAAATGGCAAGCATTATGCTTGGAGAAATGTCAATTCTGATTTTCTTTAATGCTTGCTAATGGAGTTATTTATTTTATTCTGGTTCAGATAGAAAAACAAGACTCTTGATTATGCTATTGCAATGATGTTTAACAAAGTTGATCCCTTTTAACATTTTAGATTCACATTGTACAGTTGTATGCCGATTGAACATGTTCTCTTGGGTTTAAACCAAAATGCTCCACCATTCAGCAGTTATTTCTTCCACAATTAAGAAGTTTATTTGTTATTGTTATTAACAGTAGAAAATAATTTAATGAAAACCTAGATGTTCTATCTTTACAGCCACATTCATAAGGATGTTACCACCACATTGTCTACATTTATATCTCAGAACCAATTCTCCTGTACCTCTATTTTAACATCTGTATATGCACAATGTTATTCTTTGATTCTCACAGGTCATCATTCAATGCTCACACAGGCTCCAGAGTCTCTCATCTAATGCATGTATTTTTCAACAAACCAAGGTTATATTAAAATAGATCTGTTCACCTTCCACACCCACATACTGTGTCTCAAAATGAGGCAATTTGTATTTTAGGTTGGCAAAAACTGCCTATCGTTTCATTGTTCATAATTAAGCAAATGGCATCCTTGTTTATTCTTGAGCTTTTGACGCCATCTGTTCCTCTGTGAATTTTTTATCTTTGAGGCTACCGGAGCGCATCGTCTTTGCTGATGTCTGCTGTCAAATAACCAGTCACGAATCATGATTGAGTGTCTGGGGAGAAGGGGGAAAAAAACGATGTAGAAGAAGAAAAAAGACCATTAGCTAGTTTAAGCAACCTTGCTACTATGGTGACCGACACCCATGGGATAACAAGTGTGGGGAAAGGACAAAACGGACAAAAAGAACCAGGTTAGAGAGATTTTCGGCCAACAAAATTGCAAAAAATTAATAAATTTCACCTTATATAGGTAGCGAAACACTTTCATTCATAAATGATAAAGATAATTTATTTTTAAGAAATATTTCAATATCATATTGCTCTCTGTGGTTTAATTTTCACACATAGTATTCTAATCAGATATTCCCCTGTACAACACCATTTTTCATTTAAATCTTCATGGTACTTCGAGCTGGATTCTGCCATTATATTGTTGGTTTATTTCCTAATGACTGTTGAGGTTATTATTTAGAACTTTGTATACTCTGGGTTGTTTGCTAAAGAGCCCATGAGCCTATAATGATTTATTATCACAAGAGAAAACCATTCCCAATCTTATTTTATGCTAAATTAAGTGTACAGTTGTCCACGTCTACCTCCTGCCACACAGATACAATGCGCATGGTCAAAGAAGTTTGGTCAAAACACAATTTTTAGCACAATGAATGGATGAATGGTAAATCAGTGTACTCCTGCTTTCTAAAATCACCAAATAATCTTTTGAAAACTTACATTTTCTCGGATCTTCAAATCAACCTGACCAAACAATAGTCAAACAGAAACTGGATTTCTTCGAACACTGACCTATTTTAAAAAAAAAATACAAGATCAATTATCCTTGATGAAAAGGGACTATTAATTCATTGTCTGGTTCTTCAGGTACAAGCTGCTGAATCTTCTTCACATCCTAATTTAATTGGAAGTGATTATTTTGATGGTGTGCAACATCAATTTGTTTATTGGCAACATGTAAAAGATCAACTAAGAGAGAAACAGTAACTCAAGACTTTATACTGTTCAGACTTTAAGCTTTGTATCACATAAAAATGGTGTAATCACAGCACTTCTGACTCTAAGAGAAGCAGCAGATGCTAGTGAAGTTCTATTGTGCTGTAATTGTTGAACTGCATTACCTCATCTGTTAAGGAATCGCTTACTTCCTTTATGGAGATCTCAGGGCAGGAAGCTAACACCTCATGTTGATTACAGATACAGCGTCTCGACTACAGGGCTTTTTTGATTTTATCAGCAATCGAAATAATTTGCTATGCTAATAGAAACCTGCATCGTTGTAACCAAAAATATTTATGGAAATTAAGAGGTGAAGCTAAAAGCCCACCCCCATCTGGAGTTTGTTTTGTGAGAAAATATTTGTGTAGCTGTTTGAGATAAAAATAAAAATGTATGCGGTTGATAATTTGTCCCAGCCTTCATTCTAAAACTTATACGGACATGATTAGTTATATTTTTTTTACTGACTGACAATGTTACCTCTCTCATGAATACATTTGTCACTGTTGTGCTGCAAGGCACAGAATAGGAGCAGATGAGAGGGGATGAGAAAAGAGGAGATGAAGAAAAGGAGTCAGGGGGAGTGGACTGTAACCGTTAATTTTTCTGCTATTTGTAGCTTCTTGGCTCTGTAGATAATAGAGCTGAAGGCGCCATTTAACATTGAATTATTGGAAATTTGTTGTAGCTACTTTCAAGTAACAAAGACCAGATGAACCTGATTTGCTTGGTTTGGTTGTTTACAGGTCAAGAAATAGCTTGTGGTTTATTGAGGTCATGGGGTTTGATCTCTACATTTCATTTTCTGCAAACACAAGTAGGTGGACGACAAGGAAATGGTGGCCATACTAACAAGGGTATCGGGAGAGCTTAAATATTTTCATAGAAGTATTTTGTGTATTATGAAAAGAAAAAAAACTGTTGGTTTATTTCTCTTTTTCAAGTTTTTTCTTTTCATAACATTTAGGGATGTAGCGAGCCAGCACACTTGCACCTACATGTTCTGGTGCTGAGGCTGGATCATAAACATTTGGAACATCTCAAACTTTCAGAATCATTATATTTGTTCCCACTAAGCCTCCTGAAATTAATTGATTGAAGCAAACTTTAATTAATCGACTGATTTAATGACAGCTTGTGGAATTTTTTTACACGTCCACTGTGTCCTCAATGGTTCCGTTGATGGGATTAAATGAGTACAGCTTTTTAAACTGGATGACACGTTATAAAGCTGCTAAATGATGTCTAACTGCTAGCAATACTAAATAGGCAGGTTAATGGTAATATGCCGGTGGGAACCAATGGATGCGTTTTTGGAAAGTATTACAGAATTTTGGTTATTACTAAAAAATTCTAATGTTATTTGCACACCAGTATGCCACATGTCTGTTCTAATGTGCCCTTTAAGCCTTGGCAAACCTAAACAGGTCATGGCACTTACACATTATTCTGTATCACTGCACAAATCCTGATAAAGGAAACCCTAATGGATGGGTATATGCGTTTCGCTATTTCCTATGAATATTACTGAAAAGCATAAAGAATGACCAAAATGGGTTTAACCCTGTGCTCCTTTGACCCCTTAAAGTTAACAAGGTGTCTGGTTTGTTAATGTAAAGAGCTTCAAATTGAATTTACAAGTGTATCAGTCCAGTCCAGTGTATCAGTTTATCATTTTAAGTTGTAAAATGTGGCATTAACAAGAAAATAGACTCAATGGAGCACTTGCAGTATTTTAATGACTCATATTGCTTCAATAAGAACCATACCAATTATTCCACCCAGGCTTTTTATTGTCAGTTCATTTGAGTAAACAAGTTAGGGATTTCTTGAACAGATCATTGATGGTGGCATTGGCCAATTAGAAACAATGCATGAGCTGACGTCAGTGTTTATTGGGAATGTTTGTTTTTCTTTAAACCAACTACAAAGCTTCTCCTCTTTGTTGAACCACTTACTGAAGTATATTACATCCAGAACAATTCAGTCATGGAAAAACCCTAGTGATATTCTTCCCTGAAACCTCCAGCTCCAGCCTAAACAAGCTGGGTTTGCTAAGTTTGTTTGCTGTTTGATGTGTCTGACCACTGTTTGTTTCATTGAAGGCATGCAATGGAATACAATCGAAATCTCACGTCTCTTAAAATATATCTGATGCGAAAGTCATCTTAAAATTCTTTCCAACACCTGGATGTTCTGTTCTTTTATTTTGTGAATGGCACAAACCTCACTTAAGGCTTACTAATTGTTGAAAATACTTTTGTCATATGGTAACAATCTTTTCACAAGCTGTTCACATGCCACCAAAGATATATCCATCCAAACGGTCTTTGAAATATTATGATAGTGGGTGGCTGTTTAGAGCGAAACGTTCCCTAAAATGGAAAACTGCCACACAACCTCCCTTTCAAGGTAATTAATTTTCTCTATTTGTTTGTGTTACAGACAACCAGGTCCATGGCAAACCATTTCAAATGGCCAGAAATAAGCGCAGAAACCTATTCCATGTTTGCCAATCACTGTCAAAGCTCTAAATGGTTTCGTTTGGTTCTTAATTAGTGATGTATGATGGGGGATTCAGTGTGTGGAGCTTCACCTTTGAGCCATGTCTTGCACTTGCAATAAAAATTAATGATTTGATCCTTCACTTTCCATTCGAGTTATAAAACTTATGAGTAATACTTCTCTCACTAGATTCACTTTCTATTAGGGCTAAGATATATGGTGATTATTAAAGATTTCTGAATAATTGATTTGAGATTTGCAATTTAAATTAATCTGTACTTTAACCAATGATAAAGGCCCTGCTTTTTGAATAGTAAATGGGCGGGACTTCATGTTTGGATCGGAGGAGCCAGAAGGGGGGAGTTATGTTGACGAATCTAAGGACTTGAATCCGCCTTGTTCTGCAATGTAACTATAAGTGTTTGAGCCGCTATGTATATTATATCACTACTACAGGGAAATAATATGATTATTCCACATCAGTTGTTTGAAATAGGGCCATCCAAATATTATAACAGAATTCAGATTCAAAAGTACTGGGATTTTCTGCCCATTGAGGGCACATGAATGCAAACCACATCAACTGAATAAAAATAAATAAATAAAAATACATTAAAAACTGTAGAAAAAGTAGTAGCTTATAGTCTGAAATTTTGGTAAATTGTTGAAGTTCATAACAAACCAGGGTAGTTCTAATCAGATTTGAATTAAGGTAATGCTAAACTAGGTGAAGGTTGTATAGTTAGCTCAACCTTTATATATTACAGCTACTAGAGACTTCATTGTTTCACAAAAGCACTTGATTTCTACTATTAGATTCTTGGATAATGGATTACATAAATTAAATGCAATCATCTCAATGTATATGTGCATCAAAATTGTATTTTTACACTTTCTGTTTACCAATTGGTTCAAAATATTTGTCTCTAATTCCATCTTTTTTCTATCGGAATGTCTACATTCAGCCAGCTTTTATTCTGCCAATGTTTAAACCACCACTTAATAGTTCTGGTTTAGAGCCTGATGCCACTCCACTTCTGTCTGCAGGGATGCTAGCAATAGAATTGACTGTTTTGAGTATACCAGCGTGCCCAAGGGCACTGTTTGATGCTTACTGTCTCTCCTTAGAAAGAGGAAATGAGAAGTGTTTATATAAAGCCACTTTAAATAAGTCTCTGAGAGAAGCATTGAGAGATTTAGCCCCTCTAAACCTCAGCAGTCCAGACACAGGATATCTACTGATGCTTGGACTCTTCAAGGTTGAGTTTAGAAGCTATCTTCACTCCAGTCGATGCTTGGGTGAAAATGTAGTTTTCTGTGCATGATTCTCTGGTGATCTAATTTGGCTTGATCCTTGGCATGCTTGCTGAAAGGCAAATATATTTGCTTTTGTTGGAGTGTGTGCTTGAAACAGATGCTGCTGTGATATCTTAGTTTTGCAGCACTGTGTGAATTTGCTCCTAAAACAGTCCAGGGATTTTATTCTTAGACCATTTCAGGGTCAAACTGCGGTGATCAGGCAACTGTTGATTTAGGAGAAAGCGGTTTAACCTACCTACCTAAAATAGAAATATTTATTTGTACTTTATAGAGTGTGTGGAGTATCAATGCAATGCATGTTCATTACTGAACCATATTACAATATACTGGCTAATTGAGCTCAACTGGGTCCCAGCTCCTGCAATCTATTCCAATGGGACTCCCACTACAATCTTCTGTCATAAGCAACGGTTTTTACCACATCTTACATGCCCCTCTTTTAATGTCAATGTGAGTATTTTGGAAATTGCATGTTTTGCTTAAAATAATGTGAATCCTATTTTCTATTTTAATGTGAACGTCCCATATCAGTTTCTTCTGTTATAAAAAAAAGCATAACTACACAACACTTTCCAACTGTCTATGTTTGAGTGAAAGGATTTCGCTCGGATTTATCTGAAATTTTCCAGTTGAGTTCTGTTTGGCACAGTTTGCATGGAAAGACCACTGTGTTAAAGGTAGGAAAGAGAATATTTTCCAAGGGGTAACTGAGTGTTTATGGAGCGACTACTTCCCTTAATGTATTCTTTATGTAGTGAAGACTTTGTATTTTTAGGCAAGTCCATTTTGGCTTAATTTCTTGATCCCAAACCATTAACATTGACCATGGTGGTCGAAACCAGGAAGAGAGTGCTGAGTTACTCCATTAGTCTGTGAAATGTCAGTCAACATTGTGGGAATAAATGACTGCAATCCAAATTTGTGGATTAGATGATTCTGTATAGCAGAAAAAGTCAGTCCGTCAATCTCTAGGATTGGTTTACATCTTATTAACTGAGCCATAAAATCCAATTGCTAATCACTGCTTTAATCTTGAATGGAAAAGATGGCATTGCATTCTCAGATTTCCCTTTTTAGCAAATGACCCCATACATCTCTGTTTGTCATCATCAACAAAGGAATAGTGATCTTAAGGCTAAGCAAAAGCCAGGTGCCCAAAGTCTGCTCAGTGTAACCAAGACATTTAGCAGCCAGCCTGAAGTTATAACTCCACCTGACAGTTTTATCCTACGGGCCTCTTTCCTCATTTCTTTCTTGGTTCTCATACAGTTCTCATTTGTCAGGGTAATACAGGTGTGATTGTTTCTCTTCGTCGTGCCAAGGACTCCTTTTAATCAGTTCTTCCTCTCGTCGACTGTCTGTCCTCCTCATCTAATGCTACTCTGTCTGAGAATGGATCAAGCAGCTATTTCAGTGCTGGAAATTAGCTTTGGTGAAGTGACTAATGTTGTGCATTGTTGCTTCCAAAGGGACATTTTTATAACTACCTATGCTCAGGGAGCCTTTTTCCTCTGCATTATTTCTGTTTCACACCATGACTGGCTGATAAATGAACAGCAAAAGACCATGAATCACTGTTATTCTCATAGGTAACCTTAGAGCTAAAGTAGAGCACATTTCAAGAGAGCTCCTGCCTTCTTTAGTTCTTCATCAGCTCAGATCTGACTTGATTTCAAAGAGTTTTATGGTGATTTACGATGCCTCCCTTATCTGCACACTTTAAAGCTATGGTTTTCAGTGAATTTAGCTTTAGAATGAAAGCTAGACTTTCCAACTGCAGTAACAACCCTGCACTTAGAGATGTATTTAATTTTATAAGATAATTTTCCACATTTAAATCGTGTAGCAATGGTTCTCTTTTCTGAGAACCTAGCTTGACTAGTGTTTGGGTACTGACATTTTTCTTATAGAACCCGTATTGTATATATTAAGATAATTTGACTTAATCTCTGTTTACCTCTTGGCTAACGGGGTTAGCATGATCCATCGACTGCTTTGGAATCTAGTTGATCCAGATTTTTAAATCCTGGTTTTCCTCGAGTTACAGTTTGACGTATGTGTTTTTTCAGTAATGAAATGCAGATGCTAGTTTTTGACCTTGGAGATTTAAAGGGGCAGTGCATTGTATGAAATGAGAAATGACATGCCTCTGAGATACAAATGCTCCTCAAAATGAGAACTCGACTTTGCGTCTGAGATTTGAGACGTAGTTCAGATAACCAAATGGGTTGTTTTTTTTGTTTATTTTGATATCTTGACCTGTTTTTCTATTTTTTATACACCTGTCAACTGTTTTGTGAAATGTATGTGCTGCAAACCTCAGAACCTGATTGTTCTGATTTAGAATGTAAAACTGTATTGAAACCATAATTAGAGGGTAAACAATAGAATTTCAGAAGATGTGTTCTCCCCCTAATGAGCTCCTACAATGTTGAAAGGCTCATATTGTTGCTGAGGCAATGAGAAGTCGTTTCCTTGTCAGCAAAACCTTAAAATGTTCTTTAATTTATTAGGATTGCAGAATGTTGCAGCTTAATATCTCAAACTGCCATTCAATAACTGTTTTGGAAACTGTGAAAATTAGCATTCAGTTCATTGGGTTACAGTCAGAGGAACACACGCTCAGTTGTCTTTAATTGTTAAATCTGCTGAAACTCAGACACTCTAGGCCAGGTGGAGAGATCCCTGTCTCAACCCTGTTCTGTTAGTACTGCCAAACCTTGTGATAGATATAAACATGAATGTATATTAACACAGTCACCTGCACTCTGCTCATTTTCCACCATTTTCGTGGTTCATTACTCTAATTTAAGGGAAATACTCTAAATGCAAAGTTAATCTGTTTAGCATGTATCAGCTGATGGAACTATTTTGCTTCAGTGTTGTTTTTCTTCCAAGGAGACTGCTTCGTATCTTCCTTCAGGCAATAAAAAGAACAATTACTCAAAACACTGTAGATTCACCAAAGATCTAGTTCCTCGAGTGGTCTAACAAGTCACCAGACCCTAAATGAGCCAAAGGTTCAAGTTACCATACTCAACCTTTGAAACCTTAATGTCTTGGAGAGGGTCTGTGAATAACTTGGTGGTCAATTATAAGAGAAACAGTTGGAATGAGGTTTGTCACTAATTTCTGAAGCTAATATAGGGAAAACATCCATTTATGTTCAATCAACTCAAAGACTTTCATAAATGTCTGTCATTTTCTTTGGGATGGTACAAAAAAAATGCTTAAAATTGCTGTTCTTAAACCCATTTTGTTCTCTGCTCAATGGAGCGAGCCAGCGAGGGTTTTAGAAACCCCTGTTGAACAGAAAGGGATCGGGGTGAGGAGGTGAGGTTGGGCTTGGGGGCCCCTCGCCTGTTTCTCCAGAGAGGGTGTCTCTTGGCAGACATGTGTAAATATCTTTACATGTCTGTTTTATCAATCTGAGGCTCTTCTCATGCAAGACTCTGATTGGAGGCTTAAGGCAATATGTCAAACTTGGATTTCAACTTTGAATTTTACAAACAGTATACAGACTGACCTTAAAATTACAAATAAACATTCAAATCAGTTTTAAAAAAACATCACATGTATGATTTCAAGTGCCTCAAATTGATAGTCTACCCCGCTTCTAATTTTTTTTCAATCTAAACTAGCTCCATTTGTATACAGACCTTTTGCTTGACAGATGTGTAAAGTTTCAATATTGCATCATTTACATTTAATATATAACATTAACTGAAAGATCTCTGAGAAGTTGTGTACTTTACTTCAAATATTTCGAATTTGTAAACTCAGATCTTCTCTTTGTTACCATTTTGGGCATGTGACCTGTGATGTAAAGGTCACTTAAACAGTGGTTGCAGTTTATGATGAAACATTATACATCTTTACTGTGTGCTTTTGAGATAAAAGCTAAGTAAAAGCTAATTTTACATATTTTTAACCCTACTAATTTCAAAACCAGGGGTAGGTTTTGATTTAGGTTATGTGTCAATCACAGTTTCGAGGTCAGAGTTTAGAAAGTCAACTGAGGAATGCAAACATATGGCAAAATAGCCTGATTACCCTCCTCATATGCTTCTCAGTTAAAACAGCTTAAACTTGACAGTTATGGTAAGCATGACAGTTCACTTTGTTCTTGGGTCAG
The DNA here is from genome assembly GCA_007224835.1 of Danionella cerebrum. Lineage (NCBI taxonomy): Eukaryota > Metazoa > Chordata > Actinopteri > Cypriniformes > Danionidae > Danionella > Danionella cerebrum. Next base: position 358,494 of record SRMA01025082.1, read on the forward strand.
AAGGTACCAAGTTAAATGGTTCCCTGCTGCTAACACGTCGTTTAACATGGTTTACTCTAATAAGAGCCATTCTTTCATCACACCACCATCCAATTAGCCAAAGTGTGGTGTAACTGGAGCTCAAAGAGTTTTGACTGTGCTCCGGCTAGCTCTTGTTTTGTATAACTGAGAATGGCAGAAGGGTGTTAAATCTCGGCTGAAATAAATCTGTTGTTGAGCGGTGCGTGTGCACATTTGGCCTGAAATGGACTGCAGTTTTGAAACCTAAGATTTAAGCAGACATTGCTGTTTCGACTCACACGTTTTTTGTTTTAATTCCCCGTATGGTATGATGATCATCTCATAGAGCGTTTGCTCATTTGCTCATAGAGCGTTTGTCATATGTAAACTGGACTGCTGTTTTGGAAAAGTTAGAAAGAATAAAACAAAAATGTTGAAACCAAACAAATATAGAGAGAATACGGCAGTCCCTGAAAAGCTGCGTGTTGTATGCATTGTTTGCCTGAAAATGATTTACCCTTTTAGAAAAAAAGGTCTTCCTAGCTGTTTTATCAATATTTAGCAATTTTGACCTCCGGCTGACTCTGAACATTGCCCCACCGAAAAGGAAATAACCAGGACATAAATTTAATGTTGGGTTCAGCATTTAAAATAAAAACCAGTCAGAGTTCAGAGTTACAAGAGGATCTCGTCAACTGTCTTAAGCAGTTTTATTCATCAAGGAAACAATTGGAAACACTACGTCTTGATGAACTGAAGTCATGCTATGCTGTCAAAGTCCCCTTACTGAAGAGAACACATTCACAAATTCGTATTAAGGTGTGATTATGGCTCCTTGTCAAAGCAATATAACTCTCCTGTGTAGCTCCTGTCGTGCTCTGGTGCACGTAGACAGGGGTCTGAGGACATCTGCAAGGATAGAGAACTATACTTATGGGCACTACAGATAAACTATGCATGGATTTTCCTGCATGACAATGACCTCAAACACACAGCCAAGGCAACAAAGAAGTCAAAGAATTAGATCCTACACTTGGAGTTTCCCGGCTCTTATTTTGCAGAATACCTGTGGAGGCAGATTAAAATTTTAGTTGTCACACCTGCCTCAAAGCCTAGGAGAGGATTGGTAGCCAACTACTAGAAACATTTGAGCTTTTTGAATGCTCACAAGGTTAGTCACCATAAAGGTATTCTGTAGGGATAAAATAACAATGTAATAAGTTACCCTTACTCCAGTAATTTTCTGAGGTTTATAAATTGACTGAAAACTGTTGTAGTTTATTTTACTTAGTAATTTAAACATTTGAAAAAATGTATTTATCAAACACTAAATCATGGAACATAATTTAATTGTGTTTAACTCTGTTTCTGTGGACTGAATCATACTTTAACATATTTTATCCCATGTTAATGGTTTTCATGTCTAATGGAATACACAGACATAGTAAAATCTCAATCCTGAGGTCAGTCCATAACGGTCTTATTGTGTTTTTGGCTTCTCACCCTCCCTGCTGAAAGCTTAGACATTTTTTTTGAGGGTGACAACAGCCCACTAGCAGAATGGAAAGAGCTCCTCTCAGGCACAAGAACAATCTCAGAGCTGAAATGCTGCCGTCTCGTCCAATAGCTCGGTTTTCTCTCGTTTTGCTGTCTGTGTGAAACCCGAAGAGCATTGCTGAGCAAGTTTCATTGATTTAACTCTTCAGTGCTGTCTTTGCACTTCTTAAAAACTTCCTTGAGGTAACATGAAGATCAGGCTTGTTGTTTTTTGGAGGGTTGTTTGCGTTGGTGTTATAGTGGTTGGCTTGGATTGAAGTGTTTGGAAAGCTTTTAGAGAGCACATTTAACATCATGAAAACAGAGCAACCACAGTTTGTCAAAGAAAAAAAACACCATTGTGAATTTGATTATGGAGAAATCTTGCATCTTTGGACTTATTCACCACATCACAAGCTCATCCCAGACATGCAAAAGAGTATCCCTCGAAAACATGACCAGATGTTAGATTTTGTTTCTCTTCTGCTGAAAGAGTGGGACAGTCATATTGGAAACCAGTGGTCATTGACTTCAACAGCAATTTAAATACAAAGGATTTTTATATATATTTTTTTATTTTGTAAACTTCTCTAGTAACTTTATAAATCTCCTGAAATATCCACAAATTAAACCTTTTCACTCATTCACTGGGTTTTATTTTTTTATTTTTTATTTTTTCACTCATGTCAAGGTTACTTCCCTTTTGTCAAAGTCAACACAAAGGGGAGGCCTGGACATCACATCAGCAGAAGGGTAAACACACTTGAAACCCAGACTCTCTGGAAGCCTGAAACGCTAAACAAACAGAGCACACTCTTCAGTACAGCCAGTTTCCATGCATGCCCTGCGTCTGCTCATAAGAACCTATTAATCAGCACATGTGAATGTTTACATGAAGGAGATCTTGTGATGTACATTACAACATATTAATCTTCTGATACCAAGCTTGTATACACACTGCTTAAGAAAAGTCTTCTAATGGCTAAAGTCCATAGATTTTCATTCCTCAAGGGAAATTTGGAGATGTTTACAGGTTTATTGGTGCCCTATCAGTGCAGTCAGGCTTCGGCAGCACAAATTAAAGCTGCTGACGGGGTCTCAACTGTCTCCATGGGTACAGTTTCAGTCAAGGTCTTCAATAATTAAGCACATGTCTTCAGCCAACATTGACCACACGTTCAGGAGATCATAGATTTAGTGTCTACTAGACGTGACAGGAATGGCTGTAATGGGTTTTGCCGTGGGGTTGCTTTGTAAGGGCCTCATAATGGAATGCGGGATTGATTGTATGCTATCTCTCTGAAGAAACCTGCAGGCTTAAAATGGGATGCATTTGTAAGTTGATGTGGAGATTAAGCTGTGGGCTGTGTGCCAGTATGTGTTTAGCAAATCAACAATATTTTCTTCAAATGCCAACAAAATATGTGTTATCCAGTATATCATGCAAAACTTTAACATATTTCCCAAAAGCCCAAAATCAACCAAAACAAGAAAGATTGATATAAATATACCAGCGTAAATATTTTCTTGATATTTTTCACTGACGTCACCATATCATAGTGGACCATCAGACCTCAACTGACTGAACCAGACCAGTTTAATGAGAAGCTTCTCACTGGAGGGCATGTGGTTGGACTGCCTCATTAGACATCCAGAGCAGTGTTGCCAACCCAAGCAACTTTGCGGCTTGACTTGGTGGCTTTCAGACAACCTAGTGACTTTTTCCCCTTTAAATTTAGCAACTTTTTCTGTTTTTTGGTGAATTTTAGAGTCTGTTCTCATTGAGCATTCCAGTTTCGTCCCAATCCAGGCCTTTTAGTAACACTCACTTTTACTTAGAATCTCACAGATTCTTGTCATTTAATCTGATGCTCTGATCTTAGAAGGCAGAGAAAGAGATTTGAGATTGTGGCTTTTGATGATAAAAACAAGGAATACTGGAAAACGCTTGGTATTTTCACAAGGCTAGTTTGCCTGTACATGTAAGTTATCCCTCTCGCAAACACCTTAACTGCTATTTTGTTCAATGCAAAGTATAACTCATATCTTCATTTGACCTACTTTGCTTAAAATATGTTAACGTTCATGTTATTTACTATGAAGTAGTACTACTATGTAGTTGTTTATTTGTACATACCTTTATATTACATCATTGAAATGAAATATGTGAACTTTTGTTATATGGCATTTAAAAATAGCATTTGGGGAAAACTGTAACATATATCTCAACTGGTATTTATGGGCTAGCCAATAGTGTCTTTCAATCAGAGGGGCTACAGTGATTCAGCTAGAAGCACTAGCAGTATAGAATCTCCACCTCTCTTGTCTTGTCTACCCTCACTTTCAAAGATTTAGGGACAATTGTAGTAGGGAAAATACTTTAAGAGCTATAAGTTGAGGATATGCCTCTGGGCCATTGCTGGTTGGCCATCATCTATGCAAACAATACTGTGTTGATGTGTTCTTAGGTGTTTCTGAAAGCGTTGCATGACTCCTGATGAGATCTTCCCTCCGAAGGTGAAAGGGTCAAGTGTGCTGAAGTGCTTCATTCGTTCTGCTTTAGCAGATCTGATGAATCCAATAGCACTCACCCTCAGTTTACATGATTGATTAGCCTTTGCCTAGCGGTGTGAAATCATCTTCTGTTCTAATGGCATTTTCTGAAATGAAGTGTTCCACGCTGATGGCTGCATTAAACTTTCTGACTCTGCAGGTATAGGAATGCTGCATGCATATCACTTTTGCTTTTACTACAATTTCACATCACCCCCACTGATAAACTGAGTCGGATTCTTTGCCCTATTGCTCTTATGCAGGCTGATGACCCAGCACATTTCAATCCCTGCAGAGTGAACAGAGAAATGGGTTGTTGAAGTGCTGTAAAGGGAACCCTAAGGTCACATTGAAAAACGGTGCTAGGACTGGAAGATCTCGCTGTAACATTCTTCTGACCCCAAACTCTCGTTCTGGAAGCCATTACAGAAAATCACCTCAGTATCAAAGGCTTTTCTGCTTTTTTACTGTCTCCTGTCTGCCTTTTAGTGCAAGCAGACGCTGGACTGAAATGATCACTTTTGGATTTCAATCAAATGTACAAACCTGACTGAAAGGGATAAGGAGTTTGTAGGCAAAGTTTAGCATACCACATGCAGCATGACAAATTACAAAAAACAAGAAGTTAGAACAAGTGGAGCCATCCAGTTTTCGTTTCATTGGAAAATGGTATTTGCTTGTATAACGAACACACTATTTTAGAATTGTCTCCTTAGTTAAGAATTACAATATATATAAAAATGGAATAAATTCACATTTTTTCCGGCTATTAAACACATTCTTATTAAATGGGTGGGTTAACTGTATCTGCAAGCCATACAGTTTTCCAGAATTGGAAATTAATAACATTTTCATTACAATAAGTATTTGATAAATCCTGATGTTATGATGTTTTTTTTAAACAAGTTTCGGGAGGAGTCACAAAGGAACTGTCCAGTGTGGAATCAGATACAACCAGAGAGCCTTTGCTGTTCAAGCAACTGCCCCTTCAACACATTGTAGGGTGTTATGTCCAATCCTGGACAACTTAGTACATTTTTTTATCAGGCATTCAAGCTTAAGTACAGATAATGAACTTGTGAAATATTTGATTATCTGAAAAAATGTTGAGCTTTTATATTGAACAAAAATGAGTTAGTGATTGGAAGAAATCTTGAGTCTGGATTCATTGTTTCTTCTATTTATTAGTGAGGAAAAAACTGAGTTTGCCACTTATTTCATATTTTTGCACTGTGTTTCAACACAAAATAAATTCATCTTCATACATGTTAGTTGCTATGTGGTGTTTCTTTGAAATATCAGCAATTGGAAACATAAAAACTGAAGAAAATTAGCCTTAAAATTGATCCCTGGGGTACACCACAGCCCACAGAAGTCATATGGCATGTTATTGTTCCAAAAGACAGGGTATGAGATATTTCATAACTTTCCCATCATATGTTTTAGTTATTTAATTTCTTAGTTCTGCATAGTTACTACCTTTCATTTTTGCATGGCCGGGTAAAGTTCCTCCTACATAACAGTTTCAATGCCAAGTGAAAAAGGGATGTCCAGTTGAGTTTTTGGGTTGTCTTTTGGAGAAGATATAATTACAAAAGTAATGTTTTCACCAGATGATTTAAACACCATATGGTCGAAAATTAAATAAAGCATTCTCAGCGCTGCAAACGAAGCCAGAGTCATATTACCAAACTTCCGTTCACCATTCTTGAACAATAGACATCTTTTCCTGGCTTATTAGCAAGCTTCCTCCACCAACTCAGACTTCTCAAGGAATGAAGAAAAGAAAGAATGAGGTGATACGGGTTTTTGTGAAAGACTGAGTCCTTATTCAAAAGAATTCTAAAGAAGCAAACCTTGATCTGTCTCACTTTTTCTTTCCAGAGAGCTCTTTAGGGATATCGCAATGCTTTGAAGACATTTGACATTTTAAATATAAAATTACTGGGTTTTTTTTTACCAATACTTTTTTGTCACAGATGTATTGTTTTGTAAACATTGACGGTTTTAGACAGTTGACCTGGAAAGGTACGTGTGTGTCTGTGTTTATATATTTTATCACATAGACAGGAAGAGAGAGGTGGCAGCAGAGGTAGATATACTCTGTTGAGACGGAAACAGGCACATTTCGTCTAGCTTGCACACATTCCTAAAGTAGTCTTACAATCACACATCTCAGCTTCTGGGAAAACATACAGGAGTGATAAAAGTACTTACCGACATGCCCAACGTCTCTCATGCCAAAGTGTATAGTCATTGTACTTTACGTACCGAACTTTTACATGCAATCTATGAGCAAAGATGTAACAAAAAGTAACATCATGCACAATTATTAAAATGGGTCCACAAAGTGAAATTTTACAAAGTTGGGAGGGTTCATCTACAGGTTTATCATGTTAAAAAAACCTTGGGTTGTGTGGGGATCAAAAACGGCCATGTATTATTTACTGATATAGTTGGTTACTGACAAATACACTAAAATGGTCATTGAAATGTTTTTTTTTACATGACTACAAACAGGCTGAACATTTAGAAAGGACATTGAGAGGAAATGTTAATTTATGGAAAACTATTTGTTTTTCGTTCTATTTAACTCAAATTGATGACATGTGGTTCCTGTCTGTTGAATGACGGATGAGAAACATTTAGCAAATTTGAGCTTGATTAATGTCATGTCATTCCAAAATGAAGTCAGTGCCAGCTCGTTTTGGTAATATTATTACATACGTATGAGAAAGATAATTGACTCTGACAACCCGGCTGTAACCTTGTTTGGTCCAAAATGTTTGGGTGACGTTTGTGGGGTAAAATTGCGCCTTTCCGCAAAACTTGGACTGTGGATTTGTTTATTGTTCCATGAGAGAATGATGAATAACTTGTGGCTGTGATTTGTGTCTTGATGAGAGAAGTTCAGAGAAATGTTTGGCCGCAGCTTGACTTTGAGCTTACACAAGCTCACTGTGTTGAGTCGGTTGTTCCCTTTCTGTTCTGGAAAAGATAATAAAACTCTTTAGAGATGTCTTCCTATTGTGGTTTATAAAAATAAGTCGATAGTGATGCAAAAAAAAATTATAACACATCTTCTTTGCTACTTCCATGTTCTTAAATATGCTTTATTAATATTTATTTTTTGTTTTTGATTTTATTAATGCCAAATGTGAGGTTTTTTTTAAAGAAATTAAGAACTTCTAAGGCTACAACGAACAATTTTTCCCACAATTGCTTATTCGAAAAATATATTTTGATTAATCAAGTAATCATATAATAAATTGTATTTTAAAATTGCTTGTACAGTGAATGATGTGTTTTTATATTGAATTTTCCAAGAATTAAATGATGTCAGATTCTATGATTACATGATGTTGTGCTTGAAAAATAAATCTACTTACAATATAGAAATATATATTTTATATATGTCATAAACTCCTCCCTTTTTCATTTAAAGGTAACAATATCCCAAATCACATGATGAGATTACAATCGTGAAAAAAGTGATGCTGTTCCTTTAAGAGATTTCTGTTCATGTTAGAGCTCTCTGAGATTCTGAGGATGTTAATATCAGCTACATGTGTGTGTTTGATGGAGAAATAATCAAACCAATATTCCTCTCACAAAATTAGAGATTGCCATCATTGATGATTATCAATTATGGTGATTAATTGTTCCATCACCACTTCCCTCAAAATTATTTGTATAAATCCAGGTGATTTATGGAAATTCAAGCCAAACAAGCCTACATTGTTGTATGGAGACCAAAACACAAGATCAGAAAAGATTGAGAACTCTGATTGGCTAAAATAACTTCTAACTGCGGTTAGAATCAAACTGTCATTCTTTAGATGAGGTCTTTTTCGATCTGTGCAGATATATATCTGTATTTTGAATATATTTTCACCCAATCTAACAAGATTAAAGCAAATAGACTCTACTCAGGTACTACAAGTCGCCATTTCATATGAAATTGAAGTTAACCGACCATAAAACAAATATTGACATTTGTATACCTTAATGCTTTTGGTTATAAAAACGATTGCCATTAGTTGTTCTACTGTATTTGATCACAAAGACATTTGTGTCAGTGCTTGTGAATAAAGCACCGCCATAGGGTGCCAAATTTTACTGAAGGAAGATAGCAGAGGTATTAACTAACCTCAAGCACACTGAGGCTATTGTATGCTCCGGATTGAGTGGCTAACCTAATCTGACGGCCCGGTTTAAAACAAGCCTGCAGGGAATCAGCAGTTTAAAGTTGAAATTTATAAGACTGCGTATTGTTTCTTCTTTGCGTGTTAGTCTGTCTCTCTGGAGAGGGATGTTGAATTCTCCCTCTGGACCCCCAGTCTCCATAAACGTCAGTCCCGTCAGTCCCAAGTCCACTGAAGTTAATGTGAAGGGTATGAAATTCACACAAGTTGGCAGCTCTTTCTTCAACCACGTTTTATAAGATTGTAGCTGTGAAAGATCTGCATGAAAGCATCACTCTGACTTATAAAAGAGTCAAGGCGGATGCTTTGGTTTTGTTATATTGAGAATAATGAATTATTAGCTAGAAGAGCTCTGGTTTGTTGGCTTTTTTTTTTGCCTGATCATAATTCTGTTCCTAAGCCCTTTCCCTCAGCTCAGTAATTCAGATCAGAGTATAATTCATTTCTCTATAGGTAATGGTGTGCTCACTGCTTGTGCGCTTTGGTACACCCATATAAATATACAGTACTGTGTAAGAGTTGTGCAAAAATGCTTTTAGAATATAAACAGTTAAAATTTACCAAATTTAAAGTGAGTGAGAAAAAGACATTCAAATCAAATCAATATCAGGTGTTACATCAGTTCTTATAGGTTGAAACACAGTCGTTATCTGAAACAGAATTAGCTCTGTAGGAGGTTTAAAACTGTGTGAGGTATGGCCAAACTCAGATGAAGTTGAAAAAGCCATGGGAAGATTAAGGGCAGCAAGACACAGGGTAGTTACACGGCATTTACAAGGTCTATCCCAAACAAAGATTACACAGCAGACTTGAGTTTTAAGAAATGGTAAGTGGTCAGGATTGTAGAAGCAGTGGTTGGCCTAAGAAACACAGTGTAGCAAATTTAGCACAGCCCTATCCTTTAGCAAGGTTCCAAAGTCTGGTTGGTTCCCTTAAATAGTTTCAGATTGAACGATTGGGCAGTGAATAGATTCCAAGCCAAGTTCCGTTATTGTGTTTAAACATCAAATTTTGGCCTGTCACATCTCATAACATTCTCTCATTCGCATGTCTTTTCTCTGGCTTTTATCTTACGCCGAGTGCTGATCTGAGGAGAACAATGACTCTACAGTGGAGTGCCAGCCAAGCCTTAAGATGCGACCTCTGTCTCTGTTCTAGGGGGCTGCGATTGCATGAGAACCAGAAAGAATATATAGACATCTCTTACTGGAATGTTCTGGTAGATATATTTTCAGATAAACTAGTTTATGTTGTGTATTAAATTATATTTAATCTATGGATTGTACAAATCGTAGCACGAGGATGACTTTGGAGACCACGTGTGGATTAAAATTTGGATTTGAGTAAACGTTTTTCAAAGATGAACTTTTGGTCTACATTATCATCATGAACCTTCTATTACATTGAAGGAATTTCATGTATTTTCATGTGTTTTGATTAATGCTCCGATATGGTTTTTTATAAAAAATGTAAAGAAGATTGAAAATGTGACCAGAGGAATATAATAACTTTATGCTGGGGCCAATAAAAGATTTCCTAATGTCCCAAACCTGAAAAGAAGGTGAATTAGGATGTAACTTTTCAATTATATGTACACAAGTTATAAATTACATCAAGTGGAAAATGAATTTCTAAGGATAAACAGGGTGGCCAACACACTTGGACACTCCCAGTGTCATCCTGTGTTGGAAATACGTGCAGCTTGGGAATTGATGAAGGGTTAGACGGAACACTCGATTCCGGGAGTTTTCCTGCGACAGGAAGAGGGGTTCAGAGAATGCACCAAGCAGAGACTCTTGGAAGGAAGCGTTCATTTCAAACAGGCTGCTTTCAAGTTAAATATTAAGAAGCTGCAGAGTTCTTCCCATTCACAGTTGCTTTGTTTTCACAGACGGAAAGAGTCAAAACAGACAATACCAGAGCTAATATTTTTGTGTCTGCGTTGGATTGCAAGAAAGGTTGGCCTGTGAGTGCGGATGCTGTGCTTGCAGACAAAAAAGGTCAACAGATGATTTATTTTATTGCAAGATCAAAAACAAATAAAAATGCACTTATTTTCTCCAAAAAACCCTATTGTTCCCGAATGCTGAAAACCTCCAGACACCTTTTCTAAATCCTGCAACTTTGTACTTTAAAGGTTCAGCTGATCTGCTCAGAGTCCACCCTGAGACCCAAATCCACTTTACGCGGCTTTGATCAGCAGATGAGCCTCCCTTTTTTCTATTGTGCGTATCATGTGATGATGAGAGATTGGCACTCTGACTTGAAGACTTTTTATGGCTGTTCAGTGATTCTCAGCTCTTTGAAAATATTTTCTGTTGTAGCTTCTTCACTGAGCAATATATGAAAGGCAGGATGCGTGCTTCTCTCGGCTGTGAAGAATGCAGCAGCTGCAAGGAACAAAAAAAAAACATTGCCCAGAACAAGTCCATCCTTGGTATCTGACTGTTTAGGGAGTCCGTGTTGTGACTACAGGGTGAGTCATGATGGCCAGTCTTCATTTCAGTTTTTTGACATCATTCTGTTGGAAAAAGACTTGTAAAGCTGCAACGTTGGTAAATACTTCATTCTAAAAATGTTATTTTAAAGTGTAAAAGCCTCATTTGCATTTCTGCCTGGGGACTGTGATGCTTGGAAGATGTGGGGGTTAGATGGAGGGGGAGCTTCAACCATCCTGTGGCATCCCGTAACCTAATTTCTGCCAAGGGGAAATTGGAATGCACTCTTTCCTCCAGCCCCCCAACACCCTGAAACATGATCCATCCTGAAGGAAAACTGAAATGCTTTTCCAACAAAATATGTCCTAGTCAAGTCTCCATAATGGAATAATGTTGAGGAATATGTTTACAGTACAATGCTGGATTTGGTTGAATCTTTAAAAACGACAACTCTCCTTCTCACCCACTAAAGATTATTCTCCAAGAAACCAAACTTAAACTTAAGTTGAATTACCTCACATAACAAATGTGACAGAATAATTGGAGTATTTGTTTTCCTTTTCAAATTTTGCCATAGTTCACATCCATGAGGCAGAATGGCAAACCAGTCAACTGTCACAAGCCACACCGAAGAACTAGGTAATTTCACTTTCATCACTTCCTTGTCTGCCCTAATGTTTGCATTGGACAAACTCCTTCCTGGATGATACTCACCTCCGTGTTTATCTAGCTGCTTCCTTGGATACCCCAGTTTTGGTCTCTGGTTGTTCTGGTTGTGAAAGTATTAACCTGTACCCATCGATCATCAGCACTTGACGATCCCTTCACTCCATTCTTCACTCTATAGGTTGAACAAGAAACTCTATATATGTTTGATAAAGAAAAGTCTGAAATCTCTATCCTTGAAGTTAGGTAAACGTGCTCTGTCCCAACAGCCAAAAGATGTTGATATCTGTAACATGACGAATAATTGTCATCAGAATCTCAACATATTTTCTGTTTATAGATCCTTCCTATGCTGTGGTAAAACAGAGGAATGTAGAGGAGCATGTGAAGTGGAGCATGTCTATCTAAGAAAGCTCCCAATAACATTTTACATTGAGGTAATCTGGTCGATAACAGATTTAAACTGGAATGAAAGATGGGAACAGCCATTTACCTACTCTACTTCCACATATGCCACTTTTTAATCAGTCTGTTTGTTCTATAATGGTTCGGAATGACTGGGAAAGACTGGGGGCTTTTCCACCGTGTTCCGTAACCTTTATTTATACTTTTTCATACACTTCTAACAGCAAAGGTTATTCTTTTATCTGATTGGAAAGAAAAGTTTGACATCTTGTTTATCACTGACTGATTATTTGTTGAGCTCACGATTCCCTATAAATTTTTGTTATTATATGCTTCATATTGTTTGTGCGTTATAAACAAATACACATACATTATAAAAAATACCAATCCTTTGACTGTCTCCATTGTTCCATGATGTGAGCTTGGGGTTGTTAATTTGCTAATTTGGTTTTTATAGCAGCTTTGTGAAAATCCTTTATATTCTCTATGATGCCATGAGGTAGCATAAAAATGACATAGAGGAGTGGTGCGTCTTGAGTGGCTAAAACAAGCAGTGCAGATACTGGAAGATGGTGAACCGAGGCGAGCTGTGCTAATCCATACCAAGCAAGTCATGGCTTTACTAAAATCAGCATTAGAGTAACCTGCCGTTAGGGGAAGCCTTCAGCCCAAAACCTTCATTTATTACAGGTTCTATGTTTCTACAAAATAAAGTTGAATATGGTTCTTGTTCTAGAACTATATGGATGTACGTAGAACAGGTCCTTAACAGAAGTGAGATTAGAAGCTTGTAAAGTATGAAAGTACTTTGGAAAACTGGATGAGAACCAATTGAACATTCTCTGAAAGTTAAAAGAGTTCAAAATTACATCATATTCATTCCTTTCCACTTTTGCTTTGATTTAGAAGAGTGAGAGATTTGATTTAGAGTATAGAGAGCTACACACATCAAAACTGAAACAAAGGGAGTTTATTTAAAACACTTATTTGTTAAGTACATTAGGGAATTTCAGAGCCATGAAGGATTTAATTGTTTAGAGTTGTGTATGCAGAACAGAGATGGTGTCTTTGAGTTCATTATAAACAATAAGAAAGGTATTTGTTGTAAATGAAGTCATTATGATGTCATGCTCCCCCTATCTTTCAAGAGACACTGGCAGCTGGAGCACTTCAGAGCTCTTCTCTTCTGTCTGACGGTATGTAAAATATTGTGCAAAAGTCTTATCAGGTGTGAAAACTTGCTGTAAAATCAAAGTGTTAATAATTTGGTTTCATCGATAAACAGGAAAAACATTGGAAAATTAATCACAGATCTTCTGTAGCTTTCTCATATCCTTCCTACTCTTCATGTAATCCCAGATACACTCATTGATGTTGGGTTCAGGGCTCTGTGTGCGCAAAGTCATAACATTTCTTTATGAAAATACTTTTGGCGCCAATCACACGCCTCTCCGATGGTACTATAGAATGGATAAGTATCTTCCTCTATTTCTCAGTATTGAGAACACCATTAAACCTCACCAAATCTCCAAATGTCCCAAATATTCAAGAAACCTTCACCATGCTTCACTGTTGCCTGCAGACGCTCATTATTGAGCCACTGCCTTAAGCTATGATCAGAGCACCTGCTGCAATTTTTGTGCACCCCAGTTCTTATGTTTTTTGCAAATGTTTTCCCTTTTTTGGACAGGTCAAAGAATAATAAATGCTTCTCCAAACATAGATGCATCGAGTTGCTCCCATTTCAATTAGCCTATTAGCAGTTTGTGTTACTAATAATGAGGCAATTCACTGTATATGTTAAAGTAATCTAAATACTCTATGAATACATCTCAAATACAAAGTTTTAACCATTTTTTAATTAACAGAATTGCATACCAACAACAGGTGGTTTTTTTTCCTGTGGTTGACTGTACATCCATATTTTTGCAATGGGGATTGTCAGTTGAGACAGTGCTTTGTGGTTTTGTCCTCGGAGAACACTTTTAGTTGGGCCGAAGCAAAACTCTAGGGTCCATTTTCAATGAGCTTTCTCATAGACTGGAACAAATGCTGGAAGCTCTGTGAACCATTCCATACTTTGTTCTGTAATTAAAGGTAAATAATTAAACCACATGGAATCGTTGCTTTTAGGATTTAATGACATACAAACAAGCTACTGTTCTCTCTTCTGGCCCAACTCAACATCCCAGTTTGAATCTTGTGACCTTTGTCTCCCTTGCTTTTCACTGATTTGTTATTTTTGCCCAATACCACAGCGTAAGGCAGTCCAGTGTGAAGAAAAGGCTGCTTTGAGGGGGTTCAAGTCTGGATCTTTTTGTGTTTTAGTTCATATTTTTGTGACCACATGTATGTGCAGGAAGTGTTGTAGCTCTTTATGGGTTATTTTCCTCTTGGGAGAGCCCCAACCACTGAGCAAGTGTTGTGAACTGCTGTGCTTTCTTTGAGTTTGTATACAGAGCTTGTGACAGTGAGCCTCTGATACTTGCATCCGGGTAACAGGATTTGCTGACAGCTTTATTTCAGTTTGTGTGCCCCTGCTAAGCTACTCGGAAGCCATTTCAGAGCACCAGCAGGACTCACTGGAGCCAACAGGTGCTCCATGAGTCTCAGCTCTGCATTTGGAGGGTGTTAGAGAAGTATGTGTGAGGAGATGGAGATTGTTGATTGGGTCTGGGAGTGTAAATCTATATATAAAACTTAGCCACTAGGCTAATGAGTTTAATAACTCTGTTGAGTATGTTGAGGATGAGGGATTATAAGGCTTATTTAATTTGATGATTAAGAATTTGATGCAGGTTTTGGGTTTCTAGTAAAAATATACAAAGATGATATATTACGTCATCATCACTAGCTTGTCACTATTCCAAAACAAACAGGGGCGTTGTGTACATAAGTGGTGTGGGGCTAAAAGGTGACTGCTTGGGTCATCAGTTATTGTCAGACTACACAGATGCTATTCAGTATGCAATACATCACATGACCAAGACGTCACATACGCACACCTATCCCAGTGGGAACACTGAACCGGTGCAGAAAATAGCCAGTATTTAAGTAAAATTTTAAATGTAACGTAGACGTCCAATGGCTTTGCTTTATGGTCAATACTTTGGCGAGTTTGTATACTAGTGTTCGATAACCACATTCCTCTTTCTTTAATTGTTCACATGTCAATACAAACAATGAAAACCAATGTGTGAGAGGTCTTCCATCTGTTTATCCATCCCTCTGGTTCTCAAACTCCCTCCATTAATTCACATCCTCCACTTAATGTTCCCCAGGGTTTCGACAACTGATTCAAATTCACTGTTCCATTGGGATTTTAAGCATATTAATATTCTTTGCCATCTCTTGCCAGTCTGTTTCTAGATCAATAACCTTTCTAAAGCTTCAAGAATACATAAACAGCTCTTGTGTTCCCACACAAATGAAGGTCTAGATTATCAGTGGAACATGAATCAGGTTAAGCAAACCATTCTGCAGTCTTAGAGAATCCTGTTATTGTTCAAATGAGAGCAATATGTCACATTTACCTCTGGATTTTGCCGGCTTACATACTTGTTAGCCATCAGCTGGCCAGCATTTATTATGATTTCTGTGGTCATAAAAGCGTGTAAGAGTCACCTTTAGCAATGTGCAGCATGTGTTCACACCGGCCTAATTCAATATGGCTTCCATTAGACAGATTGCTCAGGTTCTGCTCTAGTGTTTTGAGAGCTTTAACGCCTAAGCAGGGTTCTCGGGGGACCTGATTTCTTAGCCCCATAATCACCCTTTTTGTCCTGTTACTTATCTTTTATGTTTAGTTTCTGCTTTTTTTGTAATACTCTGTCAAGTTTAAATTGACTAATTTCATTTTTAGCAGTGTTTCTGCATGTGACCCTTCTATCAACCTTGTCCTTTGACTTTACGCAACAAACATGCACATGAGTAGATTTACTGACTTAAATATCAATGTTAAATGGCCAACGAGCCCCGCTTGTTTTATGTCCCTTCTGCCAAAAATCATTTAAATTAAATGCAAATGAAATAAGCGTGTTTTGTTATGCAGAGTAGTGAGGGTTGTGGGTGTGGCTAGGTGGAAAGAAATCTATGTTCAAGAGCAACCTGATTTATGTTCGTGGTACAACCCTCAAATATGGATAGTGATTTGGAATGAAGTAGTTGGATGCAGTTCTGCTGAATCACCTGACCTAAACGAAGGCATGCGTAGGGATGCAAGTCTTCTTCCTTTGCTTTTTGAACCTTTAGCACCCACCAAAGACAATGGAGGGAAATTTTGTGTTTAAAAGCCAATAAAACGCACACCTACCTCCAATAAACTGTTATAAAAGTAAAACATAATCGCATGATAAATGCAAATTATCTGAAGCTTTCTCCCAAAAAAGAAATACTGGGTACAAATCAAGTATATTGACGTATTATTCATTAATTAATACTTTGCAAATTACCATTGCATAAGTGAGCACAGACTCATGACTAATTAGAAAATACCCAGTTTCCCACCACATTAAAATGTAACAGACAATAATTTTGTCTTCAGTGATCCCTCAGAAAACTCATGAATGATATCAATCTTAATGTAAGGCAATATGCCTTATAAGGTGGTCTGTCATATGGTAGTTGGGGTTAACATCAGGGTCACAGGGGTACAGGAGATAAAGATTCTGTGGATTGACCAGGTACAGTACATTTATAAAACGAGAAGCACAACCACAGTTTCATATTATATTATGAGCAATACCTTTAAAACCGACACTTTTTTTTAAATGCAGTTTTTAAAGGTATTCGCTTAAACAAAGTAAAAAACATTTTGTTCAAATAAACATATTTGAAAGTTTGCCAAATTTCTTTATAACGCGATATGAAAGAAGCTATAAAAAGGCTTCATTGCCTGGAAACCTAACATTCAATAGAAAACTAGAGGAATTTAAAGAATGAAGTGGGCAGTGTATCAAAAGTTAGTCGGTAGACTTTGTTGTGGTGGTGGTGCGGGAAGTTCAAGGATGTGGTTTGAAATGATTTTCATCATTCATTGCCCTGTCAGCAGTCCTGATAAGACCTGAGTCATTAGCTACTCTGCTTCAGCATGTGCTTTCTACGCTCCGTTAAGTGATTTCTGGTCTAGGATTGAAGTTTGGACAAACCCGAATCTTACTTTTTTTTGTGGATTTAATCTTGTGAGTTCCACCAAACATGTGATCAAGATCCTTGCTCAGAGATTTTGGTCACCATTGTGTTACCATAATCCTGTCTAATGAACGTTGCCTGATCCCTTTCTACTTTTATCTCTTCACACAATCTTTGTAATGCTCCAAAGAACCTCATGACTCCCCTCTTTCATGAGACCACCAGATCCCACTGAAACTCACATGACACTGAAATCAGTTTGTTTCACAAGTGTGTGTTTGGCAGCATATAGCAGCTTTCCTCAGTTTAATAAGGTCACAACGAGCCCCTGACCCACAGACTTATGCCAATGACATCATGCCTCAGGATATCCCTCTTCCTAATTGAATTTATTTGGCTCTATGAAAAGAAATAAGCGCAGGCGGCAGAAGTTTTTGCATGTTTTTTTTTAAGATAACAGGTGGTCTCTCATTGTCTGGCTATGTGGCATGTGTCACAGTGCGAATGAACAGCTCATTTTAAATGGACTGGTGAGGATTGCGGCTGAATCTTAGCAGTCAGGGGTCAGGGTTCAACGTGACCCTTGACAAAGAAATAGAAGACTTCTTTGTGACCTTTGACCTTGACCCTTTATGGCTGCATTTGTCATGAGCCAGGCGTTACTGGGGGGGATATGTGTGTCCTCTACAGGTGGATGAGAAACATTTGCCAAAAACAGAATGTGGTTAGGCAAATAAAGGATTCATTATAAAAACTGAGCTCTACTTTTGAAGGATAAGAATTGTACATATGCTGCGGGAAACATCCTTATCCACATAAATGTTTTCATGTTCCTCTCGGGGTTCAGAATGATTTACCTGAGGCCTGCATACTTTAATAACTCAATAATCTTAAAGACTCCTGCTGCTCTGTGCATTTATGTTAAAGTGAGACCGTATGGAGCACAGCTCTGAGTTTTGGGGGAGAGTCCCATTTGTCTGGCCATGTTTATGAGCTTTTGACAGACTATGCTTATCCCATGATCTCCCTCAAATATTTCAGCTTTAACCCTGACTCTTTTCAAACAACTCTTTCCATTCACTATTAGCTTTAAGGAGCTGTCATCAAGCGTATGACTGAGCTGCTGCCGTCTGCAGTGAAAAACATTTATATTAGGCTTAGTTTATGCTTCTATAATGTTGTTTGGGTTTATGGGCGGCTGCGTAATCAAGACCACACCATCCGATAGGATGTCAGGATAATGGTGCCCATTTTATTCAATCTTTTTCTCTGTATCCTGACTTCCTTAAGGCTTGATCTCTTACAATATGACTGGAGGTCAAGGGTTGAGGATGTCGGAGGTAGGGGACTAGATTCAGATCTGCACTTTGTCAGGAGGAAATATCTCAAAATCTTAGGGTTTCTACACACTATATGAGCAGGAAAGGACTTAAGCTTTGTGACTTAAGTATAAAAAGATTTTTTTTAATCATCATATAGCAAAAGCTAGAGTTTTTGAGATTTACAAACAGCATTCTCAAACAACCTTAGGGTTTTGATTTATGAGCAATAGTGATCCATAATCCATTATTCATGTTGCCAAGGGAACAAGTTGTTGAAAATATTTACATTCCAAAACTGATCTGTATCAACAGACTTTGTATATTCCCCTGAAACTGAAGGGGATAATTAGACCCATATTTTGTAGATATATTCAATTTTCTTTTGTTTAATTTATTGAGCATTTGATTTATTAGTAGCTTCTGATAATAGACCAACAATTAAGTATTTTATCATCTAGATGCTTAAATTTATTCAAAGAAACTGATAAACAGATTCTTGGAAACCTGGCCTTTTAATCAAATTGCAAAAAGTCTTATTTAACAGGGATCAGATTTACCCTGTCAGGGCTCTAGACAACGGGCGAGATTTAATCTTGAATCAAACAAACTGCCACTGAGAGCCTGTTTTAAGGTCACAGTGCAGGGAAGGGCATCTAGAGACCACCAAAGCTTCTATTTCGTAACCTTCAAGTACCCTCTTACAACCATTAAATCTTGGACATCGTTTTTGTGAAATCTATTCATCCTAACCCCTGATTTTAAAAACAGACAGTTTCTGGAATGAATGTAACTAGAAACTGGAGTGCAAGCAATTGAATTGCTGAAATCAAAACCCCCCACATTAGAGAGAAACTCTGTAAGTTTGCTGAGCAATGTAAAAATAACACATTTACAAGCAGTCACCTGTATTGTATCTGTCGTCTGATGAGAAAGAGTTCTGTGTTTGGGTCAATGGGTTTATTTAGGAGAATGGAGAATAAAATGGAGAATATTAAGCAACCAACATTTAATTATAATGCACATTTATTAATTAATTAATTATAAATAATTAATATAATTAGAAGCCAAATTATGAGCCGGTTTTTGTTTTGGGAACTTTGTGATTTAGATGAAGGAGAGTAGACTGGGACTAGGCCATTAAGACACTTATAACTGAATCCTGGATTCTTAGCGAGAAAAAAAAAACTTTGAACAGGATTTAACAGAAATGTGGGTTCTGCAGACTTAAAACAAGTGTAATGCAAAACCGAAGCGGGCCGAGGACTGATCCAGATGGAACTTCAACATAAATGTGAGTGACGCGTGTGTTCATCCATGAAAATAGAAGCTACTTAGGTAAAGACCTTCCAAACCTCTACGGTACCATGTCCTGGATACCCACCCAATCTTACAGACATGTTAAGGAATGGCGTGGTCAGAAAATGTTCACTATTGTGTGTCTCCCTTTCTTGTGTCTTTGTGTTATTTCCAAATTGTCAACACGTCCAATACGCAAAGCTTGTTTTCCGGTCATCCAATCTCCAGCATTTGAACAATGATCACTTTAAATATATATATACACTGGGCTGCAGTGCACATTGGCTTCCACAGCATCCTGAACGTCTTTAGAAAGTTAATTATGTTCATTTGGAATAACTTGTAGATGTCTTGTGGCAAACTTGAACCTTTACATAACGTTGATGTATTTCCTGGTTCTTTAGATAACTCACCTTCAAACATTGATTTACAAAGCCATCAAAATTGGAAATCAGTCATGAATGAATCACTGCAGAGTTCTATATTTCTATTTTAGTTTTTAATCAAAAAAGGAAATTCATTATTTGATCAAATAAATCATGCTGCATCATACCAGACAGTTGAACAGTGGTAGTTTGTCTTTTTTCCATGACTAACTGCTGTATTATTTTTATTCTTCTATGATGTAGGTTAGTGATGAAAGAAGTCATAAAACATTGCTTGATCTTGTAGATGAAAGATAATTGTAATTCAAATGAAGCCGCTCTTTTCAAGCTATAATTTATTTCACCATTTTCTAAGTGGTTTATTCTTAAAACATTCACCACATGCTCGAACATTGCACGCAGCTCTTCAATTACAGTTTTCTTCCTCTCTTTGGAGTTCATTGGGTTAGTTATAGCAGAGATCAGCCTCTCGAGACGAAGCGATGAATTACGGTGCATGGTGTTGGCCCATTTTTTTTCCTGGAGCATTTTTTCCCAGGAGCTGCTCTGGATTGGGAATGAATGAGTCTCTATGGTGGATCACAGATCCTCCACAAAGGATTGCTACGCTTTTAAACAAGACTCTAATCTAACAGCATAGCAGAGAGTGCTGCTTAAACGTTTCTGGGCAGTATTGATCTACTGTGAAGCACATGGAGGGTTAGCAGTGTGTTTTCTTGTGGCGCTGTGAAACCCTTAGTTTGGGTCGTTTCATTTATTGACGAATAAGGAATGGAGTGGTGTAGAAGGGGATTGCACCTCTTCTCAAGATTGGCAGATTGATTGATTGTAGGATAGAGGGTAGATTCTTGCACGGGTGCAGAAACACTATACAGCTTTACTCTAAACTGGTTAGATGGAGTCAGCAGAAACTCTTGGCCCAGTTTCAGTAAACAGAAAGATACTTTCTCTCCTGGGAGTTTATAGGATATCGGTAATGGATCATGTTGAAGACATATCTTTGCAAGACTGGGAAAAACTCAAACTCAGTGTAAAAGGGGTCTTTAATTTCATTCCAGCTCCGTCTCTGCAGAGAACACCCTGACTCCACTCTGTCATATCCTCCCCAGGTTCCTTAATGCCTTTCTTAACTGTATTGTTTAGTGGAGAATACTTCCATCACAAACAAACACTCTGTCAAAGCTTCTGGACCTTCATAACTAATCATCCGCTGCTTGAACCCACATCACTCTTCAAGACTGAAAAACAGTTCAAAAGTTGTCTTCCAATTTCAGCTATGTGATCTATTGAAGAATGTACTGGAAAAGATATAATTTATCTTTAGGTCAGTAGCTTGTAAAACTGCAGTCTAAAAGTATTTTTACATGTTCCCCATGTCTCTATGACTTTGCTAAGCTGGGATAGAGATATGTCAAACTGGTTGCTATGGTAAACTGTCTGGTTGCTAATGCTCATGCTAATCTAATGTCTATGATTTTTCTAAGCTATGTAGGAAAGGGAGATATGAAAAATTGGTTGCTAGGGTGAGGTTGCCAGTTATGTTGAATTTTTTTTACTTTAATTAACATAAACAAACCCCGGCTTCAACCTTTCAATGCCCATTATAAGTAAGTGTTAAATCCTTAACTCCTTCTAGAGCATAGGGTTCAAAAGCTTCTGCAGAGTGGCTGGTATTGTCTTGGACAGGCTGATAACCTCCACAGTTGTGGTGAGTTTGAAGTTTCCATGAGCTTCTAAGTAGCCTCCTCTGTTTGGACAACCATCAGAGTGAATTATGGTAAATGACTGAATGGACATTGCAGACACATCTGCCATGGTTAGCCCAAGTCATTAGAGTCTCAATTTTAAAAAACAACTCAAACACTCATTTTTCAAGAGCACTTACCTTTTGAAACGCTTCTTTGAACACTTCTAACTGACTCTTTGCTGCAAATGCCTTGTTTTCTCTCCACATTTGTAAGTTGCTTTGAATAAAAGCATCTGGTGAATACACAAATGGCAGTCAGGTTAATGTATGTCCCTTTTTTTGTAAGTTTGGCGACATAACCTCTGCTAGACTCTGACAATGCTTGCCCAATGCTTGTTCCCGGATAAATGCCAGATGTGCCAGAAAAACATTTTGAAGATTGGGCAGAAAAGAGTAGTGCTTGGCTTGTATAAGCCCATTGTTTTGTCCATCACAGTCAGCCATATTAAAAAAGATCCATCTGGACACTCTGGTTGATCCCATTATAGTACAACATCACAGGAACATTGGATACAAATAAGTTAGCTAGAATCAAAATGTCCTTTTCTTAATGCTGGAAATAGTCGGTGACTAGCAAGAACGATAATAAAAAGCCTGAAATGCATGTGAGGAGTTACCTGACCGTGTGAACTTGTCCAGGCTGCACATCCTCTGGACCTCACAGACAAACTCTTTTTAATATTTTACAGATCTCATGAATAGCATGAAACAACTTGATGAAATGTCTTCCAGAGCAGAGCGTATTAAATATGTGCAGGCCGGCAGGGTCAGAAGTCACTTCCCCTTACTGTTTTTTCTAGAATCTCTTTGTTGTGTTACAGGCGCAATGCTCGGCAGGTCTGCATGGATTTGATGAATGGGATGGTTTGTGGACCACCAGAGTCATTATGTTAACACTGTGCGTCATGGGGAGACAAGGTCAGCGTTTAAAGCAGAGTGGTGGGGTCGTGACCTTTCCGTTAGCAAGAGCCCTGATGAGCGAGAGCCTGAGATTCACGAGTCAGAACCATGGCAGGACTGTAATGTGAATCATCTGTCCAGCTGCACTGACACAGCCGTAACAATATGAAAATTATCTTTGGAGATCTGAGAGTTCTTAGAATGTGACTGCGGGTACTTTTAACTGTTCACGGTGTGGTGAGTTACCAGCTTCAAAATAGCAATTTATAAATCATTCCATGGCTGTTTGGAATACTTGGTTCTTTTTGGTCATTTGGTCAATTACAAGGTCAAAAAAGCTTTTGTTTTTGATGGTTTGATTTGTTATCTTACCAGCTAAGCACATCTCAAGTCTTGTTTCACTTAGACTTTATTCTATGGAATATTCCAGGATTTACATTAATCAGTCAAATTTTATCACAAAATTAAACCCCTTCAAGCTTATGTAGGTCTCCAAAATCATTTAGGCTGTGTTTATATTATGATAATGACTAGTTATTTTGTAATTTAATGTGGTTTCTAATCACTACATATGGGCTACTGGAGATTTCCTTTGACAAGACGAGGATGTTTTCCTGTGGTCATATCTTTATTTTAAAGCATGTCCAAGTATGGTACAAATTAAATAAAACTAAGATATTGTGACATGTAAACAAAGATCCTCCCCAGTCCAGAAACTTGAACCCCAGTTTTGAGTGTTTTGAAAACTTGATCGTTCAGATCGTTTTCTGATCTAACTTTTTTAACCATGAATGTTATTTTGGAATAGAAGGATTTACAGGATACCAGCAATGATTAACAAGTGTGGCTTTGTGGCAGCCATCTTGGATTCAGGGAAAATTTACTTGCAGTAAACCAACTGACTACTGAATGACGCTCAGTGGACCAGTGCAACATAAAGCACACTAAAGGCTAGTATGCAGATCCACCATTGAAACAATTGCATTTATGAGTAAAATACTTTTAAATAGCTGCCCGCTGAAGTGAACACTATGCATCAAAAAGGTTAAATGAACCATTTTACTTTAGTTTTTACATTTGACTTGAAAATTGAATAACAAAGTGCAGTATAGACTCCAACACATTTCATATTGTCCAGCATTCACATTAGCACTGTCAGTGATGTTCAGTAGAGGAACCAGCAAGAAAGAGTTCAGGGCAGTACGCCCAGAAAAACAGAGACTTTAATGATTTGTGGAAGCCCAGGGAAAGAGGATCCAAGACGTTTTCCATTTTCATAATGGTCTCCCAACTCCCTTCGAGGTTATCCCTCATTAATGCACATTTCTACCCTGTAAAGCTCTGTATAGTAGTAATATGACAAACCTACAATTCTGTCTGGTGATTATTCAACATCAACACTTTTCCATGTTAAAATAACACAGCATTCTCTCCACTTCTGATTGGTTTGCATTTTTTGCATTTGATGTTGTTTTTTGCTTGTTACCAAAAGCAGTTACAAAACGCAATGGTCACAATCCTTGGATAACCTGTGAAATTTAAGTTTACAGTCTTTATCTCTCTGCAAAATTGACATTCAGCATTTGAGATTCAGGCATAGATTCCTAGATGGGAGACATTCTCATGTCTCCTTCTCTTGTAACAAATTGATGAGACAGATGTAGCCAAAAATGGATTGGTGGCACTGACAGACAGAAGACAAATACAAAGTGATTGGTGATTTGTTATGGTGTATTAGTTCCTTAAAAGATTGAGTTTTGTTTCTCTCCTACTCCTTAGCCCTCCCCCTTGTTCTACACCTTCCCCTTAGTCCTTGAAAAAAGTACAATTACATCTATGAATATGGGACACCCCTACAAAGCCTTATTCACCAAATCTTTTTGAATTATCTTCAAATGTGTCACACCTGAAAGTTTTTATTATTGTTTTTGTGTAACTTTAATGTGAGTTGAATTACTGGCCTGGTCAGTAATTCATGCTTTCATCTTCATTCAAAAATAGATTTGGGACACCCCTTCACCTCACAAAAACAGCAATTAGAAATAGAAATTACCTAAATCTTTAATGACAATCAAGTTACTTTCTTATGATTTAGTCTCTGTTGTCCTCAGGTGAAGGCGGTGGATGCTGATGGAGGATCATTTGGGGCCATCACCTACTCCATGGGTTCAGGACCTGCGAGCGCTCCACTCAGCCAGTTCAGTGTTGATAAAGAGAGTGGACAGATCTGCACAGTTGCAGCTCTGGATCGAGATGAAGGAACAGACAGCTTCCTCTTCAGCATCACTGCTACTGATGGGGTAAGAGAATCAGTGAGATCATCTGAGTTCACTGCTCAATCGAGAAATTTCACAATAAAGCGCGATAGAATAGTTTTTATTGAACACTGAAGGTTATTGGCTACTATACTCCTGGATTGATGCCTTCAAACACAACCCCATCATGAAAAAACAAGCAAACACAAAAACAGAAATTAAAAATCCTATTTAAAGGATGCGTGTGCTTGTGCCAACCACAGAGGTTGTTTGGAATTAGGTAGGAATGACGCAACCACCTATTGTTTAGTTTAGATTTAACTATAATGTGTGGGTCAAAAAGGTCATTATTTTTATATTTCTGGTTTTAAACAAACATTGCAAGAGTTTAAATTTAAAATATGAGAAAATGCGCAATCGTCTTTCAGTGGAATTTTCAGACAATAGTAGTTAAAAATGGCAAACTTTAATACTCTGAATTGTATGTTTTTTTTTAAATTTCAGGATTATTGTGGAATTATTGTGTAGTGTCGTGAAAACATATCAGTAAATAAAGAAACTGGGGGTTTTACTTAAAAATGAAATCAATCATTGCCACAAAAAAATGTAAAGATCATTTATTAGAGCAAATTGTAAAGTAGTAAAAAACTTGGACTTCTAAGGGTTAAGCAAGATATATCGCTTTAAGAACTTTGAAAACTGTTTAATGAACCTTCAAAAACTGTTGGTTGTTGATATTTTATGACTTTTTTTAAAAGTGCGAAACCATAAAAACTGGAGAAAAGGCACATAGAGAAACTTATTACATTTGTTAATCCCTCAGTGCAGATTTACCAGTTAAAACACTTAAAATCCTCAATGGAGGAACTTGAAGACTGATTAACAGAAGGCCTTGAGTTCTGTACTGGTCACACTGTAAAAATTATATGCAGAATAAGTCTTGGTTTAACATGCCTCGATTTGAATACTATAACTTTATTTGAGATCTAACTTCATTTGGCTCACAATTTGAACATTTCATAACCAACAACCAACTGTGCATTGCCTGTCAGTTATTTCTCTCATATGTGCCAGTAACAACAATCATGAACCTGGTAAAATAAAAGGCAATAAAGAGCAGCGTCCCATGGGGAGATTTCTGTATACACGAGCACAAACCAAACGGTGGCCTGTTTGGTTTCCAGTTTCAATTATTAATGCAGCAATAAAATGAGCAAGCATTATACTACATCTCACTGGGCTCTCATAATGTGAACTGCCTATTAAATCCCACTGTGAAGTATTCATCTGCATTACTGCACACGGGAGATAAAGATTGATGAGCTGGTAGTGTGACCGTCTCCGCAGCGCTGTCGTCATTATGAGGTCAATAATATAACATGATTCTATTTTTGTCAGGGAGGCCTTTCGTCCTCGGCCAGTGTCAAGGTCTTGCTAGTGGACATTAATGACAACAGACCATCCTTCTACCCAGTGCACTATTCTGTCAGCTTGAGCACACAGAGCTCACCTGGCACCTCGGTCGCTAAGGTAACAGCCCATGACCCAGATGCTGGAGAAAATAGCAAAGTGACATATCACATCGTCCCTGCTGGTGGATCCAACTTCTTTACCCTCAACAAGGACACTGGTATGTCTGCAAAAACTGGGATAGTCTGTACATTTTGTCTAGGTATGATGTATCTAAAATAACAGTAAAAAAATTATCTGTTTTGGGCTCACACTATGTGATGAAGGATCTTTTTGTTTTCCTTAGTTTTACTAATAAACAACAGGCTCTTGAAACTTGACAAACTAAGTGAATCAGTGGACCTCTGGTGAATCTGGGGTGCATGGCTGTTTAAACAGGAAGTGCTGTAATGACTACAAATTTCAGAATTTTGTCCTTTTTGACCAACAAAATGTTGGTCTTTAAAGTTAGGTTTGACCCGAGCTTGTATTGTCTGTTATTAAAGCCACAGAGACGAGTCTATTTCACATCCTCAACATCTATATTTCCAAATCAAATGCTCATTTCAGAATACATAATCTGTGTATTTCTGTAAATTAGGCAGAATTCAGCTCTATTGTGGATAATCTGTGGATATTGTGGCTTTGGATGTCCAACTTTCTTCATTTCAGCTATTTTATTATTATTCGGCATTTTTCAGATTCTTTGTTTTAAGACTCGTTTTTTTTCTATTTTAGTTAAATTCAACATATCATTACGTCACTAGAAATTGAACTCAAACAGCCATAACTGTTTAAACATAATTTTATTGTGATTTCTGGGACTGTTAATCGGCTTGAAATTATTACTGTTTCCTCATATGTAATCTTTAAAGCATCTCCACTTTTTCCTTGTTAATCCAGGTGTGATCTCTCTGTCACGTTCTCTGCATGGAAAGGCCAACTCCGTCATCAGCGTGGAGATCTCAGCACAGGATGGAGGTGGCCTCACAGCACCCATCAATGCTAGAGTGAACGTCAGTGTGGTGGCCGGCTCAGTGGCGACACCTATGTTTGAGCAGGCACACTACTTCTTCACAGTTTCTGAAGATGTACTCCGCGGGACCGAGGTCGGCATAGTGAGAGCCAGCATCAGGAATGGTTCGTTTCAGTTTACTTCAAGGTTGCTCTTTTTGGAATTGCCATAAATGTGTCTCAAAATAAACACAAATAAGTAGCCATGTGCTGCTGCATAGTTTCTCTGGTAACCTCCCGGCTGTGAATCTGTGAACCATGAACCAGTGTCTGGGAGAAAGCCTGATATCGAGAATATTTTTACTCTCGCTGAGCCAGTTGTGCAAATAGAGCCACAGCTGCTGCGTGAGCCTCATTAAACAGTCCCATCCATCACAGATTCCACTCTACCTCATGCTGCTGGAAATGATTATTTTTGGATGTACGTTTTCTGATAGCACAAGCTTTTAAGTGTTTGAGGAAAAATGATGGGGAATTCTATAGGATGTACCAGGATGTACCAGGGAACCCACTGATATCGGAGTCACTATTTCTTTCGTGTTATGACCAATCAATGACAAATGGCTCAAAGTTTAAAACATTTTTAAAGATAAAATTATGGATAACATTGCATAGGTTTTAAATGCGGTTCCTTATGTAACATCACGTTTATACATAACATGTTCATTTTTACAGGATTCTACTATTACTCCCAAATTATTAATTTTGCAAAAACGAAACCCCTTTTTTTTATACGACACAATCTTCTGTGATTGGTTTTTAGACCAAAGTATCTGACTGGGCAGCAAGGAAATGTAATCTTACCAAAAAACAGCCGCGATAACTTTATATGCTTTATCAAGTACAAGAACAATAGTTGACCGTAGTTTGAAACATATTGCTGTACTAATAATCGTTGCATTATCATCCTTCTATACAGTTGGAGATCCTTGCTCTATTTGTTGCGTAAATCTCTATCTATCTCCGCTTTTGTCAAAACTACTAACAGGATATTTACCCTCTAAATCCTGTGATCTTATTGACTTATTAAAGACTTATTTTTAATAAGAAAAATGTTTGTGGTCTGGATTGTGGCCTGGTCTTGAACATGTCAATCATTAGTGACAACATTGTCATTTGTGGATTTTTAGTTTTTGTGTAGCACCAGATTTTCTTTTTTTTTTTTCTCCTTCATTTATTGTCCGTGCCCCATTCACTTCCATTATAACAACCCTTTATTTCAAGTCTATGACAACAAATACTGGTCCTTCCTGTTGGGAACATGTAAAATCTGAGATTTTTATTCGTGATCACCATTTAAAACCATTAAACTTTGAGATAGACAAAAATACCTTAGTTTCTGACTGGTGTATGATGTTAAATGGAGTACAGCCACAAATAACACGATAGGGTAGTTAATTTGAACAATGCGAAAACTAACATAGGCTTATAGTATTCTGGACACTGGCAGCTGTTATTTCATTATACAGAGCATTTTCCATCGCCCAGGGGAGAGTCTTTTGGGCTGAAACAAGCTTGATGGACATGTTTTGAACCAGACATTTGAGTAAAAACTCAGACACAGTATTCACAGTATTGGATCGAAATGAACCGCCATCTTCAGGCAGGGAGCGTCCTTGCATCATTTATTCCTTGACTCAGAGAAAAGCAACCTGCTAAGAAGCCATCTGAAAATTCCTGCGAACCTCAATTTGAACCGGTGTGTAGAGACCTTTAGTCAGATAACGCTCAAATGGATTTCTATCCGATGGCCATAATCGGAAGTATGGAATAAAGATAAACTGCAAAAAATACTTTGACTTGGAATTTATTTCTGGAACTCTATTTAGTGAATCATAATAATTTATAGAATAATCAGGAAAATGACTAAAGGTTGAAACAATTAAGCAAAACCACTGGTTCCTCACTGAGCAGAGAAAAAACAACAACACAGAAACCAGTTTCTCAACAACTAATTGTTCAATGTTTGGGGGAAGAGTTTTGTTTTCTTGGGTTTAGGAGCACAGGTGATGGGAGGGGTGTAATGCTCGTTCATATTAGACTTGATACACAAGGCACTTTCACATTTTAAACATCACCATCTGGATGTTCCTCAAATTTAGAGCTGTGAAACATTGCATCACAAATGCATAACAGGGGCTCTTCAACACATTTCTAGATAAACTCCACAATTGTAACAGAAAATGTTTTATTTAACATTAGCATTTTTGTACATGTATTTATCTGTATATCTTTTTATCTTTAAGACATTCACATTTTTTTTATTTATTTCATGAAATGTTTTGAAGGAAAAATCTACTCTTTCTGACCCATCAAATAAAGCCTTTTCTTTGTATTTATATTTTCACCGTTCATCGTTTACACTTGCCATTAGGTTACAAAGTCACTTACTCTTAAATTCCTTTCCTAATCCCTGCTTATTCCATCTTTGTTGCTCCAGGAGTCTCTAAGGATGTCATATACAGTATTTCTGCTGGGGATCCAGACGGTTTCTTCATGGTAGACTCAGAAACTGGAGCTCTTAGAACAACTCTTCCTCTGGACCATGAGTCACGACCTTTTTTTGACTTGGAAATTCAAGCCCGCAGTGGATCGCCTCCAGCTTTTGGAGACACTCGTGTTAGGGTTACCATTTCTGATGTGAATGATAACACTCCCAAATTTTTCCCATCATCCTCAGAGTCACTTCTTCTAGCAGAGGCAACAAAAATGGGTACAGTTGTATACCGGGTACAGGCAGAGGATCGAGACTCTGGGCCAAATGGACAACTGAGCTTCGACCTGGTTTCCAGTGGAGGGCAGCGCGCATTCGGTGTTGAACGCAGCAGTGGTGAAATTCGGCTAATTGGCAGTTTGTCTTATGAAAACATTCCTCGTTATGACCTGCACGTGATTGCAAAAGACAGTGGCACACCTCAGCTAAGTGCCACCTTCAGCCTTGTGGTCCACATTCAGGCAGAGAATGACCAGGGGCCTGTGTTTGACACTATGACGTACAGAGTAGAGCTGAAGGAGAACACACCACTCAACACCAACTTCTTGCAGGTGCGGGCACTCAGTCGAGATTTCAATTTAAAAGGTGTATCGTCCAGTGGTTCCACACCAGATTCCATTCTGGCATATCGTCTACGACCCGATGGTGATGCAGCAGGTTTTGGAATTGCCGCAGACAGTGGTTGGCTGTTTGTAAAGAGTGCTTTAGACAGAGAAGCCAAAGATGTCTATCTTCTAACCGTGCTGGCCACTACTGGAAATGGGCAGATGGGCAAGACTGGCAGTGCAACTGTGAGAGTTTCTGTGACTGATGAAAATGATAACGCTCCTCGGTTCTCTGAAGAACGGGTGTTCTTGGCAGTGAGAGAGAACTTACCCGCAGGAACTGGTTTCGGGAGAGTGTCTGCTACGGACCGGGATGCTGGTTTTAATAGCCGCCTCACGTATCGACTGCTCCACATGGATCGGTTCTTCCAGATCAATTCACAAACTGGTGAGTACTTTAAGGAATTGGAATGGAAAATGACTTTGGTAAGTCAAGTAAACATATTAAATACCCTATTAAATATTCTATATTATATACCCTATAAAAATGTTAATATTACGTTTAAAAAGTTATTAAAAGTGTGAAGTGAAGAGAGGTTTACATTAAAATTTTGTGTTTAGGGGAAATCAGTACAAGAGCTGCTCTGGACCGTGAACACCAGTCCAGTTACCAGCTTATCGTGCTTGTTCAGGATGGTGGCACGCCTCCACGCAGTGCTACTGGAACAGCTCACGTCTCAGTACTGGATGAAAACGACAATGCGCCGACCTTCAGCCACACGCAGCCTGGCCGAGAGATCCTCATTCAGGTAAGAGACGCACTGGCACCAACTGTATTCAGAACCCTCAATCATTGTGTCCTAACATGGGCGCACAAGTTTATTAACGTGCAGTTTACACATCATAAAAATGTCACTACGCACGCCATATTTTTCTAGATTTGTTTATAAATCATTGGAAACATTCCCACTTTTGAAGTTGGTTGCATGGAGTGCAAGCAAACAGAATGAGCTGTAGCTAAAACATGCTTGATGTTTTCCAGGTTCCGGAGGGTCTTCCAGCAGGTTCTTTAATAGGAACTCTTCATGCCAAAGACCCTGATGAAGGAGAGAATGGCACTATTTTCTACTCATTATCAGGTTAGTTGAAATCTAGAACATTCCGCTGATATTTCATTATGTTGTGGAAATATAAAACTGTGTTAAATAAGCAGTTGTCCTTGTTCGTCCACTGTTGTGTTGATTAAGCCGCCACATTTGTTCTCATGCTTCCTTTTGCCTTTGCTTTTTTAAGGCACCAGAGCGGAACGTTTCTCCTTGAACCCAAACACAGGAGAGCTACGCTCCTCTTCTCCCCTGAGACGAGTGGAGAAGGCTGAATACAGCTTCACCGTCATGGCTTCTGACCGTGGAAGTCCTTCGCAAAGCACTTCAGCTCCCTTACTGATACAGGTCAGACAATTTAACACATTAAATAGGGATGATTATTTAGTATTTACATTTATTAGGTGGTACAGCTGCCACATTTCTGCGATTTTAATATACATTTTTTAAAAGTCATTTCCTTTTAAAACATTTAAACATTTCCTGATCAGATTTCATGTCAAGTGAAGTCACTTTCCTCACAATAGTTGGGGATTATAATACATGCCTTTTACATTAGATTTTTACACACTAAAATCAGAGCACACACTTTCAAAGACGACATTGAAGCACGATTGAACCTTTGGAGTTGAATTGAAAAGAAGGCTTTCATTTTTTATCACCTAGTAATGGCAAATATCCAGCACAAAAATTTTCCAGGTGTAACAAAATCATTAAGTTAGTCCGGTATAAACTTTACACTGTGATCATCAGCGGAACCACAACGATTTCTGATTGGTGGACAGCATTTGAAGATGCTATTATAGTAGGTTTAGTAGGTTTTCCTTTTGTATTCCTTTGATCCTTTGTGTTGATTTTGTTGTACATTTTGAAATGGGCAGGATGTTATTATTTCAAGCCTTTATGAAACTAAACAATGCACTGTCCTACTTAGTTTTCAGTTATAGGCTAATATTAATGAGTTATGCTCATTATGATAAGATTCTGGTTCCCTTCTTTAAGAAGATTTGAACGCACAGATTCCTACATTACTTTTTGTCAGTCAACAGATTTTGTTTAATTGTTAAATACAAAATATTTTTTACTTTAATGGGAAATTTCTACCTTCTACCAGCACTATTATATGTATTAAGCTTGGTTTTATTACCTAGGTCAGCTTAAATGGTTAGTTCCCAAACCCCAGTAGTCTTGAACAAAACTATCTTTAGACTCCCTCGAGCCGTGGTGTTATTATTCAAGCGGAGAAATGAGTTGTGACCCAGAGACCGCCTCCTGTCTATGTAAACACAAACACCTCAAAACCAGATAACTTCCTGCTCCAAAGGAACACAGCGAAACATAAAACCCTTGATTAATCCCAATGCTCAACACAGAAGCTTAAAGATGCCAACGTTGTTTTGACAAGAGAACAAATTTGGCCTTTTCACTGCAGCTGAAGTATTTGGAGTCAGATTCACTTCAATATTATTCTTTTGGTTGTGTCTAAATACCCACAATATTTGTATTTCAAAAAGGTTATTGATGCATAGTTGTCTTCCTCCCCTACTCACCATCCTGCCCCAACATAACTATAGACTTTACGCAGGAACAAAAGACGGCCAAAGTGCTTAGTTGGAAAACAAACTAAATGTTCTTATTAATCTAAGTTGAATTCATAGTTTATGACTATTACGTTTCAGAAAAACCATGGTCATCTAGCGGAGTGATGTAATTATTATTTATACCTCCACAAGTTCGAAGATCACCGTTAGAGTTACAGCATTCCAAAGTTTGATACCACGTTAAGTCAATGGAAAATTTCCCAGAATTCTCTGCAATTTCACCCATGTTTTTTTAGTGGTACCAGTCTGAAACATTGCAAATGTATATTATGTATTACACATACCATATTGGTAACATAACACATCTTGGTAAAATGCCCAGTTTACTCCATGAGGAGAAGGTACCTGACTGGACGACATCTGAAGGAAATTCATGCTAACCCCAAAAGTCTAATAACATTTTTACAAAGACAGACTTGTGCATGGAATTATAACTTAGTTTGGAAATTTTAAAGTTTTAAAACACATTTTAATGATGATCCTAAGAGCTTTTAAATTGAAATGTTAGTGGATAGTTAGTGTAGATAGCTATGAATGACCTTGTTGTCGTCATGGCTTTAAAAAGAAAAAGACCAGTCTGAAAAAATATAGCAACTCAAGTAAACAATATAACAATATTTTGGATTTGACAAGCCAGCATAATGAACCAAAAGCTTTGAATGATGAGTGCCATGAAATGCCCAATTATTATTAGCTTAGATCTCATTTTGGGGGTGGGGCTTATGGATGGGTCAATTGAGGGCTAATTGTAGAGGGTGCTGTTTCTGTACTCTAATGTTGTATGGCAAATTAAAAATGGAGAATGAGATGGAAAGAAAATGCACTTTTGAAATCCGTGTACTCAGGTGGCTCTGATGAGTCCCAGCTGTGTTCCTCTGTGATCAAACAGAAAGCTGCAAACTTTGGCTTCCGAACATAGTCGTGCTAATGCTAATATGCTTGAACCACACAATATTGCCCCATAACAATCAATAATTCTAGCTTGTCTTTGACAATTCACTCTACACCAAAGGGAAAGCATTAAAAGGATCTGCGTGAATCCTTCTGATGCTTTCCTTCTTTTGAACTGGAATTTCTGCATTGTTTTGGGGGTATTACTTTGATAAGCTTCACCTGCTAACAATTTTCCAGCTCCACTCTACTTTAAGGACATGGGAGTGAGATCAGAGGAGGTAAACTGAGCAAGTTGAAGCATTCCATATTATTCTTTCAGTGCTATGTGCTATTTTTATGTCTAAAAGTATGAAAAACCCTCGTACACTGTATATTATAACACACTGGCATTCATTTGGCTAACCCTATTTTTGCTCTGTGGGTATGTCTTGTGCTCTAATATTCAAAGCCTTGATAAGTGAGAAAATTATTAGTCATAAGCAGTCCGTCTTTCCCACCAAACCTCTAAAATATAATGAATATAATGAAATCTTTATAAATAAGTATCTCTCCACCCCTCTTATGCTTCCGGTGTGTGTTCCTAAGGGAATTATGCTAACAAGCTAATGTTATTTGTATCTTTTCTTGTGAAAATGTCCTATTTTCAACCATTCTCTAACCATTTACCTTTTCTTAGTTTCTGAAAAGGTAAAAATTAAGCACCGGTAATTGTTTTGTGTTTATTCTGTAGGTTATTGGCTCTGCTCGAAATGCTCCAAAACCCAACACCTTATCCATGACCCTCAACACAATAGAAGGAGCCAAGCCTGGGTCTTTGATTGGCTCTGTGAGACCACATGACCAACGTGAAGTCAATTTGAATGGTCAGGTAACCTACTTGGTAGTCGGAGGCACAGATCAGGAAGGAACCTTCATGGTCGACCGTCTCACGGGGGATGTTTACTTGGCTAGAGAGCTGGACTATGAAAAAGGTTCTCGTTACACTCTACAGATCGGGGTGGATGATTTCTCCAAGGCCTTTCCCAGCACTCATATGATTCACCTGGAAATCAACGTCCAAGACAGTAATGATCACGCACCACAGTTTCCAGAAGATCCAGTCACTATTGTTATTACTGAGAATCTAAAAGCTGGTTCCTCCGTTTTTACCTTCCAAGCCACTGATAAAGACGGTAGTGGGCCAAACAGTGAGATTCGGTATTCTATCCAACAACGCTGGCCTGACATCCCAAATCTTTTCAGCTTGGATCCTGTTACAGGAGTCTTGAAGCTGGGCAAGACACTGGATCATGAAGAGATCTCCAGTTTGGTCCTGGTGGTTCAAGCTAGGGATTCAGCCTTAGACCCAAGCCTTAGGCTTTGGGGGTCTGTTACAGCACGAGTGTTTGTGACTGATGAGAACGACAATGCTCCCGTATTCAGCTCCCCAACTGCTGTTAGTGTGATGGAGGACCAGCCAGTCGGCTTTGTGCTGCTTTACATCATGGCCTGGGATGCGGACCAAGGAGAAAATGGAAGGGTAACCTACAGGATCCAGTCAGGAAACTCAGCAGGACGGTTCATCCTCAGCCCAAATGGTGGTAAGAATCATTTCTTCCCTCTGCCTGAAAAACATCCCTTTTTCACATCACACATTTTTATGAGCGGTTTGTTTGAAGCCAGAGGTAATTTGGCAGAACAGGTCATTTACTTCAAGGCTTTTATATGTAGGGGGCTTAGTATTATTTTGGTCCACTGACCGCACCTCTTTGATTTGGTGTTGGAATTATTCATTAAGCACTGCAGACAGTTCTATTAAATAGACAAAGTCTCACTGACTCAACAGCTGTCGATGATTTCCATTCCTTCATTGAATGGTTTATATTGTGGGATATTGCCCATGGTTCTATTTTGTGCGCTGTTCATATTAATGTTTGGTTAAAGCTCAGAACAAAGTCACATTTGATATTAGCCAGATGTTGAAGGGAGACTCTTCACACTCTAGACTTTAACTCCGAGATGAATGCTAAGCACAAAACCAGAGCTACTGTACTGAGAAGCAGAGGCCAGCTCAAACATTTTAATGATCTGTTTAAAGCTAGAGTGTGTTTGCTGGATTATAAATACAAAACTAGGCCACACAGAAACTTCTCACAAACACACAATAATATTTGGCGGTCGGAAAGCAGTTGAGCTGCCGTATCGACCGCAGGGGTGTGTTTATCCGGAGTAACCCCTACTAGGGGTGCTGCTGATGACAGCATTGCCGATAGGTAGAGCTGGAAAGGTTAAAAAAGTATGTATATCAGCAACTTTCTTCACTGGTTTTCATACAGAAGCCATTCAGCAAAAAGTTTAATTCTTGAATGCCCAATAGACGTGAAAGAAACATGAAATATATGGTTTGTACTTTCCCTTCTCTCAGAAAGTGTCTACTGTGGAACATTCTATACTTTGCATTCATGGTTTGAAAAAATACATTAATACTCTGTTTTTTGATAATTATGTTAAGTTACCTTTTGTTTTCATATGTAATATACAATGTTTTTATAATATTTGTAATACAATATACAATGTCGCTTGTTTTGTTGAGCACATGGCTTTGTTCTTATTTCGCATGTGCCCTGTGCTCTCCTGTCTAGCATTTAGACCTCACTCCTCTTATAACAAGGTTTTTGGTTCATGGTTTCTACCAGACCTTCCTCGTTACATTCCTACTTTTCCCCTTATGGTGCTGGTTGTTTTGGAATGCTCCTTTTGAACTCTGTTAGTCTTGTTGTCTTGCAGTTTTCAGACCAAAACAAATCATATTTTCTGTACTTTTGCCTACTTCTCTCTACTCCAGGCTCACTTTCAATCCTCAAATCTCTTGATCGTGAGGAGCAAGAGAGCTACAACCTCACAATCGTGGCAGAGGACCATGGGATGCCCCAGCATTCCACCACTCAGGTGCTGTCTGTCCAGGTGATTGATGTAAACGATGAAGCACCATGGTTTGAACACAGCGAATATGAAACCCAGATCAGAGAGAACCAGCCTGCGGGAACAAGCATAATAAAAGTCTCAGCTTCAGACCGAGATCATGGTGAGTGCTGCTTGTACACCATAATCTATGATTTTAACAGACCTTTTTAATATCCCGGTCTCGTTTTAGTAAAATGTGTGGGAGGTTAAACTTTACATTGGTAGAAATTACTATTACGCACAAACAGCTTTGACTGGATTTGGGATGACATTAACTTTTTGTGTGAAAAGATCGTATAGAAATTACTCTGTGGTTTTAGTCTTAATGTGCTTAAAGAACAAACAAAAATACTCCGGTACCTAAGGTGGCGCAATGCAAATAACATATTCAGACACTGAATGTTAAAGCAACTAGGTTGTAAGTTAGCATTCATCATACATCTCCATGTATTCAGACACCAACAAAATGTGTTTTTTCAGAATGTTGGAATGTCTGAGGGTGAGTGATGGGCAAAGCGAATTTTCATGAAGCACTACACCATTTGAAGCAAGTGTGCTGAAAAGTGCCCAGAACGCTATTGGTTATCTGTTTACAGTGAAATAAATTGTCCTAATGTGTTCATACAGCTTGCCTTAAGATTTGTGAATATTAAGGAGATTTTCATAGTCTGTAACAATATCAAGGAAAATTGAATGTACTCTGGGGTTTTTCTTGGATTTGGAAATAAATAATCTTGCAGGACATCTCAGAGAAACTCAGATAGCACTTACAAATGTATCCAAATACCCAATAAATCAGTGATCTGTCAATTTAAGGAAAAAATGTGTCTTATTGAAATTGTGAGTATAAATGTCTCCAAAAACATTGGGGGAATGTGGGGTAGATGCGTTAGCATCACATTCTCAATTAATAAATTGAATTGAAGCAGATGTACACTCTGATTTGTTCTCTGCCAATTAAATGCCAAAAACTGTGCCATCTCCCAGTTAAAGTGGCTTTGTGTATCATTCACTTGTCATGTGACTAGTTTCATCACTGCTGAAGAACCAAGCAAATACTTCAATAAATGTCTTCTCAGATGAAACCACTGTCCATTCGCTTTTTCTACAAACTTTCAGAGTGGGACTTTCATAGAACTTTGAAGTTGAGGGACACTAATGTTTTGTCAGAAGCTGTAAAATATATTAATGCATAAAAATGTGCTTTAGTTAAGCAAAACAAATCAAGGTAATTCAACAATTTTGAAAACATTGACTTGTATCTGAAAACATGCTCCATCTTTTTTAAGCAGCTCAGTTGTATTGCAGTGAGGGTATATAGCAGTATTTTTTCAAGGCTTCCTGTAGATGGTATGTGGGACTCATTCTCAGGCCCCTGGGCTCAGTAAGAGAGTATGAAAGAGAGATTGTAAAGGCATTCTTCAGGAAGCTTTAATTGAGTAAGCAGGTGCTCGTGCCAAAGCTCGCTGACTTTGCACGCAATCTGGCAACCGTATGTCTTGGGTTCAGGCTTAACACTTGTGTTGACCACAGTCCAGCAGCTGAATCAGCAGACAGAGCTACTAATGAAACCACAGTTAAAGCCCCGATGAAAAGGATTGACCCTAAATATTTTATGACACTGCATTAATTCAAATCAGCCGGTTCACTTCCTGTTCACCTCGGGGGCTTGGTTTCAGTTATTTCTCTTTGTTTGCAATGCCCACTGCTCATGCTATTTATGTTCTACTGGATTGCTGTTCTCTCTTTGCTGGTTTTGTAATAAATTTGTCAAATTGTGGAAACAACGGATCATTTTTGACAGAATAATTGTCCCCTTGATTCTATGTTCAAATTTCAGTTTGTACATAATCATATTGAGCAAGATAAAAATCTGACTGAATTTAATTATAGCTTAAATAATTGATTTGTTGTTTTCACTAATATGTAAATTTGTCACCAAATGTAATATAATTTTTTTTTCACATTTTTAACACACCTTTCTCGTTTTTTTATATTTTTATAGGCACAAATGGTTTGGTGACCTACGGTGGCATTAGCGAGGAAGGATTCACTATTAATCCAGAGACGGGTGTAATCTC
Source organism: Danionella cerebrum (assembly GCA_007224835.1). Taxonomy (NCBI): domain Eukaryota; kingdom Metazoa; phylum Chordata; class Actinopteri; order Cypriniformes; family Danionidae; genus Danionella; species Danionella cerebrum. The sequence goes on from SRMA01025082.1 coordinate 397,457, forward strand.
AGTTACTCAGGTTCTAGATAGAGAACTTCGAGACCGCTACACCATAACAGGTACCCAAATAGGTTAAAAGTGTTATGTATTTGTTTATATATATATATATTTATTTATTTTATGTCAAAGTAGTTTCTTCCCCATGTAAAATGTACCACTGCTATTTAATTTTGGTAGCTTTTTAGCTTTTTTAAAAAGGAACCTGTAATATTTCTCCTTGCAGTGTATGCAAAGGATGGAGGAATACCTCCAAACTTAGCAAAAGCTAAAATACACATCACAGTGCTGGATGAGAATGACAACGCTCCTACTTTCGGGCAGAAGCTGTACAGTCTGGAGGTGCCTGAGAATCTGGAGCCTGTAGTGCTGGTCTCCCTCAAAGCCACAGACCTAGACACAGGAGAGAGTGGACGACTGGAATATAAGATCACTGGTCAGTTTTCTTTGGCAAACTTCAAGTGAACAGTGTGTGCGGCAGGAATTTTGGTGTCTGTATATTTTGCATTTACTAATTGTGCATAGCAAGTCTTTTCAAAGCAGCCATTCAATTTAAAAGCAGCCTCTACCTTGAATTGATTCTTTGCATAATAGGGATCTCTGTTTCAAAACAGTAAAATGGTTTATATTCAGCATTCAAGTTTGTACTTCAGTCAATCATGGCATTCATTGGCCAGCCTTACAGGAAAGCTTACAGGAAATCCAAGTTAGCGTCATCAGGCAATAGTGAATACTAACATCTTTCAAGCATTACTTACCGGTGTTGTCAAGGGTGTCCCCTTTTTTTTAAATCTGCAGTGTGTGGTATATCCTCGTGTTCCCACCAGAAATGAGACTGGCAGGTAAGGTGCCAGTTCTAATATAGCCACTGATGGAGGATGGGTAAAGGGGATAAGGGCAAGGTCTGAAAATATACACCTATGAATCGGACACCCCTATGTAGTCGTATTCGTCATCCAAATGTTCTGAAGGATCCGCAAATGCACCACTTTTAAACTTTGAAACATAATTAACCGATTATTTAGTGCATCATACGGGAGTCTCCTGAGTAACTTAAAAGTTATTAGGCTAATAATTTTGTGTTTTTGTGAATTAAATTACTGACCTATATATGAACAATGGACATGGAATCTTTTAAAACTATGGTTTTCGTCATTTAAAAAGTATTTACATTTATGGGTCTCTTTTATCTGCTGATGGCCATGCTAGGCTTCTGTTAGAAGGTCCACACATCGCTAGGACTCAAGGGCTCCACACCCCTTTCCTTTTTCAAGCGAGATTTGGGACACCCCTTCCCTCACCATCCAGACAAATGAGGGGATGGGTTAAGTGGTCGAAATAAAGCTCAGCATTTTAGCAATTTTACATTACTCTTTAAATAGAAGTACCGGTAGTTTAAAGATTATAGATGGGGATTATTATGTTGATGTGGTGTTTGATGGATAGCAAATGAAGACAAAAAAGTTTATTTAAAAAAAACATAATGCAAGTTTCTACTGTACAACATGCAACAGTGCAGTTGGTTCACCTCTCTTTTGAGGAGGTTTCCTCAGTGTACACTATGTGGTACCTGGTGGTTTATAAGCCCATCTTCTAGTCATGGTGCTCAGGACCTACAAAAGCACGCTGTTATCATTATTTGCAAAATTATCTTTGGGCAATAAAGTTATATATGGCATTGTACATCATTTGGAGTCCAGTTCTTGTTTTCATGAGACTGTCATTTTGTATCAAACTCAAATTGTTGTGTTTGTTGCTTTTTTTAGCTGGTGACCCAGATGGTGATCTTCAACTTGACAGATTTTCTGGAGCTTTGTCTACCTCCAGACCCCTGGACAGAGAGCGGAAGGGCAGTTACTCTCTAGAAGTTGTGGTTCATGATCATGGCTCTCCTGCTTTAAGCAGCACCACCACAGTGGAGCTCTCAGTCCTTGATGTGAACGACAATACCCCTAGGTTTAGCAGAAGTAGCTTCAACATCGATGTCTCTGAAGATGCTGCTGTAGGGTTAGTTGTGCTAGATGCCACAGCCACAGATAAAGATGAGGGCGAAAATGGTCAGGTTTTCTATTTTCTCAGCCAAGAGGCCAAAGGGGCTTTCACGATTCATCCAGAGACTGGGCGGATTACCACCACAGCACTTCTGGATAGAGAGAAAAGAGCCTCTTATGTCTTCCATGTTTTTGCGGTTGATCAGTCACCTGCAACACCTCTTAATTCCACCGCCCAGGTAACCATCACGATCCTGGACGTCAATGATAATGCACCATTCTTCATCCAGGACCCACTGATCATTAATGTGTCCAGTGGAAGAGTGTCAACACAACAAGTTGTGGCCACAATGAAAGCAGAAGATAAGGACTTTGGAGCAAATGGCTCAGTGTTCTACCGTTTTGCGATGCCAGTCCAAGGATTCGCTATTAATTCACTCACCGGGGAGATCCGGAGCACAGAGAAGCTCCAGACCCTGAGCCAATCCCAGCGTACGCTCATAGTGGAGGCCATGGACCAGGGCAGCCCTCCTCAGTCTTCTCTTGGGGTGGTGATTGTCCATGTGAAGGAGGAGGATTACAAGGGCATTCGCTTCTCCCGCTCTGCTAGAGATGTCAGCTTGCAGGAGAATGCAGCTAAAGGTAAGCGGAGTATCATTTTGTGATGACATCCTGAATAAATTCAATGCTGTCATAAAAGAAAAACAAATAAGTTAATAAAAATGTTCATAGTATTATTACAATCGCAGGTATGGGCGTTTTTTTTAAGGTTTTAAAAAAGTGAGTTTATATCTATATATTTTTATTGTGTGATTTCTCCTAAAGGGACTGTGGTCGCCCAAGCTCAAGCTCAGCACCCTGACGGCACCGGCAGAGGCATCAGTTACAGCATCTTCAGTGGAAACAAATACCATTCCTTTAGTATCAGCTCCAGTACAGGTCTGTCTGTCGACCAATGAGCTCTCCAGAAAGCTGAAACACAGTCATTTGTATTTTTAATGACTATTTAATCATTGTGTTTTCAAAGGTGAAATCTTGGTGCAGAGCTCTGATGGCCTGGACTTTGAGGACACCCCGAGACTCCGTCTAGTGGTGAAGGCTGAAACTACATCCTCAAGCTCGTTCATGGCAGTCAACTTGATTCTTCAGGATGTCAATGATAATCTACCAAGATTCCAGCTGCAGAACTATGTGGCTTTTATGCATGAAGCACAGGGCTATGACTTTCCTTTAATTCAGGCAAGGTTTTTTTTAAACAAAAACAAATAGCAACCAGTTTAGTTATACTTGATTATTGTTTTTCTACACATTAGGTGGTGGCGGAGGATGTTGACCAGGGTCAGAATGGTCAGGTGACTTACTCAATTGAATCTTCCAGTCAAAGTGGGCTTTTCAAGATTGATCCAGCGACGGGCAGCCTCAAAACAACAGCCATTATGGACAGAGAAATCTGGACCCAAGCAAAGTGAGTCTTTACACAACTCTCAGGCAATGAAGTCATTTCTCTGTAGGAGTTTAATTTCTCTCTGTTCTGTGGAATGTAACTGTCCTCTCCAGAATAATTGAGCTTTTGTCTTGGTGATGTCCTCAATCCCCCGTAGCTTTACCTCATATTGTATGTTTCCAAAATGTTCCCTGTCTTCTAAAGCTGTGTGCTTTTAATTTATTACATTTGTGGTCTGTTATTTTTTGGGAGCTGTACAAATGTTTATTCCATAAATAGAATAGAATTTTATCAGAGGCATGACGTGTTTTAGGGAGAAAAATATAATTTGCCTGTCCATCTCTTATCTCATCAGGCTCCTGATAAAAGCAACAGATCGCGGTAGCCCCAAGCTAGTAGGCACTGCCACAATCACTGTGATTATTGTCGACCTTAACGACAACAGTCCCACAATCCCAGTGCCACGTGAAATTAGACTGCCAGAAAGTAAGTGAAGTAACTTTTCACTCTTTACCCCTAAAAGTCACAATATCCAGCAGTTTAATTGCCTGGAACTGAATGCTTTCCTCCCCCAGACTCTCTTATCGGGACTGAGATCACCCTAGTCACTGGAAATGATGTGGATTCTGGCCCAGTGTTGTCTTACACTTTGCAGCTGGATGCTTCGTCTCAGGGAAAATTTGATATCCACCGTTACAACGGCCGCGTTTCTCTGACGGCACCATTGGACTATGAGGAGAAGACCTGGTACACGCTGACCGTTCGAGCCTCGGATTCAAAGCACCAGAGTGAAGCCAATTTAACTGTGCTGGTAGAGGACGTCAATGATAATGTACCTACTTTTACACAAGATCTGTATCAGGTGATTCTATTCTTACCTACTACTGCAGAAAACTGTAATCTTGCTTGGACATTGAAGCTGTGTGGGGTTGTTTCTTTATTTTTTTTACTTTTGAAATAGTTTTCTATGTGAGAAACCATAAAGAAAGTAAAGAGTAGGCCTTTTTGGACTGAGATTTGCATTTTTTTTTTTGACCAAGACCCTGCAGGTTTGTTTTCACACTATAAAGGCCAATACACACCGCATGACCAAAGAGAGCTGGCTCTTTTGATTATGTAAGTAGGACGTAAAAGAGCCACTCTGTAGCGCTCATCTCACATTTTAATAGCAACTTCGTACAGGAAACAGGAAATAGGTAGAGCACTACAAATCTTCTCTTTTCTCCATATTCTCACATCAAACAGCTCCCTGTGATAAGCCACCAACAGTTTAAACCGATCAACATCCATGATTTTTTTCTATCTGTTCTTTGATTTCTTGTCTGTTGTCATCTTCTTCCTGTTCTTCTTTGCCGTTTCTACGTTTGCCGCAATGAACATCCTCGACACAGACAAAGGGAACCCTGCAAATCTCAATTCAGACCTGTAGAGGATTTAAGTCCTGAACTAAGTCCTGTTTGACTAACAGCGATGATGACTTTTACTCCATGCTGGTCATTGTAAAAAATATAACCCTTCAAATGCACATGTGCTTATAAATATGTGCTTTTTGTAGTTAGATTCCGATTTTATCTTAATCATGTGCATTTATTTAGTTTTTCATAATCTCTGTAGATGAAAATGCATCCCTAGTAACAGCTTTATTGTTGCTTTTGGTTTCCAGGTAACCCTTCCAGAACATTCTCCAGCAGGCAGCCCTGTGATCACAGTAACAGCGACAGATCGAGATTCAGGAGAAAATGGAAAGGTCACTTACCAACTCTTGTCGTCTACCAGGGATGGGTTTTATGTTGATCCAAAAAATGGTAAAGGTCCTAACTTTACACTCTACCTATTCATGTTTACTTCGTTATACATTTTAATGTACTACTAGAAACAATAGTAGCAGTGTTTATACACCCCATACACATAGAATCTGGACCCCTTGGTTTTGGAGTTTGCCCTTTTAAATAATCTTTAATTGATTCCCATCCCTCCCAAACCTCAGATTATGATGCAGTTGTCAACTGCTTTTTGAATCCAAGGTAAAAGGTCATTTCTTGGCCTCTTCTTCCTCTCAAATAACTTCTCAACCTTCCCATCAAATAAACACATAGAATGTTTGCTACATCTTTTTCTAAATTTCTGCAAAAGTCTTGTTTTCACCTCTTTTTAGATAGCAGCTGTCCCTAGACCATCCATGTTCATGCCTACATTTCATTACAATTGGAGTGAAACATTTAAATTTCTTTCCAGGAACCGTTTTCATCAGACATAAAGCAGAATTTGACCCAGAACTGCCTTCTGTAAGCATAGTCATCGAAGCTCGTGATAGAGGATCTCCATCTTTGTCCTCATCTACCACAGTCCAAGTTCAACTAGTAGACGTCAATGATAACGCCCCCATCTTCCATCAGCTGGAATACAAAGCCACAGTGCCTGAAGACCAGCTACCTGGAGCCACAATCCTTACCTTGGAAGCAGTAGATGGAGACCTGTCACAGGAAAACTCTGGTTTTGATTTCGCAATTGCCAGCGGGAATGTTGGAAATGCATTCCAAATTGAGAGTAGTGTCCGTTTCATTGAGGGACATGGCTTCCAAACAGTAGGAACACTGATCCTGGTGGAGCAACTTGATTTTGAAGCTCTGTCCCACTACAATCTTACCATCGCAGTCTCAGATCGTGGTGTTCCTCAACGTAGCTCCAGCGTACCAGCCATTATCACAGTCACTGATGTCAATGACAACCCTCCTGTGTTTGGCAGAGCAGAGTACGTAGTGGCTTTAAGTGAAGGGGCGGCTGCTGGTACAGAAATAGTACGTGTAACTGCAACTGATCCTGATTCAGCTCCATATGCAGAGGTCCAATACAGTATCAGCTCTGGAGATGACATGAAACTTTTCTCTGTGGATCAATGGACTGGGGCAATGAAGCTTCAAAGGCCTTTAGATCGAGAGAGTCGAAATTCCCATGTCATTATAGTACAAGCCTCAGATGGACATGGTCAGTTTGCTTTAACCCCTATAAGCGTAGAGGTAAAAGACATCAACGACAACAGACCATACTTTCCCATTACAACCCTAACAGCCAGTATTCGTGAGAACCAGCCTCTTAACTCGATGGTTACAGTGTTGCATGCCATTGATTACGACACTGGAGTCTTCGGGCAGCTTAAATATTACTTGATTGACCAATCTGACCAAGGAAAAGATGTATTTTTGGTTGATCAGAGATCTGGGGAAGTTCGAACCAAACAGATTTTCGATTTTGAAAAGATAAACTCGTTTAACTTTGTTGCTTTAGCCGTGGATGCAGGCAACAACTCGGCTACTGTCACAGTTCAGGTCTACATCACAGGGGAGGATGAGTATGACCCTGTTTTTACCTCTACCGATTTGTCCTTTGAAGTACCAGAGGGAGCCCAGAAAGGTCAAAGTATTGGGCAAGTTCAAGCCAAGGATGAGGACGGTGGAGTGGATGGAATTGTTCTTTACTCCTTTCCCACTTCCTCTCCATACTTTGATGTAAACAAGACCACTGGTGTTATCTACCTAAAGATGGATGGCTCTGGAAGCACAAGTGGTGGTAGTCGTTCAAAGAGAGAAACTCGTCTAATGACTTTGGATGTCACTGCCCATAGTCCCCTTGACACCTCGAGAATAACTTCTGCTCAGGTTATCATTGATGTCACCAACACATCTTTTGGACTGGCAACAGACTTCAACATCCTTATCGTGTGCATAATCGCTGCCTCTCTTGGAGTAATAGTCCTGTTGGTCATAATTGCTGTGACTCTTTATCTAGTGAGATCAAAGAGCAAGAAGAAAGGACAGGACACTGGGAACAGTACCATATCATCTGGAACGGCTTTACAGAATTTGGATGATTCTAAACCTACTGGAAGCGACAGAATATATCATCAGGCTCTTCCAGGATATGCGGGTGATGGGGAGGGAACAGGTGGAGGCTCTTACACCCGTGGAGGATCTCTAGATCCTTCTCACTCGAGTGGACGGGGTTCTGCTGAAGCGGCAGAAGATGATGAAATTCGAATGATCAATGAGTATCCAAGAGTTGCAAGCATCACCTCCTCAATGCAAGAGCACATTTCCGCCAGGGGCCCTGATTCAGGAATCCAACAGGATGCTGACCAACTCTCTGATGTTTCTTGTGAGCCAGGGCCACTCGAGGCAAGCCAGTGGTTCAAAAGTAAGAAACTGGGGAGTTTAAGTGGAAGCCTAAGTGGAACCCTTCTCTCAGGTCAGCTCCCAGTGTATAGAGACGAAGGCGGGGGCTACCTTGGAGTAGGTCGTGGATTGAATATTTCCCATCCTAAAGATTATGCCTTCCCAGAGGATGGCAAACCTTCAGTTGATGGCTCTCTCACTGCCATTGTGGCAAGTGATGAGGAATTGCGTGGTAGCTACAACTGGGACTACCTTCTCAACTGGTGCCCTCAGTTCCAACCCTTAGCCAGTGTCTTTACAGAGATTGCAAGGCTCAAAGATGAGAACTTGCCACCGAACAATCCTCGTAGACCTTTCCAACCCAAACTCAAGACAGATCCCAAGCCTAGAATTGATCCTCCACCCCTGATTACCTCAGTGGCTCATCCAGGGGCCAAATCTGTTCCGCCAAAGCCAGCCATGTCACGGACGTTTCACCACTTAGCATCCCTGAGGCGTTCACCGATAAGCCATGAAGGCTCCATCTCATCGGCGGCCATGTCTCCCAGCTTTTCCCCTTCTTTATCCCCTCTTGCTGCACGGTCCCCAGCCGTTTCTCCATTTGGCGTCACACAAGGTCCCTCAGCCTCCATCATCAGCACCACAGAACCATCTTTGGAACAAAGCAATGAGGCTGAGATGAGGATTTAATGCTGCATCATTCTCCATGTTGTGGAGGCCTTATTTTGTCTTTTGATAAGACGAATCAGTCACTTTTAAGAAAACTAATAGTGACGCAGGTGTTTGTTTAACTGACATGGGTAAGAACTTGGTGCATTTACCCTTCTTCCAAACCACCGCAGTGTTGATGTGAAGAACTGACTGCTTTGGTTTCCTGGCAGGCCAGGGAGGCAAGATTTGGACTTCTCTCATTGTTTGTTTTTATACTGAAGAACAGCTTTGAAACTACAGTGTTATGTTAATACAAAAAAGCTGCTATTGGTATACTTTATAGACTGAAACGAGAAACTCATATTGATGTCATTACATTTGTTTGTCAATGGCAGGGAAATGTTTTTATTTTTCTTTATTTTGTATTTTCTTTACAGTTTCATCTATGTTTTTTGTATTAAACTCTTGTATTTGCTCTGAGGGAAGTTCTTACAGTTTCTGATGTTCTTCATACAGTATGTATATTTATGTGTATTCTAGCCATAATTGTATTATTATTGTTTAGTGTCTAGGATCACCATAATGTGCGCTTGTGACATATGTGACACTTGTAATGTGAAAGATTGGAAGATTGTTGTATTTTATTATTTATGAAGAGAAAGCTAAAATTTCCCATGGTGCAAGCATCGTATTATGTGCTTTTTGAAACTGTAAATGCCTTTGATCTAGAATGTTAGCATCTTAGCTAATTTATTGTTAATAGAAGAAGAAATTGTCCAATGGCCATACATCTTTCAGTATTTTGGAAATTTCTGAAACTTCAGGTTTTTCCTGCGCTCTGTAAATTGTTTTTTTTTTTTTTAAATCATTTCTTTCACACCGTTCTTACGCTGGTTTTTCTGACAATAAAAGTTTTGGAAAGTTTTCATGGTGAATCACTAGATAGACCTTCTTTTGTGATACTCTTATGACAATATTCAACAACTGACAATAACTTTTAGCATAGAGTAGCGTAGCTAATTGAATCCTTGTAGACCAGTAGCATTTCAGTGCAAATTAAAATTTTTGCATGCAGGTGGTTAGCGAGAGTCAAGATTTTGGCATAAACAGTAACTTGTTAATTTCTTAGTCATGCATTGTCAGATCGGGTTCAAATTTGTCATGTGTGTTTAGAGGCCGTGTCTGAACGAAACCATACAGTAAACTACAGTGTCAGTTATTTCAGAACATTTTAGTTTGTAAATAATGAGCTGCAGTGGATAATCTATTGCAATAGGTTCCTTTTTTTGTTGTTAAATCAATCAATGAATGCTTTCTATTTTTTCAAACCTGAACGTATTCATTTTAAACCAAAACGTAGATGGAAATGTACGCAACATCTCAGCTTCAGTGGAGAATTAAGTCCTTCATCAAAAAGCTATTTGAATGTTTCAAAGAGCTAGACAGAGCCGGCCCTCAGGCAGGGAATGTCCAGACACTTTTACAAACCAACTCAATCTGATTATGAATACTTAAGATATTTGTCTGGTTATATGTCTTTATTAAATTAAAGTCATGGATTACAAAGTACAGTCCTGAAATGTGTAACCTCTCAAGGGCTCTGCAGGATTACGAAAACATTTTAAGGATATTGCCCAAGTGGTGAAAACTTGTTTTTCTTCTAGGGAACCGAAGCCTGCTCCTTTTTCAAAGCTCTGCTGAATTTTTCTCATGTTACGAAGCTTCTATTGGGTGCATCTCTGAGCAAACCATGACTTAATCATTTCTATCTATACAGTGCATTATTTCTCTTTCATACGTCAGGATATGTTCAGGAAGAGTTTCTAGATGGTTAACCACTCCAGAGCTAAATAATTTTTCTACTATTTGCTCATTCTAAAGTAAAAGGGTCCTGAGTGATTTGTAGTTGCTTCCAGAGTGTCTTCCTTCCCCCATCATCAGATATAGCGCCAAGTATTTTTTAGCCTGGTGTTGTTTCTATGAATTATTATCCACTTGCATCTAGGAAGAGCCAACATACACAATCATAAAAAGAGATCTGAAGACCCCGTCTGAGCACCAGGGGTAAAGAAGCATTTATCTTGTGCTTTCTGAGTGTCTTTGCAGAAGAACGGGGCTAGAACAGGTCACCGGGAGTGTGTTAGGCTTTTCCCGTTGAAGATAATGAAGAGAACTGTGAATGTTAAACAAACAGGTCAATCCACCGTGAGTGACACCCTCGGAAAGATATATTCTAGGGTAGACCTCTGGTTTGCATATTAAACTGCACTATTTAATGATTAATACCTGTTGATGCGTCTGAAAGATTTAGAGTTTCGTAAATGCTCAGAAGCTTTCCATTGCACCACTGATGTAAAAAATGGACATCAAAGTTCGAGCCGAAGTCTTTGGTTTTTAAAACCAGCCTGTTATTGTCATCATGTCGGCAGTATGTTGTAAAGATCCCCCATTGCTCATGGAAAATAGTCAGAAATATCGTTCATTGATTAGAATTGCTCTTCAAATGTCAAATTTGCTTAAGTTAAACAGTGTTCTACTCTCTCCATTGTGCTATTTTTTTATTTTGCTAAATTATTTATTAAAGCTAAATTTCACACTTTCCCACTCAGTATTATTTCAGAGTTTTAAGTTTATTATTTTCTAACAGACTTTTCGACCACCAACAGTTGTCGTCATGTGATGATGCCAATTACATCAGAGGTTCTGCTTCTGCACTAGAATTATTCAAGAACTTTCTACAGAAAGAGAAGAGAATTTTGGAAGAGAACTGAAAATCGAAGAGTGCTTTGCTTTGTTGATTTCTCAGTCCATTTACAAGATTAGTTTATCATAACACAAGGATACGCAGTGCTTCCTTTTAGAAAAAGGGCTGTTTCTGTGTTTCTTTAGCGATGATCAATGTTGCTATTTGAGCATTAGTCTGTGAATGGGGCAGAGCCGGATGAAACTATAGAATGAAGAGTTGATGGATCAAATCAACAGCCTCTGATTTATGACAGTCCAGGCCTGAGAGAGAACGAAAGACACTGAGGGAGAGGAGGAAATAGCTACAGAAGCAAAATAAAGTTAGACTTTGGCTTGGATCATGGTCAATATGCTTCTCTGAGATGTTTGGACTAATGTAACTATGGTAATAATTTGTTAGTTATTGTAAACAAAGAGTTAAGGTACATCCTTTTACTCCATACATTTAATTCCTTCCATTTATGGTTGGGCCTAAATGGGCCTACATTTTTTTTCTTGTGTGCACATTTTATTTAGTTTTACCACCAAAATTCTCCATACTACGGAGGCATCAAGGAGTAGCTGTGGTCCTTCTGTTGGCTAATCAAAGGAATGTTAGAGTTTGTCAGATGCTTTTGGTTACTAAATTGCCAGGAGACATTTTTTTTTAAATCTGCGGAACAGCATTGAAAAACTATTTCCTTAATTCTCGCAAAACATTAAGGAAAACTTTTGTAATCACTCATCTGAACTTTTTTTATTCATGGAAAATGTATGAATCATTATTGTATCATTCTTTTCACATGTAATTAGCTGGTTTTGTAATTTTTATATGTATACGACAAGTGTATGTCCCTGGGCAGGTAGTTGCATTACAATAACTTTTTGTTACAAAAAGAATGTTATACAGAATTTTTAAATAGAATTTTTAACACATGAAAATGAAATGTTTAGTAAAGATCGCTTGATTTACATTCTGAAAACTACTCTTTCACATATATATTTTGTGTATTTTTGGCTTCTTACTAGGCAATCAAAAGGTCGTGGTCTCTTGTTAAATACAATGGGCTTTGGTCATGATGCACAAACCTGTTTTTTGTGAATAGGAACTAGTATACAGCTGCTTGTCATGTTAGAATTTCATGATTTTTATTTTTTCTGCATCTTTGAGCTTTAACATGGGCTGGTCATAAACAAAGCTCCCCAAAGCTCTGATGGTTTCTTCCATTCAATAATATAATTGACATCTGTTAGAATTCTGCGATGGACTGGGGAAGGGTGTACCACTCCAATAAGCAGGTTGGAAAATGAATGAATGAATACATCTTTTAGAATAAAAGTATGTGATGGATTATTTCTTAAGAAATAATGAGCTAAACGGTGTAATAAGTATAGTATCCAACATGGTTCAGATTCGCCAACATGTATGAGTCCAGCCTTTAAAATGTTCTAAATATGTCCTGAATGAAACTAATATCAAAATGTGGTGAGGAGGTTTCTTTTTTGGGAATGTGGACGTGTTGAAAGAGTAAGATGAATCACAGTTCAAATATCAGAGGAATTTCATCACCTTTTTTGCGGCTTCAGAGCAGAAACTGGGCTCCATTCAGAACCTCCCAAAGAGCTGCTCCTCATGTTGGAGCCCCAGCTCTCCCTGTGAGAACTTTGTTGTTACTATACAAATATCTGGATTTATTTTCCCTCCCCTTGCTGTTTTCTGTCACATAACCTTACCATGCAGGAAGTAAAACTATGATTAAGTTTTAGTTTGTTTTGAATGTTCATTGGTGAAACAGAAAGTCATTTATATTAAGAACAATAGATTTCTCTGAAGGCTTTGCTTATGTGCTATTTAACTTGTGGATTTGTTTCATATGGAGCTGAACCTTCTTGACGTTCTCCCCTTCTCCTTTGGTACTCAGATTCTGCATGACTTTTGCCTAGAAACGAGGCGACGGGATATTCTGGACTTTTAACATTTTTTAATCAGACATTTCTCTGTGTGTAGCAGAATGAGAGCATTTCTTTGTAAGTAGCTCCTTATCAGATATTTATCATTCTTCTTCTTTTCGGGGTGCTGTAGTCTTGTTTTTTTAGGGGAAATTCATTGTGAGCCACACGAAGACTTAATTCCCACTAGACTTGTGTCGGGCAGAAATCATTCTGAAGCCAGCACCATGGGGGCACTCGCAGCGGTTTGGCTTCACTCGATCAGCTATGTGAGACACAAAACATCCTTTTATAAGAATCATGATCTGAGGTTGATTTTATTTTTCATCACGATTTTTTGTTTTCTAAATGCATCTGTTTGTCCTAGCATTCTCAAATTGATCTCCGTACATTTAGACATCATAAAGAATTGAACCATGTCCACTTTAGCTCCCTTTGCCATTTTGATTGGCGGCCATTTTGGATTTTTTCAAAAACTGTTTGCACTATCATATCTTTACAACAGTTAGAAGTCTCTGTTCCCTGATGTTACTCTAAAGGTTTAATTGCAGCACCACCTTGTGGTCAGAAGATATCCTACGTCTTAAAACACAGTAGTCTTTGTGATATAGGGTAGCAAACTTTTGATGTGCCACCTGTGCCCTTCATTGACCACACCACAACAATGTGACAGACGTTTCACCCAGTGGTTAACTTTTTATGATTTTTTTTTTAAATACTACATTTGTCAATTTTATATTGTTGACTGAACCCTTTCAAGTCTGAGGCTGTTTTTTACTATACAAGTTGCTCTAATAATTTATTTAAAAAAGATTTTATGGCAATGGGTGATATCATTTTTTAACTCCAGTTTCTTTTTTTAACCAATATTTTGTCATTACTTTACCCAATAATTTCACAACAATCCTGGAATTGTACACACACACACAAAAAACTTTATACAGCATTTCACGTAGTGCTTGTTTTGTTCCAGAACTTTGAAAAACACAAGCCATTTCACAGGTCCTGTATTTCCAAGGGTTATACCACTATTTTCACCACTAGATGGCACTGATGGCTCCAATTTGGAAAAATCACATTAATTTACTTGACAAAATTAACTCTTCTAATGTTCGTTTAAAACCAAAAATATCAAATTGAAACAATACTGTGTTGGATGATTCCAACTTAATTAAAAACAGCCGCTGTGATTGGCACACTTCTTAGGGTTAAGTCAATTTAAAATGTCTTCTAGTTCACTTTCAGACATTCTGATATAGGTGGCAGCTTTAAATAATTAAGTATTATCAATTATTTATAAACACATCAGCATTTTGAGCATATTGAACATTTAATTTAAAGTAAATGAAAGCACTTTAAAAAAGAACTCATGGCATATAACACATATTCTATACCAAATTTTTGTTTTTCAGCTCAAATCACTGTTCTCTAAATACACAGTTAAATGTAAATAACGTGAAAGCGAGCATGTGGGGGATTTATTTGTTGCACTTTAAAGCTTATTTTATTTAGATTTAAGACTTCCTGACGGGCCCTTATAAATAAACTAAGACACTCTTTTCTTGGCTGAGAAAAATTGCTCTAAATAATTGCAACTTAGAGATTTAATACAGTACTAGCGCTCCTGCTCCTCCCGTCGGTGACCCTGGATCGAGAGTGTTGAGAAAGCTTCTGATGATGAATGTTGGCTTAGTGAGAGACACTTTTTAATTGTTTGGGAGCTTTAGGGAATTTAGACACAACCATGAACTGGATTAATCTCACCACTATTTGAAAGGCTGGATTTAACCAGAGAAGGAGGCAATTTATATTTGCTGTCCGTGATTTTATGTTAGACATGAGAAATCATGTTAAGTGCTGGGTTTTTTTTTTGTTTTTGTTTTTTTTTTTTTCAGAAAGACAAATTATTTGATCAAATCTAATAGGAAATGCACTAGAGGTTGCATTTCTGACTTTATTGTAAATGCTGAAGTACACACAGAGAATAGAAACTGAAGTGCGACAATGAAATGTATAGTGATGAAAGGGATTCGCTGAAAATGTAAAACTTTAATAATCTTCCGTATTTAACATTTATATCAAAATTTAGGAGCATTTCTGAGAAATGTTTTATGCTGAAGCACAGCTGAAGTTAGCTCAAACAAAAGCTGAATACTTCAAATGGAAAGAATCCTAGATTTGTGCAGCATCTGCTTTCACTTTAGAGTCTGATTCCACACCTAAATAAAGATCGCACTTGAGCAGTTTTACTGCTTTTGTTCAGTTCTCTTTTCTTTTCCTTCCTCTAACTCTGGCTATATAACAGCAGGCAGAATGTGATGCTAGAGCTCACCACTCTCTCCCACTGACACCAATAAAAAATACTCTATGTGTCTGATATTATCTCTCCTGCGAATGCTTTGTTTTTATTGCTCAGTGTTCCAGCACTTTTCAGACTGGCCAGATCAACTTACAAGGCCATTTAACAATAATATTTTATTCAAACTTGAATAATGAAGCGGTTAAAATGTATGCTTATCCACTGTAATCATTTGTTTTTTAAGTTTGATCTTGGATTTCCAGTTGACAAAAAAATGTTTATTCATTGCAGATCCGTGGTTAAAGTAAAACCTAAATTGTTTAGCCAATTATTACCTTGCTCGTGTGTTTTAGGTCATTGTCATGCTGAAATGCCAATCCACAGCTCATAGTCTGAGCTCTGGCTAAGTGAAGAAGTCTCTCCCAAGATTTAGAAAATTAGTGGCAAATTGGATTGGTAACTATAGATGTAGTAATGTATAGCTCCCCATGTGATTTCAAATTAGAAGCGTGGGTTTTTTTTCCTCTGGGAGCTCTGGTTTTCCCACTTGTCTAAAACATATGCGCTAGGTTAATAAATAATTCTTAAACATTTACATTTATTTTGATTGATTGGCAATATAGTCAATATTAGACCCAAAAATGTCATTTTTATGCTGTTTAAATATTTAAAAAAAAATTTACTTTTAGATTTACTTGAAAGTTTAGCAAAAAACGTTAGGCTCTTCCTTCTGTGAAGCTGCTTTGAAGCATCTGCAAGTGCTATATAAAAACATTTCACTTGACTTTACCTAAATGTACAAAATTTCACACGGCTTAAGAATAAAAGAGAGGCTGTGATGTATTTCCTGTCTTAGAAATCAACCAGAAAATAGGATAATAAAGATAATAAGCACTCTATTCCATATCTTCAGCAGTTCAAAATAACCGTTTCATAAGATACTCCCAGACCAGTTCACATCTCACAGACAAACAGATTCGATTTAAGGAAATATATTTATATCATCTTTAAAGCGCTGTACTTTTATTTTTCATAATTAAAGAGAAATATATTCAGCCATGTTCTGATCTGTTTTAACTAGGCTTAGTCCTCCTGTGCTTCCCAGTACAACCCTATTTATGGGAGTCTTGGGACATGAAGTCAACACTGAACACAAATAAAGGATGAACTGGAACCTTCTCATTTTTCTTTGGTGGTGCTTTACTTTTCTATGGCACCAATGATCTTTAGAAGAGGGAGATTGATGTTCGGTTCTGTTTGAACCTTTTGTGAAACTGATTCCCCCCTGGAGAGCGCTTCATTTAACCTATCGAAGAGTTCCTGAGAAGCCTCTTTCACACTAGCCCTGGCGGATCAGGTTTCTGCAGAGATCTCATCAGACGTTATGTTTGGAAACTCACAAGAGGCTTAATTCAGAGCCCTGCCAAGCTGATCGGCCCACAAATTAGATAAACCTTGACAGCAAAAAATGACTCCAAGTTGGGCTGAATTCCCCTTATAATGAATTTGGTAGAGGAGGCACTTTCTCTCTTCCAGAAAAAGCCTTGGTATACAATCAAATGAAAGATTGAAAGGTAAAGATAATGGGTGTTTTGACTTAAAGTCACTCGATTTGGGATGAAAAGACTTCAATTAGATTGTTCCAAACTGTGTAATTTCATCCAAGTGCAAGTCACGAACCTTTGTCCACAAATAGCCGCTGACGCAAGAAATCCTGATTCAGCTCCAAATGGAAGAAAGTCACAAGACATCAGGAAACTAGCGTGAATCTCTGACAGATTTCATGCTTTCGTTTCATTTTCCCAAGCCTCTGCGTGCCAAACGGAACCTAGTTTTCAGATGATGCACAAGTAAAGGGTTGTTGAATTCCCAAATGTGATGTGATTGTAGAGCTCTGTACAAACAGAGCAATGACATTTGTAATTGTTACTCATCTCTGGAAAGATCTCTGGCCAATTACTCCTTTCACGTCTTTCAGGTTTTAGAGCATTGCTTCAGTGTTTTCAGCATATTCCCTTTATGTTAGTATCAATTTATTTTATTTTTCCGATATAATTTCAGGAACAAATTACCGTTCACCAGGGTATGAAATATACTCATACAAAATACCCAAATTTTATATTGCACCGATAGATGGTGTTTTTGAATATTCATTCAAAACCAGGTAAGAACACTATGAAAGCAAGGTTTAAGAAGATTTAACAGAAACACAGCTATATTTAGCTTAAACATTAGAGATGCTATTAGCTAAAGATGCTGCATCTATAGAGAGACAACGAAGATGGAGGATCGTAGAGGGGGAAGGGAAAGCAGAGCTTTGAGAGCTCTGTCAGGATTTGGAGACAAAAAGCAGCTTACTTGATTTAAGCAGCTTGTCATTTCCTGTTGTGATGTATTTCCTGCTCTATATCTGAAATCAACCAGACAATACAATTATGAATATTTTTTCTATTACAATGGTAGTAGATGTCAGTAGATGGTGGGTCACACTTTTGAAAGTTCAGGCTTTGTGTAAAAAATGTGTATCTACAGTGATTTTCTATCTTTCCAACGTACCAACTAAACGTCTAGTAGCTCAACCTGCAAACTACAACAAACTTAAAGGAAACAGGAAATCAAAATACCCCAAAGGTGAGCTACAAGGTGTCCCTTTTCAGGTGTCCTGAGAAGAAGCAAGAGTTTGCTAGTGTATGTAACTAATGGGGCAGTGGATAAGGATATTGACTGGTTATCAGAAGGTGGCTGATTCGATACCCAGATACTCTGGGAGTGGAAGGAGGGGTGAGTGATCGAACCTTTCTCTCTCCTGCTCAGGAAATGTAATTTTAAACCAATTAAAAAGACTCTGAAACCCAAGATTATGGAGATTTAACAGAAAATGCTGTTTATTTAGCTTAAACATGACACACGAAACCACTGCGTAAGCACTTCTCTTAGAGAGTGAGAGAGAAAGAGAGCTCAAACCTGCAATTATATTAATACGTATTACCGTTTAAAATTTTTAATGGCTATTTTTTTAACTGCCAAAACCTATGCTCAATCAAAGCTCACTGTAATTATTAATGTTAATAAAAAAAGTGTGTTGTCCCACTCTCTCCTCTTACACTCTGTGTATTTCTAACCAAGGACAGAAAGTGATGGAATGCATGCAGAACAGGGGTGCAGGGTACATCACACTCAGTGCCCTTATAAGGGCAGCGACATTATGATTAGGTCTTTGCTGACAAGTCACATGAGATATGAGCTGAGCTGGGTTTTCTCAGGATGGTGGTGTCTTAACAGTTTATGGAAGTGGCATAGACCGTTCTGGTGGTTTATTGTTTGGGACTGGTCACAGCTCACACATTGCTGGAATTTCTGCATGTGCTCGACATGTGTGTGGAGACTCAAAGACAGTGTTGTCTCTCATGATGTTGACTTCAGAACTTAATTTATTCTGATTTAAATCAGTTTCTTTGGCAGTGCCATTACAAGATCATTTTTTTATCGAATTCTGCTACAACTGCCAGAAAAATTGTGAGGGATGCATAGAAAAACCCACTAAAGCTGAAGCACAAGGTTTTGATTGGTGTGGCTGTTTCAAGGAGCACAATAAGTGCATGGTCAAATTGCCAGAAGAAAGCCCATTACTACCAAACTTTGTTTGGAGCGATGCAACTATACTTGAACTCTTTTGTCACAACCATAAACGCTACATTTGGAGAGGAGACAGTATGACGGAACACCATTCCAGTGTGAAACACGAAGGTGGGTTAATGTGTGAGGAATTCTAAGAGAAATTAAGAAAATGGCTCTGATACTTTTGGAACAGATAACTTTACTCTACATTTGTAACTTTTTTGGGTACTTTTACTCAAGTATGATATTTCCGTACTCCACTTTCAGTACTTTGGTACTTTAGTACACCAGAAGTTCCTTATGAAGAATAAAGTGAGAGACGGACTTCACCATAACTGCCCAGGGTTAAATGGGTTGAAGTGCATGCCAATGGACATGATTTATCTGCATGGTCTCTGTATAGCCGATTAGCTACGGGTGCAAAAAAGCAAAAGAAATGACCCGTTATTCACTTACAGGTGTTAACGCTGTCTAACAAACTAACCCCAGGCCCCCAAACACTGAGGCCCCTCCATCCTGTAAGCCTCACTCATAAGTCAAAGGCCAGCACATTTATTTATCTCTGCCTCTGTCAGAAAGCAGCTCTGTATCAGATGTCATTGCTGAGGATTTGTTTGTTTTGGTGTAGTTTTATTACAAGCGAAGAGCCTTTTTAGGGAGAAGCCAAGTGAATATTTGCTGAGATATTCATCTTTCTTTCTGCACTTTAACAGAACTGAACTCCAGGAGAGGACCGATGGCAGATGGTTTACGGAGTTGAGGACAATGCAACAGTAAACACTCCATCACAAAAATGCGTGTCTTTACTTTCAAAATGAGACACTTTAAAAATATTAATGAGAATTATTATGACTACTTCTTTGTGATTGGTTGATTAATTTTTTAATATTGAATTAAAAGTGTTTATATTAACACAAAATCAGGAATCAACCATATTTAGTGCTCTAGCTTTGATTGACAATGTTTCTGACAATTGCTTTAGACGCAGCTTTTGGTGTCTAGTGGCTAAAAGTGGTGATGTATTCAATGCCCGTGTTCTTGATGGCCAGTGATGTGGTGATGTCACTGGGTTCATAAGATGCACCGTGATGTATTGTCAATCACAATGTCTCCAGAAGGCTCAGATGGTTCATACTCAGGCTTATTTGTGGTTGCATACCATCTCTACTTTGCTCTGAATCCATATTTGTCACTAGACCCATTTTACTGGGCACCTGCACACATTTCACGTGTGGTGGAAAATGAAGCTAGAGGAATCTGGAGGAGTCGAATCATAAATTGACAAAATCACAAAGTATTAATTTCTAATGCAAAGAGTTAGTGCCTTGTTTGCATAATCTTTGGGCTTGTCAATCAATCTTAAATACATTGCTGATATGGGCTTATCCCAGACATTGACAAATCAAATGGATACATGAGAAAAACATGTACAGAAACACGTAGAGTTTGACAGAGTTTGTTACACTTCAGCATTACGGATTAAAAATGGTTATCATATAATAAAATATTTGTACCTGACAAGAAAATAATTATTGTGACCACAGATGCCTTGTTTTAAAACGTGACTTTTTATCCCCAACATTCTGTGAATAATGGTGATGTTGCAACACAAAATACTCTACATTCCCATTAATTTTTGAGAAGTGTAATAAAAAAATGTTTATTATCCTATTGATTTCTGAGATAGAACAGGGAATACAACTCAAACAGGAAGTTACATGCTGTTTAAATCAAGTAGCGCGCTACTCTTTTTGTCTCCTTAGATCCTTATCTTCCCATCCTCTCCCCATTTCTTCAATGCAGCATGTGTTTAGCTGATAGCATGTCTAATGTTTAAGCTAAATTATGCCGTGTTTTTCTGTTAAATCTTTTTAAACTCTGCTTTCAGAATCTTCCTACTTAGTTTTGAACTGATGTGCAACAAATCAGAATATTTCAAGAGCCAAATAGCCTTGACTTTTAGTCTTTATTCAAAGTTTTATTCAAAGCTTGATATTTCAAGCACCACCTCTTATTTAGACCAATCCTTGGTGCACTTTTTGATATTGACTAACCATTTCAGAAATAATGCAAGATTAATGTCGTCGAATGTTCTTGTCCAATATTCCGGTTTGGAACTTGCCATTCTTGTTTTTGTGGTAAATAAAAATTTTCACAATAACAAATATTTATATTGTTGGAATGGATTTTTTCCTTTTTTTTTACGGGGATTCTCTATCAATTAAATGTTTTAAATCAATACATATGCTTGATTTTAAAAACAAAATTTAAATGAACGGAAAGGATACAGATAAAACACAACCAAAACAAAATTCCTGCGTCAATAAAACACAGAGGACCACACGACCAACACCATGTAAAGAATAAAGGAAGGGTAACTTTAAGAATAATTTCCCACAGTGGTAAGGTTACATTTCTTTTAAAGGGTGTATATTATAGGCATGATATATGTGCTATAGTACTATAGTCAAACGAAGCATAAAATACAGACCGATACAATAAATCAAGACAAAAACAATGGACACTTGTGTTGACCGATACTTGTTTGTAGAGATGTTCAAAGACACTGAGTGAGGATGATGTTCTGATGAGCATGTGTTGAGCACCTGTCAAAAACAAACACTGACTTTGACTTTAAATCAAACTGATCCAAGTGTTCGGTTTGGTACGAGTTCTGTTGTTTCGTCTGACATAAACACCAATCTTGCCTTCAGAGATTGTATGTACAGCCTCACGGGACACACCTGGATCCACAGCTGTAATAGTACTTTTTCCATCTCAGTATAAACAAATAACACCAACCAAGTGAACTCCTGATTAATTCAGTGCAGTATAAGCAAATGCTTTACACATCTTCGAAGGGAATTGGGACTTTAGGATATGTTTAAATGTGATTTAAGGTTGGAAATGTAGATGGGAAAGAAATACTTGCAGCTGGTTTTTGAGTTGCATGTGAGTGTTTTATCACAGAAAAGTCTCCTGCTAACACAGATGTGAAATCTCATGTGCACAGACACTCTCCCTGAGAGAAACTGCAGAGGGCAAAGACTCATGTCGACAGGAATGCTGTGTGAGTTTAATGCTTCTAGAACACAACAGCCATGTGACTCATTTAACGCTGTGCGTGGTTTAAATGCTTGGCAGTGTTTTTCCAGTGTTTTGGCAGAAGTTAGTGTATTGTAAATGGGTAAAAGTGAAGCAAAGCCATCACTGAGATGTTTGACAGCAAACCAGGAATTCTGGAATTCATTCCTTCTCATATGCTGGTGCTTTGTTAACTATTTCGTTCTTATAGTGATGCCTCAACATCTTCATGGGTTGAGGTTCATGTGGAGGTTCTGCCGCAGACTTTAGGATAATGTTGTCATCTGTTACTCTTGAAACATTACGTTCCTTTTTTATAAAGCATTTTTCCTGCAAAAAAAATTGGTTGTGCACGCAAATAAATGCATGTAGGATTTTGCGAATAGAAGTCACATTTTAAAAAGAAAGGTAATCAGGAAACGTCCATAGTTTCATACACAGCAGGATAAACGTATATTGAACACACTAAAGCCATATGTTTTATTACACCAATATTATCCCTTAGAAGGTCGTTTTGAGTGTTTTTACCTCTTTACATTTTGCGCTAAGAAATTTGCTTTTAAACAGTTTTTTTTGTGGCAAAGCTTAGTGTAATTTTTTCATTTTTACAAATTTCTTTCAATACATTACACAATAATTCCACAACAATCTTGAAATTGTACAAAAATAAAACTTAAAGTATTCAATTTTGTAATTTTTTCACTGCAAAAATGGAGATTGAACAGTTTTTATATTTAAAAAAAAAACAAAAAAAAAACAGGCGAACCTCTCCTAAACCTTATACAGTTCCAAGCCCTTTTTGTGCCTGAACTTTAAAAAGTTAATACAACAATTAATTAATAAAAAGTTAATAAGTTTTATCTTTTTTTCTCTCAGATAAAAATGTAATAAATTGTAATATAGCATAAAAAATACTCAGATTTCTGTGCTCATTTTATATACAATAAATGTACATTTAAATATATTTAAAGATTTCTCTGTCATTAATATACACTTTAAATCATACAAATGTCATAATAAAGAGTTTTTTAGAACACTACATTCCAAACATATTACATAACTTCATATAGAACCTCTTTAAAGCACACAATTTCCATATTAAACACCTTTTTAATGCACTGTTTACTTGTTTTTGTAATAATTTTGTCTTTGTAATGTACATTCAGTTTATTTTTGTTGTGAAAAAATGGCACCCATTTATTTACATCTCAGAATGCACTTGACGTCCGTTCCCTACTTAAACGAAACTATGGTTTGTTATTAGGAGATATTGCTGGGCCATTAATAATAACCAAACCAAGGTCAGGGGTCATCAAGTTTAGTCCCGGAAAGGTTCCTCCCTGGAGGTTTCTAGTAAACCTAGCAAGACCTTAACTTGCTGCTTTGGGTGAGTTGTACCTTTTTCTGTTTGTTAGCTGCTTTGAAAATAAATTTACAGTGCTGTTCTGATTCTTTGTTTGATTCCATTGCAGAACTTAAAATGAAATACATGTGTAGGACCTATGGTTTGACATACATGCACCATGATGAGGATATACTGTAATTGTATGAATTTAACACAGAAACTTTTTAAATTGTATAAGCAAACTGTAAGCTGTTTGGTTCCTTGTTTATTTAACCTTTGCTTGCATTCCTGCTTAATGTTAAACCAACATTTTCTCATATATTTCGTTTAACTTTAGAGTCTGAAGAATGCGTAGCTCTCAAAAAAGGCAAACTGGTGCTTTGCATCTCATGGGGTCAGGTTTGGATCAGTCAGCAGCCTCTGATGTACCATGTCTCTGAGCTCTCTGGAGGGTGATTTGAGCTGAGAGCAGAGGGCCGAGTACAAGGGGCTCCAGCAGCTGCTTCTAGTTGTGCTTTTTCTCCACATTTGAACATGTGTATTTCAGCATGCATCCACACAAAGCCTTTCTAAGTGCCATCTGGTTCGGCATGACTGATACTGAGGTGGGATGTTGGGGTCATTTGTTGTGTGTTTGGTAGTTAATCTCATAAAGTTCTCTGGATTCTTCAAGTGATGGCAACATTCCAGAGGTGATCCCACAAGCTGCTGTTTCCAGGCATCAGTCATCTGTGCTTTGGCTTCAAATAATAGTAACCAGTAGTTGGAGAAGGTCTTTTATAATTATCATCCATTCTAATCACATGGACGACTTTTTCCAATCTCTAAATATTGACTTTTACATAAAAAAAAGGTACAAAATTTAATTATTCAGTGTTATCCACAATGTAGATAACTATTACCAATAACTTGATAAAAGTTTGTCTAAAGCGGCATTGACAAGCATAGGGATAGTGGTTAATCTCCATGCTGCCATAGTTCTCCATGAAGTGTCATTTCTTACATTATTCTTGATGAACAAAATCAGGGTTCAAAGGAATGGACCGTTCCATTTTAAACACAGTGTTTCAAATTATTATGGAAATTGCTTATTTAATTTTATACTTTCTTGAGTTTTATTCTTTTACATTTTTGTTCATGAACTTGCACGATGAAAATTAATGTCATTTAATAAAACTCATCGACAATTTGGCAAATCAAAGAAGACGCGTTTAAAAGTTCATTAATAAAGGAAAGAGCGACACCATGTGGAGCTAAGTGTGCACTTTCTTTCTGGCAAAATATAATTGTAACATTTGAAAAAGACTAATAGCTTAAGTTCAGTGTGTGTATAGCTTTGATTGTGTCCTTGAAATTTGCCAAGTCAAAAAGCTATACTTTAAATATGCTGAAGATTTATTCAATTATTATTTTTCTTTTTTGTGAGTACTGCCTGAATATTGGGAAGCTTTACAACACAACTGTACGTGCAAAGGCCATTACAGTACGTGCAAAACAGTCATCCTGGCAGGCTCCACATTACGGGTGTCGATGTATAAAGCAACAAAAACAATAAAATATATATTTGGCAGCTGAATGAAACCTCTTAAAAGCACTTTTAAAAAATGACAGGTTGCCAGATTTTGGTAGCTGCTTTGGAAACAGATTAACAGTGCACACAAACAACTTAAAAATAATGTAATGTTTGAAGTGTGGTTGATTCCATCACAGAAGTTAATATGAAATACAGAGCACCCCTAACTAGACCTTAAACAAGAAGACCCACCACACTGTTAAAAAGGCTTGGCAAACAACATCTTTAGCCTTTTTCATGGTGCTTTAAGTGAAAAAGTATTAAAAATAGTGTGAGAAAGTGAGTTAAAGCTGGTGATGACAGGAATGAAACAGGACTGGAGAGTGTGGGGCCTAAAAGAGGAAAATAAAGGGTTAGTGTTTGGAGAATCTGTCACTTTTTAAATCAAAATTGATAAAATACTGATACGTTGACCATTTACTTATCACAAGAGCTAAAGTTAAACTCCTCCACTGGATGACACCACTCACTCGTGGAGCATGACTTTTTTTTCTGACCATGACTTCGTATTTGGAGGAGCTGATTCTCACCTTCTGATAAGTATGGAACCGCAATGGTTATATACATATTTTTTATTATTTATAAATACGATTTTGAGGACGATTTCTCTGAATTTGACTGCGTTATTGATCATTTTCATAAAATGCTGACATTCACTCAAGACACTGGTTAGGTAACATCCGGTAAATAATAACATTTAATGTAACTTATGCAATAAACAAAAGGTTACTAGCTTTATTTTTTGGTTTGATTTCTCTTTCTATGATCATATTTTCAAACAGTAAATTTCAACCACGTTATGGAATATTGCACTCGTAAATTTGTTTTTATGGATTTATTTAGGGTAATATTATTGTATCAGTATTACATTAGAATTATTTTTCTTTATTTAACGTTGTTTTGTGCTAGCTGGTACAGGTTCATCGCTATTTATTTAATTCCCTTCCCATCATGGCCTCCTTCGTTCTCCACGTCGGCTAAAGGAAGGTCGTTGACGTCTGTGGTCACCTCCCGCAAGGCATTTCGGGCCACTGGACGTTCATTCGCCCAATAATACAAACAACTCACTGGAGAGACTGGTGTCGGTGTTGTAGAACATGGGAAGAACATTTATTTTTGAATTAAAGAGCATTCAAGCTTCATGAATGCTTGCTTTTATCATTTCCGCACTCTTTTGGAAGTGTCAATGTTTGGTTGCGCATGAACTGGGATAAATATCCAGTACGCCTCGTGTCTAGTATAAAAGGATACACAGGTAAGTTAACACATTATTTTCTTTGAATTTAAACGGAAATACTCCATATTATACAATGTAGTGAATGTTAGTGTTTTGCGGTATTCTGGTAAAATGCATGTAATCAAAATTTTTTTTTTTTTACAAGATAAATGTTTTTTTTTCTATCTTGTGGAAAATGTTTTATTAGTATTATAATTTTTTAAATATCGGTGATGTGAGGTCTGGTTCTTTAGCAAGCTGTAAAATTAGTAGAAGGATTTAGTCCCCAATGCAATGGTGGCAAGAACCTGTTTTTAAACCAGGTTGTATTAAGTTAACTATATAGTGATTAAATCTTTGCCTAAAGGTGAATGAAACATTTATATTTTACACTTTATACAGGTTTTCTTACACCATCATGACCCCAGTATCAGTGTTCTTGTCCACCTGGTCACCTGGTTGTTACCTGCTACAGAAAGTCTTCTTATATTGCTAACATGTCCTTCAATCAGTTGAGCATGGAAACAGCATCTCCTAAGGGTGTCATTCTTAACTTGGCAACCTTACATTATATATCCCATCCCTTGTATGACATGAACACATTGTAGCCCTCCCTAAGGAAACATAAAGTGTGGAAAATAAATATTTGTTCACCACTCCCCAGTTAGAATCTACTTATTTTTTTTTTTAAGTGTTGAGTTTCTTTCATTTGTACCCACTAGGCATTCACAGTTGCTAAAATGGGTCACAGCGTCTGTCAGGGCTGATCATGTTGATGGATAAAAGCAAAACTAGCTTTTAAAGGAAATGTGCTTTGGATTTGTCTTGCTTTAAACAGTGGATGTAGTGTCTGTGAAGTCAATCTTATGTTTGTGTAGAGTTTCTGAAGTTAAAGTGTGTCACCACTAGGTAGAAGGGAAATGGGTGGAGCTTTAACATACAGTGTCTATGATGGGCACCTCCAAAGTTCAACCTCCTTGAAACACACATTAAGCTACACACAAAATTCGATGTTTATCATGAGTGTCCCACCAGTTCAGTGTGAACCAATGGTGCAATTTAAAGTAGCTGCACTTGGCTCAGTTGAAGCTAGACAGGTACATCCTGAACAGGGTTTTAACTCAAATGCAGTATTGCTGATTTTACTTTAGATACCCCTGATCTATTGGGTCTTTTCTCAGCCACATGTCATACCTCTTGTCCACCGGACTTTTTGTTTCGTATAACAAATGCAACAGAAATGCAAATCCCTGCCATAAAAGCAAAAAAAATAAATACATTGAAAAGCACAACATGGAACAAAAATGGAGGTTTTGTTATGTTAGTCATAATAACAGCGTCACTTTTTATGACATCACTGACAGGTCATCACTTAGGAAATCATAGACGTGGGGGTTTGTTTATGGCAGTTGTAGCATAGCATAGCAACTAGTCTGTTTAGCATAGCCAATTTCACATTTAGTTATTTGTTACTCATTGTGACATTTATAGCATTTTTAAAAATTGTTTCCAACAGCATTTTTACAAGCCAACATCAAGTTTGTTTGCAATCGTCAGCGATTTAGGTTAAAGAAGTGTGGTTTAAAGATTGTGGTTTAAATATTGGTGCAATGATGCATTCACAACATGCTTTGTGCAAATTTTATTTGATTTTTCTGCTCAATTGTGAAGATTTGGGAGTTGGACACAAACAGTAGCATTCTAAATGTCTTGGACTTTACAAAAAATGAAATGACTTTGTACTCTAAATGACCTTGGGTGCAAAATGTGATGAGTTTTTAACAAAATCAACATTAGATTACCCTCAAGTGGAATATTTGTAACAATTAATGGAGAATAAATATTGAACTGCACAGAGCAAAAGGAAAGTCCTTATTACTAGTCTTCTCAGAATGTACTTTGTTTTGTCCTGAAGAGCCTTTTGTTACCATGATGGGCCTTTGAGACTTAATTTTAGTTGGTGCTTAATTAGGCAACATCACTTCAGCCTGTTAGCGCGACTCATATTTCTATTCACTAAAATGGTTGTCATAGATGCAGCCTTGGGTAAATGGCATGCTGTCTCTAGAAATCCACTGCCAACGCACAGAAAAAAGGCCTGTTTATGCATGTTGGAGTATGATCAAATTACTGATGTAATTACTATGTATTATGTTCTTTTAGAACTTCTTTTGCCAAGCTATACATACGCTATACAAGGTAGAAATGCATAACAATGGGTTCAGGAAATGGCTCTCATATTGGTCCCATGTGTGCTTAAAGATGATGCATTCTTCACTCAAGTTTCAATGATTTCTGTGCTTGCCTCCATGTTCCTTATAATTACACTCACTTAAATTCAAACTGATAAGTAATAGTAACGTTAAAATGGCAACTTAAATAGAAAAATCTATTGCGGTAAAGAACTGAATTGGTTTACTTTGTTCTTTTTTATGGAGGTTCAGTTTTCTGTGTATTAGAATTTTTACATTAAAATAGTTTTGAAGATAATTTACATTTTTTTGAGTTATTAGTTGCTCTGTTTCTGTGTACAAATGATTTGAGAGGGTTGTAACTTTTTGAAAAGCTCAGATTAGACAATTGGGAAGGTTGCAATTGTACATTATCCTCCGATAATCCTTATAGCCAACTCTCGAAGCAGATTTCGACGTAATAGTGTGGTGAAAGTGATTGAATGTTTTGTTCTGTGTAATCAAACATTTTACGCTTGTTTTTTTTTTTATGGAACTGAATCTAATAAAGATGTTGAACCATTTTGAATTCTCAAACTTTTGTGCTAATCGCAGTTAATGGCCCATTTTATTCTGCTAATCAACTAAAAATGTGGTTTCTGGAAGCTTAAGTAAATGGTGCTCAACCTGATGCCTTCATGGGGTTATGACATACCACATCCCTTGACCATAGTCCCATTACATCTCCATTATTAAAGTAAAGGAGCTCTTAGTTCAGCTCCATGTATTAATGTCAGTTTTCCATTGCTGTGGTTTACAGATAAGGCCTGGACCACTGGGTTTAATCCTGCCTACATTTCACACCATTGCACTCAAGAGAATTAAACAGCCTACGATGCCTCGTGCTTAGGTTGGACCTGGGGATCTGTCAAAGCTTAGATGAACATGAAATGAGTCACATGGTTGAGCCCAGTTCCTTGCATTCCTAGGTTTCTCAGCCCATTGAGGAGCCAGAGCGGAACACTATGAAGCTAACAATATCGTCTTTGAGAAGTTGCTCATATATCACTGTGACGCCCTTCCCACACGTCGTGAGTGGATTGGTTAGCAAAGAGAAACCCAGAGATAACATGAAAATTTTGTTGAGAAAGCTAACTGACGGCTTAACAAAGCTTACTCTTTTGTTTGGGTCTATAGATTAGAAACTACAGCCAATACTCTCTATTCGTGTTTAATTTCAGTGTAAAATGCTTATTGTTTGATACTAGTTAACAGTATTCGATACACCTGCATAAAAGTGAATTCAGTGTGTAAATGGAAATGTATTTACCTCATCTATTTGTGACCCTAGGGTATAAATGAGGATTTCTTACAGAGTTTAGAAGTGAAGGATCTCGTCCTTGAACTTCATGGCAGTTTTATGCTAATGACTGGGTTGGGCTCTGCCAGATCTGATAAGTCCTTATGAACAGAACATTCCTGTGCAAACGCTTTTCCATCTAAGGTTTGCAGCCAACATATGCAAGACTACACATTGTTGTCTTTCAAATTTAAAATCTAATTCGCCCAAAAAAATCAATGTTGGTTAATATTTCTACTGTCTTATTCTGAAGTTTATTGTGGTGATCTTTGCCCCTCATCTGCTGTTTAGCCTGCTATAAGCTAGCACCTTTTGTCAAGTGAACTCTGGTCAGTATTGTTTCTCAGAGCTTTTAAGTTGTTAAAAAAAAATTATTCTAAATGTGCACCAACAATGGTTTTTAATCAGCTGTAATCCCCACTCATTTTTATTTGCCTTTACTTTATCTTTCTACCCTAAACCTTATCTGGCTCTCTGTTTCAGTACCGCTCCAGTATGGCAGACAGTATGATGAGTAAAGCGGCTACAATGGAGATTCCTATTAACAGTAATGGGGATTCTAGGAATCTTGGTGAAGATGATGGTTTGGAGCAGGTGAGTGATAATTGGCGATGGTTAAACCATGTTTTAGTCAAGAGTAAATTAATTTTTGAGGCTTTAGATTATGAGCCTTGTCAACCCAACTAAAGGCATCATATTATTTGAATTTTGTGGAATTTTTGTGGCCTGTTTAGGCTAGAGTTTATCTAGCGGTTAGCCCAGTTTGATTAGTTTTGACTGATAGGGCTGAGAAAAACGTTCAAGGTAGCAGGTGATCCAAACAGTGTAGTTTGGGATTATGCTTGTTAAAAATTGTAAGTAATCAAAGAAAGCCTTCGTTAATGAGTAATATTGTTTCAGAGAAATGGTTTAAATTAGTTCTTCATCTTAGTGCTTGGATATACGTTTAGAAATGCAGCTTAGAACAAATTGAATGCTCCTTGTTCATGGAAAAACCTATTGTAAATAAAAGGTGAAGTTGTAATGTTGTCTCAAGGCACACCTCTGTCCGGGAAACTTGGTTGGCAAACACTGTTTTTTTTTTTTCTGACAATTCCTTTTTTATTCAGTAAACAGCATTTTATGTTGTTATTTTGGCCTCCTTTCAAACCTGACATCCATTATAATGGACCTTAGACATGAACATGTTAATTTTGCTTCTAGATAGTTACAGGCAGTCTTGCATTCATCACATAGCTCTACGTTGAATAAACTGATGCCTACTTTACTTGAAGCACTTCACTTTAAAAATAAAAAGTAACCACTATTTTATGGTTTTATTCCCATTTTTTTAAATGTTTAAAAATGATTATTCTTACTGTATTTTATTTTTATGTTGGTATTTTAAATAGAAGTTTTGGCCTGATGCAAAAAAAAAAAAAGCCAAATATATGTTTTTAAAAGTACTGTTTTAACCATTTCTACCATTCTAGCCAAGTCTTATGATACATCAAATAATTTAAAAATTAACTCTGAAACTTTTTTGATCTACAAATACAGATATAATATTTGTATTGTAGTTTTAATAATGAAAAAAACATATTACAGCCATTTTAAAAGGAACACTCTGCTTTTTTGTGAAATTTGGATATTTCATATTTAAGAAATGATCTGTGTGGGTGCAATGCTCAGAATGAATCATTTATCAGCCAAATGTTTCGAATATTTATAGTCTGCTAAACTTTTTGTTGGCCAGTGTAATCTATTTGGATTTCTCTCAAATGGAAAACGCACTGGAGCACTTAACCAGTTATGACTCAGTAGCAACTTGTCAAACACTTTTTGCTTCCTTGGTTCATTACCCTTTTTAAAAGAGTTTTGGGTCTGTGTTTGGTCTAATGCCTTTTGAGAATAACCTTAAAGGGCTATGACGAATCAGTTTCACAGTTTTTGGTAGTGGTTCAGCTAAAGTCAGATGGCACTTTGGCGTCTTTAAATAGATCAGAAGTGTTGTGACAAAATCGATTTGTGTGCTAGTCATTTTCGAGCCTGCAAATGATTCTTCATTGATCTTTCATCTTTGAGGCTTCCATTTTTGGATGTATGATCGATTGAACTAAATTCATCATCACTGGTAGAGTTTGTTTTAAATTTGCTTCATTTTGTATTTGTTTTTCTCTTTGTTGTTTATTTTCTGTTCTTCCCTGATGTCTATACAGGCAGCAAAGATTCAGTGGAGCTTAAGAGAGAAGGTAGGGAGTCCCACAGGCCTCAGGGTGAGAAGAAACACTGGGCAGGATGTGTGTGTTTGTGTGAGAGCTTGCACGTGTTAGTCTTAACATCCATCAGAAATGGATTTAGTCTCTCCTTAACCTTGTTCTAGTGGACTGGATGTTTTTCAAATCTCATACTTCGTTGGCTGGCTTCTCAATCAGAGCTTAGTCATAAGTCATGCACACACACTTAGATTTGAAAAGCATCCCATTGTGTCTCTTTTTGATAATAACTGGCAACTAGCAACGTCTTAGTAGCTATTAACACTGCGTTCAATTAATTTACTTTAACTTTTCTCATAAAATGTGTCTGTTCTGTTGGCAGGACCCTGATAATTCATAATATTTATCGCCAGATGTAGATTAAGACTTCATTGCTTAATATCTAATCAGCTATTCTAACCCTGGGGAAATAATGTGATATAAGATGAACCTGTGCATTGGCTTTTGCCAAATTAGATGTGGTTTAATGGCAGCAATTCCAAAAATTTGGCAGTCATGCAAAATACAAATTATTTTCAATCACATTTATCTTGTTTTTAAAGTATTGTCCAGCTAAGAGCAGGCTAGAGTTTTTAGTCTTTTGATCAGTCCATGTGCAAAGGTTATATCGCCACCTGTTGGACTGGTGTGATCTTGACATTGATTTACAGAAACCAAGACATGCACATGGACTGTCTGTCTTAAACTCTGGATGTTTTGTTGATGTCCCCCATAGGTGTGAGATTTTCAAGCTAAACTGAAAATGAAAAAGAACAAAATCTTAAAAAGAAACAAAATTCTGGAATGTTGTTCGTGTCCACAAATATTGGTCACTGCAAGGAGAAAAACACACAAATTACAAATGGAAAAAGCTTTCTTAAGCTGAATGTTTTATGTAAAAGGAAATATTCTATCATCCCGCCATGTTCCTGATTCGGCAGCAGAACTTTTAGTATTTGCATAAAGTGGTTTGAAAATGTTTTTTTTCTCCTAATAATTGCGTCCTTGACCTTTGCAAAGGTGCTATATAAATTATTATTAAGAGTTTTTATAATTTATACCTTATTTGTCTTAGTGAACACAACATTTTTAGTGTTGAGTTGTAACAGTGGAAAATTAAACATCTTTTGTGATCTCATGTGAACGTGACCTGAAAATGGAAACACTTTGAACTGCTTGGGGCAAGCTTTGGCTTAAGTTCTTTGACTACATCAAGGAAATGCTTGGAATGTTTAGAGTTGCTTTCATGGAAAGGGAAATTTCTCAGACAAAATTGTTATTGATTCTGGGACTAATTTGGTACTAACTCTAACAGTTCACTGCATTTGCCAATGTTTGTGCAGCTTTGGCTCACTTCATGAACAGGAATGTTGCTTGTTATAATGCATTCCTTAGAGGTCTTTCTCTTTCCATCTCTGTAGGACTTGCGACAGGTCATGGTGTCTGGACCCAATCTAAACGAGACTGGCATTGTATCGGGGGGCTACGGAGGTACTACAGAAGGCATCATTCCAACTAGCTCCATCAAAGGTATTACTTTATCTACTTTCAACGCCAGCTACTGCTTCTTGTGTGCTAGAAACCTTGGGAAGGGAAATCCAGAGTCAACTGGGTGCGGGTTTTAACATATGCCTCAAATTCTACATTAACAATATTCCCTGTGGAAATTCAAATTGCATGTGATTTGCATACTTTCCATCCAACCCAATCAGTGCAATCCGTTGGAGATCTGTCATTTGTATGGGTAGTTTGTGAGTCATGGTTAATGGTTTTAAAGTTTGACATTAACCAGAGTTAAAAGCCCCAAAGTGCTTTGAAAAATTTGGTTAAATCTGTTTACTAATGGTTTATTTCATTCGACTTTTAGAAAGATCAGATTGTCTTGCCATGAAAGATGATCATCCTGGGTCCTTGGTATAAGTGTAAATCAATTTCCTTCTGTTTCATTGAGGACTGTCTGTATCTTTTACCGTTCTGTAGGCCCTGCCGTCCGTTTTAACCCTGACTTTCTGGGCAACAGACGCATTCCAAATGAAGGGCAAGGTTGTTCGTCTATCACGTGTTCATCGTTGTTTTACAACCTTCCTGTCGTTCCTAAAATTATCCTCTCTTTTTTCTGGGGTGTATTTAAATTCTGTTTTTCTGGCTTTACTTGTGGGCTCCATTTCTCTTCATGTCCCTAAACATCCTCTCCAATCAAAATTTGGTTTTCTTAATTTTATATTGGCATAAATTTCTTATATACAATATATATTTTGGTTTTGTACTGTCTACTTCTAAATGAGACAACTTCAGAGTAAAGAAGGCAAAACCAATTAGATTTGCTCATGGCAGAGACATTCTTATATGTATGACATCACTCCAGAAACGTATTTGGGGACCTTTCAGTGCCACAGCATCTTTGCAGGACATTTATTTAGGTGGTATCTCCTGTCTTTGAACTGATTTCGTTTTTAATCTGTTTATGAGCAGAAACTTCTGATAAGAGATTTATAAAGCAGCTGTGTTGCATCATTTGTATTTATCTGTTGCACCAGAGATGTCTAAATGGTGGTTGTGTTCTTTCTCACCTTTTTCCTTTCCTTGTACCTTCACATTCATGCCCACACACAATGTCACTTTTTAATAAAAAAATATACATTTAATAAAATCTAGCACCTGCAACATGTTCCCAACTACCACATATTCTTCCAAATCATCCATTGAAATGGCCCCCTGTGACCTACCATGTATCGCAGTGCAATGTTTCTTGCAATGCAAGTTGCTTTGTCTAAAAGCATTTACCAAATTTATAAATGTTAATGTTCCCCGTTGTTTCCCTTCCTGTGAATCGCCTACAAAGCCTCATACGTAAACCTAATGGTTCTGAACAATCAACAAATGAATGACTCCTGGTAGTTTTTACATTTTATAAGCAAACAAACATTTTATTGGTGAGCATACTGTGTAACGTTAATATTTTTAGGCTAATATTAGCTCATTATTCCTATTAAACTGGCATTTTGGAAAATTTATTATTTGATTTTTTATATTATTAATTTTAACTTCTTCTGTATGGACATTGGACGAAGTACTTTGAAAAGGAAGGTTTTCTAAATTGAAAACCTTTATTATTGACAAATTACTTGCATTTGTGGGTCTCTATGGTTGAGCTGGAGACCATCTTAGCTCTCAAAGTATGGTTTAAGTCTTATCTAGGAATGATTGACTACACATCTCTTCATCTTAGCCCTTCTCCTTCATTCAAAGAGCGATTGGGACACCCCTTTACCTCACATGCTAGGAGATGAATTGGAAATGTTTAATGGCATCCAGGTACTCTCTGGCTAAAGAAGCTCCCTGTTCAGGAGATAACATTCAGTTACTTCCTCTCATATGTTTCAAACACGATTCTGTATTCTCTATGTTTCCCAATCATAATCACAATATACTTATGAATTATTGTTAAGGTTATTTACTAGCTGTAAGGCTAGAGACTGACTTTAAGTGTTTTGTATATCAGGGTCCAATATGCAACACTCCAGTAACGATCCTTCTATTATGGCAGAAGAGGCCACTAGGGGCATAGCTGTGGAGAAATTTGACATAGTGAAGAAATGGGGTCTGAACACCTACAAGGTTTGTCACTTCTGAACTTGTAGTATGTTCTTCACTCTTGGCAATAAATCAACTATGATCTTTCATTTCTTCAGTGCACCAAACAAATGCTCTCGGAGAGGTTTGGCCGGGGTTCACGTACGGTGGATTTGGAGCTGGAGGCTCAGATTGAGGTTCTGCGTGAAACCAAGCGGAAATACGAGAGTGTGCTAAATTTAGCACAAGCGCTAACCAATCACTTTTACAGCATGGTACAGACACAGCACGCCCTTGGAGATACTTTTGCAGACCTCAGTCAGAAGTCTCCTGAACTTCGGGTAAATGAGCTTGATCTTCTAGTTTTTCCTTTTTGAACTTCTCATAAAGATCTATTAACTAAACGTTTTTAATATACATTGTAATATTGCGTTGTGTGATGGATCTCAGGGGATGGTTACTGCAATATTTGAAACGTTTTTGATTTGTAAAACCAGGGTAATTAATTTCTATTTTAAGTGAATAATAACCCTGCTCACCTTAACAACTGTGGTCATGTGATTTCTAATGTAGTGACGTAAGCATCTGTCCTGACTGTTATTGTCTGAGTACACACTCACACATTACTTTCTTGGCCCACATGCTTGGCATGTAAAGTATGGTTCTTGATGGAACCTTGGTTGCTTTGTGTAGCAAGCAATTTACAATAGGCATTTTATAAATTCCATAGATCCTTTGCAAATAGAAAACTATTAATTCAGAATTGTACACCATTTTTGTGCCTAGTTTTTAGGCTTTTTTTTTTTCATTTAAACGTAGTATCTAATTTACTGCTCAGTATTTTTGGTAATCGTGGCATTGTTTTTGTGCAGGATGAGTTTGGATACAATGCAGAAACACAGAAGTTGCTGTGCAAGAACGGGGAAACTCTGCTTGGTGCCATCAATTTTTTTGTGTCCAGCATCAACACGCTTGTGAACAAAACAATGGAGGACACCCTGATGACAATCAAGATGTATGAGAATGCCAGGTAAAAGCAACCGTTGCAAAACAAAGGACTGCTTCGATTCTTGAAGGAACAACTGTTAACACTTGGCGTACACCTTTCAGCATAGCTTAGTATTTTTGTTGTGGTTTAGAAAAGATCCTTGAATCTGTTTGGTTCAGTAGCATTTAAGAGTTGTAACATTTTATTTGTGAGTTTTTCTAGGTACATTAATCAATACACATTACACAGCATGAAAACCGTAAGAAAGTTAAACAATCCCAATTAAACAAACCACCACAAACCAAATGTGGGGGAAATTGTGAAAGAATTGTGTTCAGAATTTCTGAACCAAAATTTTTACACAGAAGTTGAGCTTTTGAGTGTAAAAGTGATGAAAAGAGCAGATTGGATCTACAAGTGAATCTAACCACCAAACGGTAACAATTTTCTAGCTGATCTACGTAAACTTGGTGCTAGTCAAGTTGGTGGTTGCTTAGCTAGGGACTAAAATCAAGCCCTGTGTGGTCATTGGGCATACAGCGCCATCTGTTGTTCTTAATATGTGATGTAACTTTTGAAGAGTCACGTTTAAAAAGCTTAAAAAGCCATCGCCTGATATTGACAACCGCTCAACAGATTCCAAACAAACTGGAAATCTGAAAATGTTCCTTTAAAGAAATGCTGCAGGAAATTCTTTGTTGGGTCGCAAAGCAAGAATTGAGCTAATGATATTATAAAAGGCCTTTAACGGTGTTGATCTGACATCCTGTAGGCTTGAGTTTGATGCGTACAGAGCAGATCTGGAGGAGTTGAACATGGGCCCACGGGATGCTGTTACTATGGCTCGTATCGAGGCTGCACAGGAGCAGTACCAGATCCACAAGGACAAATATGAACGTCTTCGCAATGATGTCACCATCAAGCTCAAGTTCCTGGAAGAAAATAAGGTACATCATCATTTGTGGAGCTTCTTCAATATCTTCCTTTTTCATTCTGACACTTTCCCTTTGTTCACAGATCAAAGTGATGCACAAACAGCTTTTACTGTTCCATAATGCCATCTCTGCTTACTTTGCTGGAAACCAGCAGCAGTTGGAACAGACCCTTAAGCAGTTCAACATTAAACTGAAGCCACCAGGGTCTGACAAGCCCTCTTGGCTGGAGGAACAGTGAAGATGCACCCCTTGTTTTCTCTTCCTTGTACATAGCGTTTGGAAATTCTACCAGAAATGGAGACTTCGTCAAAGGCTCTTTCAATCTAACACTATACACTTCTCTTCCTTGATTCTACTCTTCCTCATTCTATTTTTACTACAAGACTGTTTGAACTCCAAGCAACTGAATCATTGCCTCTGGTACCATATGTAACCAATCACAAATGCTCCAATCAAATGTCAGTTCTGGTACATATTCAAGCAGCATCATCACGTCGTTGAGTACCATTACTCTGAAACAATCTTCTACTTTTAAGTCAGAAAATCCGACTAGTCACTGTCTTCAAGTGATGGCATTAAAAGGAACTTTTTCCTGTTGGGTTACTTTACCAAACATTCTATTTAATTTTCTATTGTAGAATCCATCACTCAGCATTCAGCTTTTTTATATACTTTGAATTAACTTGTTCTGATTTGATGTGGTGTGATTTTTTTTTTCCCCCCGAATGAAGGATAGAATTTGGGCACAAAGATTCCTATTTACAGGAATAGAATTAAAAGCAAATGTTTATACTTTACTATAATGTCTAGGATAGCTTACGTCATTCACATGAATTGATGGTTATGTTTTTACAACATGGATCAGGGATTTAAGATCCGTTAACTGCCTTTTCATGTAAACGTGCACTGCAGTGTTCTTTGGCTTTGACCGATTTAACCGCTATGCTCATAGATTTATGTTTTGCATTGTTTTTATTTTCATCCCGATTTAATTATCTGTACTACCCTGCCAAAAAGTGCTTGCTCTTATTATGTTTCCTGGTCCTTGCTTTAAGGCAAGTCCCTGAACAACAACCCCTTGCCATAATCCCTCTCCACGAGCTTCACGATTTGCTCTGTGTCAGACAACCAAACCCAATCAGATTCCCAGAAGGAGAAGTGTGATTTGCCACTCCAGAGAACACCTCTTTATAGCCTTCTACAGATGATTGGTGGCACACTTTTTACCTCAGTATCTGACGCTTTGCATTGTACTTGGTGATGTGTAATTTGACGCAGCTTCTCATTCCTGGAATCCTATTTCTTTGAAGCTCTCTATGCACTGTTCTTGAGCTAATCTGTAGACTACATAAAGAGGTCTCGAACGATTGGCTACAAAAGCTTCTTGACCCTGCACTGCCATTTTACCTGCTCTACCAGTTTGCGGTGTTCCCACGCACTTCCACTTTGTTATAATACAATCGATGTTGGCTTCTGTGCTTGAAGTTGTACATCCGTGACCACAGAAAAGATTTGAAGATAAAAATAAAAGTGGATTATTTTTCCATTTAGTAGATTCCAGTAATGGAATTATTCAGACACTATTGTAGAAAATTTCAAAACTACTTGATTATAAATTGATTGAAAATTATTCTTTTTTTTTGTTGTTGTTAATCTTTCAATGAACATTATTGCTTGTCCTTTGGATAACTTTCTATTGACACAAAAGAGTGAATTAACTAATTGTTGAACTAATGTCCGGCACTTTTGAACATTGCACTCTTTCTAAGCTTGAGATGAAGCAATACTGGACATGTTTTTAAAGAGTATATTTTTCACGTATTTCTGTATTGACTCTTCCCTGTTTTTGCTTCGCCAAATTTGATGAAAGTAGTTTTGAGGCATTGTGGTTCACTCCGGTTAAGTGCTTGTGTGTAACACTATGAAGATATAAAGTAAAGAATACTTTTTTTTTAAACTTCAGATGCTACTCTCAAAAATCAGATGTTTATTTATACTTTACCAACTGTCAGAAACAAATATTAAATGCTGATTGGTTTGTTTTGAGAAGAGTGAATGAATGGATCAATGAATTCGACAATTTGTTCTAGATTTAGAAAGACTAAAACACTGCAGTAGTTAGCTCCTAGTGGATGTTTTTTTTTTAGATCAGATAACAAAACATAAGTAAATTTTTTTACTGATCATGACCGAAGTGTTTGTATTGTGACATTGAGTTTTTAATCTTTAATTAGATCTATGAACAGCTGAATTAAAGAAAAGATTATTAATCCATATTTATATGTTATAATAGATGTGAACTCTGGTGTGCAAATGAATGAGTGTGTGTACATATCTATGTAAAGAAAGTCCGGCTTTGAAAAAGCAAGCCATGATGTTTGTCCAATACTCCTTGCTTTGATCAAAGTTGGAACAACAAACAAAAACCCACCACATAAAAGTTTGCAAAAATAATATTTGTGTCGTCATGGTCCATTTTATATTGTTGTTTTATTTCCACCAGGTAGTCTCCTCCATTGAATATTGAAGCTCGAATGATCAAGAACCCGAGTATGTTGAGCTACAGGCTTGTGTATGTTTAGTCAATAGTATTGTGCCTATAAATATGTACTTCTTTTTTTCGTTAAAACAGATTATGTTAGAAAAATCCAACCTTTATTGTTGAATGTAACAAAAGAAAAGGAAGGTGGCGTGATGCGTGTAATCTAAACAATCTAAACATTTTGTTAACCGTGTTGCTGAAAACGGAAAAAAAAGTTACTTAACATACCGCTCGTTAAATGTAACTATTTTGACCCTTTCTGTAATTATTTGCCGTTATCAATTACAATATTTATTTCATATTTTATATGAAAAAGCAAATACAGTACATTTCACACTATTAGTAGAACGTTTTCGGTGTGTGCTCTGCGCATGCGCGTGAATTCTCTAATATATAAAATTGATAAGCGCGTGTTGGTTAACCCAAAGCTACACCTCACTAAATTATAAGTATCGACTGCGTTTTTCCTTCTTGAAATGTGTTTGTAAAGTTTTTTTTATTTTTTAAGTAGGAAGATATGAAAGGTGTGCAGAGCAGGTGAAGGGAAGAGCGACGCGTGGTCAGTGGGCGTGGTCAGTGGCTTTCATTAAGGGCTTGTGCTTGAAGGTGATGGCGTTTGACATGTGGAGTGCCTGTGGTCTGCAATGAACGGCAGTTAAGCTGGAGTTTATCACAAGTAACCTAGTTTTACATATCGGTCTGTTCGTACATCCTAAATGTTTTTAGTTTTCTGCTACTTAAAGTCGATTTATGGTTTCATTTTTGTATGGCAATAGGTAATGTGGACTGGGTAAAGGTGTTGCAGACATTTCTTTAGGATGTTCTGAATTGCGTCTCACAGGTAGGTCCTTTATAAGATAAGCATAAATGTATGTGTTCCTTTTTAATTAAAAAATATTTCTTTATTTTTAAAAATTTGTATGAAAAGTATTTTATCTGTTCCTTAAAGGGTGTTTTATGCAAAATAGGCTTCATGCTTCTGTTTAACTACCTGCTGACGCACCTAGGCAAATTGATGTTGTAAAATAATATCTTACTGTGGGTTTGTTCACACAAGTGACTATACAAAAAGTTTTACATTTTATCATTAAAATACCAGTGCTCCCTTCATTTTAAACATGGTTGCATCTGCTATATCTGGAAGAATTCTAAAGTTGGGTGAATGGTGTAATCCAATTTGGGGTTTTTTGTACGTATTTCATCTTCTGACTTTGAAATTCTCATGAGCTTATATGTTTACATATTTTGTAGCACAATCCAAAATTCTGAACAAAACTTGTGTTATTACTGTAGGTGTGGTTTTTTTTTAACACTATAGTTGTACTATTAGCTAAATATGGTTTTGGTTCAACAACATTCCACCCATCACCTAATGAATTTATGTTAATTTTGTTATTTCCATCAGAACCACCTGTGGAACTGCATTTTAGTCATTGGATGTTGACTTTGTGTCCACCAATGGCTGGTGTGTCGGTTGTAGCCACAGCATCTCTACCACCTTGTCCAGTTGAACTCTCCAAATGCTTTCAGAATGATTCTTCGCCCTTCACGTGTTCCACCCAGACACCTTCTGTCAACCCTCCTCCTCCTCCCCCCCCACCACCACCACTACCACTGCCACCCCCTCCGCCCCCACCTCCATCGTTTGGGGACCCCTTCGCCCAGACTGTTCAAAGGCGCTCCAGAATGCGCAACTTTAACTGGGATGCCATCCCCAGGCATAGTGTTTTGGGGAAGCGCAATGTTTGGACAGCGCATCGCAACCTTGAGAACTTTAAGCTGGACACCAAGCGGATGGAGGAGCTTTTCAGTCATGATGAACACCAATGTGTGCTCCGTAAAGGTGGGACTGTTCGGAAAAGTGTGTGGGGTCTTACCCAAGTAACAGCAGAAACAGCCAGTGTAAGTGTTAAGATACAGATTTTATTTTTAGTACTTGTCACCAATTCAGTAAATGTGTGCTTTAGAAGTTGTGTGGACGGCCACAATGTGAACCTTATAAACAAAAAATTGTAACAAGGTTGTCTACATTTTTCAAATTTCATTTTCTTTTTTTTGTTGGAATATGTCCATTGCTGAAACAAGCTAATGTTAGCATCTTAGCCATTCAGCAGTCGTCCTTTTATGGAGACTTTGTAATTTGGTAAAGTAATAACATTATAGCTGTGCTCTTGTGTTACCTGTGGTTTCTTTGAACACAGGTTTGAACATTTCAACTCTAGATTTTGTGCCCAAAATTAGTTCCAAATTGCAGACCAAGTGTCGATTGAAAGTGCAGCTCAAGAGCAAGTATAGTTGAATTTGATGTAGTGGTTCATCTCTTCTAAGCGGCCTTCAAAAAAACAAATCTGTTCCTCATTTGAGTCTCGCCATTCTAATATTTATTGTAATTCTCTGAAGACAATTCATGGTCTGTATCAAAGATTTTTTTTTTTGTTTATTCGGGTTTACTTTGACTACATGAAAAGGATCCCATAAATGGATTGATCAATATTTGTTCAATATACTTCAGTTTCTAAAAATCGGATAGCCCTTAAAGTACAAAGTCGGTAAAGTACTAAAGTCAAATGGCTATATTCCATTGATCAATAACAGTTTTTAAATGATCCAGAGTTACTGCTGATCCTGCTCTAAGAGGCTGGCCACCGCTGCTTAAGTAACATTTGTGTATTAGTGGATTTATTTGCCAAAGATGACTTGGCAATCTGACACGGTCTCATTTACAAAGTTAAGATGTTTTAAAGTAAACTGTGCTTGTGTAATGATCAATTCAGCAACTCACTTTATCTTATAATTCGCTTTTATGACATACAATTTCTCTGTTTGTTGTTTGACATTTGTTTAAAGGAATTTTCTTATTGTGATTACCGTAAGTTAAATGTTTAGTCATGGCTACAAAAGTTGTAATATGTTTGATATTTTGAACACTTTCTTAAATAAACCATATATTTTCGTAGGTATCAATTCTCAACTCTAAGAAAAGTATGAATATTGGGATTTTACTGAAGCAATTCAAAAGGTAAAGTACAAAAAAATAGTTTCACAAAGTTTTTTTTTGTATGTATATAAAAAACTATGTTTGACTCAAATAAACCATATTGGGTTTTTGATTACAGGACCCCGAAGGACATCGTGGAGGCTGTCAGGCATGGTAACCTGTGCTTTGCTTTAGGAAAACTAAGGGAGCTCAGCAAGCTGTTGCCTGATGACAATGAGGTAATGTGAGGTTGTGTATACAAGGATCTTCTGAAAATCTGATTTAACAATCTTATATTCCAGACAAAGAAGTTGCTGTCATTCAGTGGAGATTTAACTTTGCTGAATGAAGCCGACCGGTTCATGGTGATGCTGCTTCAAGTGCCAGGGTGAGGTGTATTTGTGTGTCTGTTTTTTTTTTTTGTTTGTTTTTTTTTTTTTTTAAACAAGTCTTGTAAAAAGGTTTTTTCTTGTCATATTTTCAGGTATAAATTAAGAATAAAGAGTTTGCTTCTGAGAGAGGAATTTTTCCCCTTCATAGAAGAGATTAAGCACTCCATTGCTGTCCTGATTACTGCTGCTAATGGTAATTCTGTTCTTTTTTTTCTAAATTTAGAACATAGTTGGTGAATGTATCTGACCACCCCTCCCTCACCTGATTTAGACCATTTGCCCAACAACAACAAAGTTATCAGGACGTATATTCTGCATCTATTATCACAAAATTAAACCAGGGAACTGTTCATGAAGAAAGGTAGTAATCTTGCATTTTGTATTATATTTGTCCCCTAAGAATCTGCAAGATTTGGGTTAATCAATGTTAACAAATAGACTCATGAGAATATACACAAAGCAAATAGGGACTAGACAACTTTTAAGCGTGACAACTGACTAGACCTATGAAGTCTATAAGAACGTGCGCAAAGAGGCTGGAAGAGAAAAACAAACAAAAGAGACCTAAGCAGAAACACGGAGACGAGGGAAACTCCTGACATGTGAAATTTCTTAGGGCACACGGGAGAATTCCTCACAGCACAGTTCCTCCCACCTCATGGAGTTTAAATAATCATGAAAGGGGCTAATCAATGATTTCTAGGTCCGAAAATGTATTGTATTGCTATGCTATACGCCATCTATCTGTTCAAGAATGCACATGTACAGCCGCATCTTAGGTTTACCAATGAACATCTGAATTATTCAGAACTGGGTGAAAGTGTTTTGGTCAGATGTCACTGAAATCCAGCTGATTGGTCGCAGTGTTTGAGGAAAACGTGCCTATGAGTCCAACCTTACAAAAATTTACATTAGTTGTACAGTACAGTTGTGCTGTTTTGAAGGGATGATTGATGTGGTCATTTCTCTCCAATTGTGCATTTACCAGATTTTTTTTTAATTCTGTCCATCACCGTGGAAATAGCTCTACCATTAACTTTTTTGACCTGTAATTTTTTTAATGCAAAAATATAAAATCAGCACTGTAAAAGGCTAAGTATTAGAAAATATATTCTTATTGACCTCAAATTAATCATTCATTATCAGAGCTGCTTGCATGTGATGACCTACATTCAATAATCAGACTGGTGCTGAAGGCTGGAAACTACATGAATGCAGTGAGTATAACGTGGTCTGTTTTCTTTGTTCGAACTGCTCTCTTTCTGCTAATGGAGTGTCGTTGGAGCAGATAACGGACTCTGGATGAATCTTGTTTTAGGGTGGATATGCAGGTAGTGCTATCGGCTTCAGGATGGCGTCTTTACTCAAACTGGTCGACACTAAAGCAAATAAACCTGGCATGAACCTGATGCATTATGTCTCAATGGTAGTTTTACTTTTGAACAGCTATTTTTTTTATGTCCTTCAATTTTTTTTTTCTAAATGCATTGAGGGATTGTTTTCAGCAAGCCCAGCAGATTGATGAATCTCTGTTACGCTTCACCGTGCAGCTTCAACACATTGGGATAGCGGCAAGGTAGGAAAA
Organism: Danionella cerebrum; assembly: GCA_007224835.1. Taxonomy (NCBI): domain Eukaryota; kingdom Metazoa; phylum Chordata; class Actinopteri; order Cypriniformes; family Danionidae; genus Danionella; species Danionella cerebrum. The sequence goes on from SRMA01025082.1 coordinate 442,266, forward strand.
ATTACTTTTTTGTCAGTTATCTAGACATTAGATAAAACAAGCACTCAATTCATTTCAGAATCCAAAAGCAGGAGGTGGAGATTGACTTTCAAAGGGAGTTTGCGAAAATTGGGGAGGCAAAGGTGGATGTCAGCAAACAGCCTGACCTGCATCACCAGATGGAAGCGTTTCTTCGTGTAAGCTATTTGATTTTTCTTCAAATTATAGTCTGATTTCTATTCAGTAATGAGAAAGTCTTGAGTCAACCATTATCTGGGAATAATCCATTTTGTAGATGGCAGATGTTCGCCTCACAGATGTGGAGATCTCTCTTCAGGAACTTAACTCCATCAGCACTTCAGTGGCAGAGTACTTCTGTGAAGACCCAGCCACATTTAGGCTCGAGGAGTGTTGCTCTATCTTTCATTCCTTCTGTGAGAGGTTTGAGAGAGCTACCCGGGTAAAATGAGATTCTTTAAATCATAGAACATGAAAAACCTTGACGGTTGAAATGGGTTTGGGTTTTCTCCAGGAAAATCATGAGCGGGAGGTTGCAGAGACTCGCAAGACACAGCAGAGGGAAAGGGAAAAGCTGACCAGAAGAGCCAAACGCCGGTCCATTGGCTCCTGTTCCGATAAAGATGTGAAAACTGATGCCTCTAGTCTAGAATCGGTCTTGACCAGTTTCCTTAACCAACGTCCCACACGCAGAAGACCCGGTGTTCTCACGAAGTCTGCAATGTGCTCTATGAGGAACATTCTCCCACAGGTTGAGAAGCAGGAGGTCAACAAGGATCTGGATAGTCCCGTGGAAAGCAAGGAGGAGAATCCTGAGTTTTCAAGAGTCCATGAGACTGAAGGAATATTGAAAGATGTTCCACCTTGCGAAGTTAGTGAAGTGCAGCGGGCACGTGCTGCATCCAAAAGAGGACAATGCATTGATGACGAACCTGTTCCTGAGGGAGATGTAGGGTCTAGCAGCACCTCGGTCAAAGATGGGTTTGCACTCGGTGGAGTGGTGGATAACGGAGCAGAGACTAAAGTGATGGAAAAAGTTGGCAAACAATCGAAGGAAGCCGATGAGAAAGTAGAGGAAGCAGATAATATTACTGAGCTCTCTGGAAAGACCTTACGATTTCAGGAATCTAGCCTCAATGGAACCACAACCCCTGATCGTTTCCGTGGCCATGGTGTCTCCACATCCACCCCTCGACAGAAGGATGTGAAAGAGGTGGATCTTGCATTGCAGAATGGACTGGGAGGCTTGGGCTCTCCATGGACCATTCTCAGTCCCCGGTTGTCTCCACATAATACATCTCAACGCAGACACTCTTTCTCCATCTCCAGGATAGACATTCTTGATGATGGGGTGTGGGCCTTACCTGACACACCAGTCAAGCAACCGTTGCCCAATAAATCCCATGTCGTCTCCTTGTCTGACTGCACTACAAAGCCAAATCATGCTCACGGAAGGTCTGCATCGCTTCCTGATGAAAAAGAGATGGCACCTAACTTCCGACTGGGACAGATGTTTCAGAGATGCATTGGACAGGAACTTCCTCCAGATAAGAGACCGGAAGGCTCAGGACTTGTGTCTTTCTTTCGCCGCTTTGGGGAGAGAACCCGGGCTGGAACAGTTGGTTAGGATATTTATTAATGTTTTAACTTATTTTTTACTCTCCCAAAATGTAGACAAACAGGAACTTGTCCTACAACCCTCTTGGTGTAGTTTTGCAGAGCACAAGACGTCAAAGTGAACGTTTTTATAATTTACTGGTTTTTAGTTCAGCATTGTTATTCCTAACAAGCTGATTTTATTGGTTCACAGCTCTGAGCTTTCAGGACTAGTTTTAGTTTAGTTTTTTTTTCTTTAGGTCCTTGCTTGTCTGTCAAATTTTTATGTAATAAAGTGTGGATTCCACCTTTAAATTCTCTAGCATCTTGTCTTTCATCTTTTTAAAGTTGAATGGCTAATGGCATGAAGAAATACTAGTCTGGTTAAAGTCAGGATTGTATGGCAATCCTGGTCAGATTTTGGATTAGGTGGCCGTGTTAAAACATGCGCAGTATCTCTATTTTTTAATATATATTAATAAGGCAAGTGTGTCAACAGCCTTGTGTCCTGCTGTTTCAGTTTTATACACTTTCTATGCTGGTTCATCAAGATAAAAATGGAAATAAGGAGAATGTGCCATGTTGTCTAGGCGATGGTGTGTGTTTACAGTGTGATCTCACTTGGCTGGTGTCTCAGTGAAATAAAACCCCTTAGAAAAAACTTGAACAGAGTCTTCTTTCATACAATCCTTTTGCTCTCAGAAAGCGTGTTTTTGTTCTGAAGCTTTTAAAGTATTCGATTTATTTTGACTTTTAGAGGCAACATAAATCTCTTGGTCCTTTAGTGTGCATCACATAAAATATGTAATATGAAAGTTGAAGAATTTCCTTCCGTGCGAATTAAAGCATAGTGATGTATTTAAAAAAAAAAGAGGCGAAGCCAAGGAAAACTAGCAAAAGGAAACGGACAGGAATGCTTTTTGAAGAAAGTTCACCGGATTTACAACTAACTGGATATTGACGTGTGAAGTAAGTACCTTTTAAAATCATCTTTAATGTTACTATGCCGTTTTGTTTAACGTTACTTCCATTTTGTCTAGTTGTAGTTTGTACTTGTTTGCAATGAATGTCGACAGAGGCTTCAAAGTGTTCGTAAATGTTCTCGACACTTAAACAAAAAGACTAAACTGTGATAAAGTTGTTCAAATGATATATAACGCCTTTTGTTTACGGTTTTATTCGAAAACCGTAAGGTGGTTGTCTGCGTCAAGGATTTGTGATGTCAAAAGTGACCAGTAGATGCCGCTGTGGGATAGAAGAGAATGATCATTTAACAAAGTGATGGGTTCAGTTAAAATGATGTTTCTCTTCACATTTAAAAAAAAACTCCAGTTTTGTTAAGTTGAAACATTGACTCATCATGCATGTTTTGCTCTAGGGTGGTTGAATGATGTCTAATTCGTGTTAATTGGTGAACGAGGCAACATGTGGTAAGTTTATTTGTTTGTTGTTTTTGTCTCAAAATATATTTTTCATAACTATAAAATCCAGTAAATGTACAATGAAGGTACATAGGATTGTAAAAAAATCTTATTTTTTAATCATGTGTATATACATTCACATTTAATTTATGCATTTATAGCATCCTAAGCAATTTGTAACAAAGGGTCAGTTAATAATAAGCTTTTTACAGAACAATGAATTTCTTTACGCAAAATTGTTAAGTCAATCCCAAGACCCAATGCAACTCAAATTCACATTTCTAACAGTCTGCAGCGTGAATCATAAATGCAGTAATAAACAGCCTGCCACTGTTGCCCACAGTATGAAATGCACTCCTACAAAAAAACAATTTTATGTTCCACCATAAAATGACAGTATACATCTGGTTGTATAGTGCAGCAAACTTTTGACACTTGACCTATAAAACAGTTTGTTGCTGAGAACAGTCATTTGCTGTCATTTATCTATTCACATTTAACAAACTCAACAATTGGATATCTAGAAATGGGTGTTTTCCTTCCTAGATTATTGAATAAAAATGTGTATTTGTTTAAATGATCAAACTAAAACATGTAAAACATAGTTTATTCTATATACAATGGTTTTCCATCTGCTGATTTAGAACATTTCCACAGAAATAAAGGTTCATCAATTTAATTTCAGGTTATTTTCAACAACAAGAGACAGATTAGCAACGAAAAATCCTCAGAAAAAATATTGGGATTGTCCAGCATGATGTGATTTCATCAGCACCCGAGGCTTTCGGAGAAGCACTGCATTGATGCTTTTATTTAAGTGCACAGAACACATCATCACTGTGCTGAGTGCTGGCTTTGTGGTGCAGTCAGAAGCAATCTACAATATATGTCCTGGAGGACTGTGCTCTTCCTGTATGCTGAGAGAGAGGGAGGGGGGAACAGGGCAGACTGCCATCTGGGTTCTGCTGCACTGGATGCAGTCTCCATGGTAACACTGCTCTCTCATGCAATCAAATCAAAGAATACAATAAGGCCACACCCTTTACTCTCAGTAAAGATGCTGTTGTTGGTTGTATCATGAAGACACACCCCTTTTTGTTCATCTCCACCACTTGTTTCATTAGTGATTTAATTGATTCGTAGTATTTGTGTGTCGACGTCATGTTTGATATTAAGGCTATGATCAGATTTAACTGATCTCAGTTCTGTCATTTTTCCTTCCTCTTTGTTGTGAAAGTCTACTGGACGCGCTTCTGGCACTTTCTCTGTAGTCATTTATCTTCATTAGATCTCAGGCAGTTAGTCGGTTATTATCTTGTCGCCTTGATTTTTCTCGTCAGCCAGTCCCCCCCCCCCCCCCCTCTTAATTTCTCATGATTGTGATTATAAATAAACCCTCCTCCTAACTGTGTGAGGGGGAAAAAGCATTTTTTTTTATATTTTAAGAGGGATTAACATTGAGCTGCATGCTGCTGTTTTATCAGCTGGAGAAATTTCTTGCATATTCATATTCAAGTTGTGAATGAAGCCAACTTTGTGCAGCAGATTAAAGTTGGGTTTGTCTGGGAACATGCTGGTTATCGTTTATCTTCCCACTCCTGCGTCAATATTTAAATCGAAAAGATAAATATAAACTGAGGTCACATTGCAAGAAAATCTGATCTGATTTAGGACCAGATCAAAGTTGTAAAGTTCTGTGCAACATTAAGAGGAAGCACAATATTGCATAAGAAAATGTTATAGGCGAAAAAAAAGTGTAAATATAAAAAAAATATTTTAAAAAATTATGACCAGCAGTAGTAAAGTGACTCCAAAGCACCTAGCTCCATTTACTGCACCTCAGTTCCTATGCAACTCTTCCATGAAGACCACTTCTGGCCATTTTCTTCAGAGTGTATATTTATTCATTTATTTGATTTTATGAACTTTATTTTACCAGATCAGCTCTGAGCTGAAATCTGCACCTCGTTGATGCATTATGAGTACCTTATGCTCAGTGTTGCCATGACAAGTAAATGTTGAATTCACCTTGGTAGCAGATACCTCCTACAAAGCTGTTTCTGTTTCAGTTCATGACTAGGTTTCAAAAGTAATTATCATTACCACTGGCTTGCTATAATTGGCGGTTTATACAATTGACTATAATGCTTATAAATTCGTTGACTTTGTGCAAGTGTGCCTGTTTGATTTAATTCTTTTGCTCATTTTTTTTAAATATACATTTTTCGCCATACCCTTTATTATGTAACAAAAGGACAGTGTAGTGAAGCGCAGAGAGAGAGAGAACAGGGTGGGCTTGCAACTCTACCCCACGTCGCCCTGGCAACCGTGCATAAGCATCCTGCATGTTGTCCACTACACAGGACCTCACTTTGCTTTTAATAATTCTACTTAATAAATTTCTTAAAGTATTCTTTATAGTATTTTTTTACACCTAGCTAAATATTTTGCACATCACTAAATATTTTGTCAAGTGCATTTAGAGTCTTACAAACCAATAAGTCATTTAGCCATAAGGAGCAAGAGAAGGGAGGCCAGACCAGATGTAATGTGCTCACATTTCTTAATTTAGCTGCTTTTAGAGCAGCTGAATTTTCATAGTCACAATAGTCAAACTTGGATCAGAAAAAAGCGTGAATGAGGAATTTGTATTCCTTCTCGAGAGAAACTTTCATGGTTGCTTTCAAGATTTACAGTTTCAGAATTGCACTGGTTTACTCCATAAAAAGCCTCCGCTACCTATACTCAGCTCTTCTGATTGGTCACCGGCTTATCAAAACAATGTTTTATTCACATAATTATCATTTTCTTTCTCATGATGACTTTTATTTAATAGGTTTTAATACAATTCATTACAATTTGATTAATTACAACTTAAATCTTCATCAAAAGTGATTCCAAAGCTAAATAAATCAGAATCAAATTCCACATTTTAATTATTGCAATTTACTGGATTACCAATCATTAATATGTTGGCTTGTTAGCTGCAACCACCAAACTATGGCAAAGCATCCAAACTGATCTGACTCGAATTTCAGGGGTTACCACTAAAGGAATTCTGGGAAATCACTGAGAATGCTGGGAAATTTTCAATCGACTTAACCTGAGAACTTCATAGAAACTTCACACAGACCACACTTGTGGAGGTTATCAGTCATTTTAACCTCATTGCAAAAGTATTTTGGTTTTATTAATTAACCATAAATGGGAAAGAAGCAAAGGGCCCGAAATAGAGCCCTGGGGGATGCATTTAGTTCTAACTTCACACAATAAGAGCAGATTTTTCTTAATTGTCAGCATTTTTCCGATATTAAATTGTTCAAATCTTGAGACCTTGTGGTCACGGTTGTCAAAGACTGCTATAAGATCAGTACCGCGTCAACCGCTAGCAAGATGCTATCCATTGTCCTTGTCAGTGAGATCCCTGTGTTCTGGCTGATTCTAATTTAATAACCTTCCACCTTTTTACCCATGACTCATCCAGTGTGTATCTTTAACAGACTTGACTGTCAGGCAACCTGTCTTCATTGAGGGATGCATTGATTATGGCCGACATCGAAGGATCCGATGCTTTGCAGATTTCCGTACAAGTTGAGATCCATGTACTGGATTCTAGTATTTTATTTATTAAAATTGCAACACTGTTGTGAAAGTTAGAGTTGTTCCTCTGTATCTAAAGGAAGTGAGTTTCCTCAGCTATTTTCCTGTTGCCCTGCAGCATCACTGGCTGCGAGCATCCCCACCCCTCTTTATCCCAGCCAATCTCCTTCCACTATCTGTCCTTCCCCTCCTCAGTCTCTCTCACACACAAACACACCATCACTCGCTCACATCCTGCTACTGCTGTTGCTTCTTCCTCTCTCAGCTGCTTCCCTCTCCCGCTTTCTGGATTTGCTCTTTTCCATCAGCTGCTTCTTCTGCTTTGCAATGAGGGGCAGTAGATCCAGACATCGCTGAGGCCGGTCCTTGCCTTACTCTTTCCTCTTTCATCCCTCTATCTCACGTGAGTAAAACCTCTTTCAGTCTTCCTCTGTTTCCATGGCTTTCCTTCGCTTAATGCATTGTATTTGCTCATGGATTAAGAGGACTGTGCTGAATAAATGACCGCAGTGTCTGGCCTCTCCCTATCAGTCAGCTGAGCATCTCTGACACACGCATGCACACTCACACATCACCACAAACACCCCGCCAGCATCGCTGAGCTTATGTAAAGTAAGGATGCGTGTGCATTGAGTGATGCATAGATGTGTGTGATGGCCGTGATCAGTGTCTGCTTACATTTGGTTCTGTTGCATATAGAGGAATGTTGTGTGGATGATCCATCAGAGGGCCTTGTGCTTTCCGAAACCATGTGTTTGGACTCCAGTGGCACTCTTTAAACAATAAAGATTTGAGATCTCAATTGATATTTCTCAGATATGTTCTCAATTTACACTCAGACGCATTTATTCATAAAGTACATGGTTTAATGGAGGGCTATTTGAACCAGGATAGGACGGACACCTGGTTGATGCACTTGTAAAAAGATTTTTATTCCAACTACTCTTTGGACATCTTCAAGTCTTTAAAGTTGACTTGTCAACTCAAACCTTCAGCTCCCTCTTTTTGAATCAATGCTTCATTGCCTTGGAATTCCAATCGACAATCAATGCCCTGGTTGCCCCTCCTATCTAAGATTTGATAACAAATTGCCCCTTCCATCTTCCCTTTCATGAGGTGCACCTTTTTCCCTGTCCAGTTGCCCCGTCTTGACCAAATCCTCCCCAAAGAGTATGATTTCCAGTATAATATTTAGTGTTTTTTTTTCTAATTTTCCCAACAGCTTGAGTTGAGCAGAAGGAGGCAGTCAATAGAGGGCGGTAAGGTGCCACTCACCATTCTTGACCTAGACATAAATAAGACTAAGAGAGCAAAAAAATGACTATACCTTTTTAAAAATTGTCTTCAAGACCTATTTATAAATGATTTAACCATGCTAAATGTGCTAAAATAGGCACAGGAGAATGATATTTCAGGAGAAACTTGAGTTAAAGGAGCTAGGACCAGATCATCCCAATACACTATACTTATTTCAACACAAAAATATACTTTGTCATTTCATACATTTGCGTTACATATGAAAAGAAAAGTTGGCTACCTGCATCAAGATCTGGTTAATGCTTTATTTTGCTTTTATAACATAATTATTACTTTTAGTCCCACAGAAGTTGTACATTTTACTTAAGTTAACATTAATGCACATACGTTTATAAGTCTATGCTGATTTTTAGCTTTGTAAGTCTGTAAAATCCCCTGATTTAATGTCATCTGACGTGTTTGGATAGAGATTCTAATGATTGGTGAGGAGCTGAGGTGAAAATACCGCTGACAAAAGTGTGTTTTGTGCATTCTTACACTGTTTTTATTGTGTCAGTGGTGATGGAAAGCCATTGTTTTGTGATTGTACGGCTGTCTGTAGTGCATTACTCTAGTGGTAGAGCTTCCTTCCTCTTCAGGTTACTTTGCAGTTGATCCACCGGATGTGAATAGTTTGTAAGAGTGTAGATGCCATTAATAAAACCAGTTCAGACCAGTCAGAGACAGTGACTTTGTTTCATAAACCGTGACATTTATTATCATAAAAGCAACTAATCCTTGTTTGCTGCAGGGCGTAAGCATTTTCAACAACTGGTTTCTTCCAACTCAAATTATTTATCTGCATTTAGCTGTAAAATCATGTATAATAAACATTTATTAAAATGTAATTAAATGCAAACAATTCCCTGTCACACATTATTTTTGATCACTGTTCAATTATAGAACCCTACGATTATTTTTATACAGATGTAGAAATAACAAAATAAGGAGATATACAGTACTTGTGAAATAAGAATGCTTTCAGAAATGAAAAACATTTTTGTTTAGTTTGTAAATTGTACAAGTGCGAAAACAAAAGAAAAATCTACATCAAATCAATGCAGCCTTCAGACCAGCACTAATTCTTACTGGAACCCTTGCACAAACTCTGGGATTTTGTAGGATTGTATTCGGCGTATGAACAAACATAGTCATGAACTGAAATGGAAACAGTTTTCAGTGAGGTTGTGAAAGAAATTTCATGGTGAGATTGAGCAGCAACAAGACACAAAGTAACTGTACTGCATCAACAAGGTCTATCCCAGTTAAAGATTTCAAGCAGACTAGGATTTTGAGATGTGTTCAAGCTCTATTAAAGAAGCACAAAGACATTAGCAAAATTGAGGATCATAGATGCAGTGATTGGTCAAGTAAAACTGTGGAACACCTTAAGCTAACCTTTCGAAATCAAATGAGGTGTCTAAGGAGTTTGGAATTTTCAAAACACTAGAATAATGACCATAAACACTCATTAAGCACTATATTCTGTGTAAATGATAAGAAGTATTGGAAGTGATTGCATGGCCCCCACATCTCATCAGTAATGTGTTTGGGATCACAGAAGATCTGTGGTTGGTACTCTTCTAAACCTAGTTCCTTCAAAAGCTGTTCAAGTGTAACCATTTGATATAATTTCCTTTTTGTTTGTTCAATGCATTTTTTAAAGCATTTTACTTTCAGATTTCCCCACTTACAAACAACGGAGGGCTATGTATAATTGTCAGTGTAACTTCACCTCTGCTGCCTCAACAGAAAAAAAAATTCAAAGATTTAAACTGATTTAAATACTTGTTTGCCTCTCTGTGGGTATAAGATTTTATCTTGGAAGCACCTAACTAACATAATCATGTTTATGTAGTTCAAAATGAAAACTTCTTAATATAAATTTTAAATATCTAAAGTTTTTCACAGTACCTATAACAGGACCTTTGCATTTTGAAGTTAAAAAATAATATATTTATAATATATCACCAAAAGGAAGTTTGGCCATATTTTGATTGGTTTGGCCTCGAGACACTACTTCAGACAGGCTTCTCGGAGGTTGATGAACATGCTTTATTATGCTTCAATGGTGTAAAATTAACTTCTGTAATAAAATAAAATCTGTAAAAACTTGCTTATACTCTTTTCAATGAAATACTGTTCTAAATATGAACTTTTCTTTAAATAATAGAAGTGTCTCACAAAAATAAAATTTTCTAATACTTTTCATCTTTCTCTTGGTTAATTATGTTGCGCAACATAGTAGTACCAAAGTATTGTGTGCCAAATGCCAGTCGTCTTACATACCCATATGTAAATTGAAAAAAAGTGAGCACCGGACATTTTCGTGAAATTATAAAAGTGGACCTGTCTAGGCAAAAGAGGACACTTGTTCGATCTAGCGTAGAACCCTATTGCTATTGCTTAGAGTAATATTGTTTTGTGCCCTCAAAAGGTTTTTTTTTATGTCTGGCTGGGGTTCGAAAAGTGGGTGCAGTAAAATCACTTTAGCGCCACCTAATGCTTTTCAGCTTTTGATGTGCTAACAGTTTGTCATAGGCAAATTAAATTTGGCACATATGTGTAGGGTATCAAGACTTAAATACAAGTAATATGGATTGCATTTCCAAAACTGACAGGAAGTCAGCTGTTTTGCAAAAAAAAACTCTAAAAAAGGCCATTTTTGCTTGTGTCGTACTTTAACAAACTCCTAGAGATAGCTTCTGTTCACCTCAAAACTCTTTCCTATCTTATCTTAAGGTATGTGAGATTGCAAAGCTTTTGTGATTTAGTTAAAATATGTACACCCATCGCCCATCGAAAGTAGACATTTCGCTATATAGATGAAGTTGTTATGACTCAGTGATACAATGTCTGATCAGTCCCAACTTTACCAACTAAGGTCCATGTCTGAATACATCTACAGCGTCACAGGTGGCCACAGGAAATTCCACATTTAACATAGATAAAATAATCCTTACCATCAATTTACAGACAAATATTCGTTCACAGCGCCACCTGGTGTTCATGACACTTTATTTTCTGGTTTTCATAACTTAAATGGCCTATATTGTTAAGTAATTGATGGAAGGTCATATTGCAACAAGCTGGCTACCAAGAGGTGGTAGTGCGAGAGTCCATTGATCGCTGCTTGCTGCTTTAATTCCCATTTTCAACTAACCTAGACTCACTCAAACACAAAAATAAATACATTAAAAATGTAATTCTATTTACATAACACAGATTACTTCAACATCTTGCAATGTCCAAAGCACTCTATTATAATCCAGTGCTTGGTCTGGGTTGCTTGCACTAGATGCGTCATAGCTCTCAAAAACCGCAGCCCCTCTGAAATCTCCAGGGTCTGGTCCACTTTATTCACTATTCAGAAAACACTCGTTCAGCCCTGAACTACAGAACGAGGATGCTCCTGCATAATTAATACTCCTGAACCGAAAAAAAAAAAACATACTTATGTGAAGCACCAGAGTCTGAGCTACAAGATTCACATGCCTCTGTGAGAAGCACATGTGCAGCAGCTTTGTTCCATATGGTGGTCACTGACCTGTTTGTTGTTGTTTGTGTGCTCGAGGCATGAAGTGTTCTTCTATTGAAAATACTCACACGTGTAAATAAGTGGTAGTTATATTTGAAAGATGTGATTATTTCTGGCCTTGCATTCCCTTGAGGAATATGATCACAATCCAGTGGAGAGTGATATTCTTCAATTCTTTCATTGTAAACTCACAAATCTGTGAGAACCATTCAAATTAGCGGTGTAGAATCTCTCTCTCTCTCTCTCTCTCTCTCTCTCTCTCTCTATTTTTGAGTCATGTTTCCTGCAGCATGAACTTCTCCTCTGCTGTGCAATTGCAGTGACATTCTGGATTACATAACAGATCACGGTCCGAGGACTCCGCCTTAGGCTTCATCTCAGCAGAGAGGTCTCGACACAGCATCTAATTACAATTTATGTTAAGACAAATTAATGCAGTCATTTGAAAACTTTAGTTATGCTTTACTGCCGTTCTTCATCTTTAATAATTGCATAGAAAACCCTAAATGAACATCTGTTATTTTTCCAATGGTTAAGTTCCAGGTTATCAATGCTGAAATGCAAAACGTTTCCCACAAAGCTGTTTCCAATACCTCCCAGTCAGTTAATGATGTGTGTAGATGGTGCAAATCCCTGCTGAAAATACCTGTAGATTTTTACATACCTGGACTTTACACAAGTTACTGGAAACAAGCTGACAATAATATTAATATTGTAACTATAAAGGTCCTAGGTGGCAAAGACCTTACCCGGTTGTTTCAGCCTGATTTAATAAAAAAAAAAAAAAAAAATAGATTGAGTCAAAAAAACATTCTAATTATTTGAGATAAACATGTCTGCTATTAAATGCATGGAATCTACAGTTTCAAAAAGCAGCCGTAATCAGGTGTGCAGAACTAACCACAGATCTTCCGGGAATGTAGCTTTCTCACATCCCTCCGTAGTTTTGGCATCAAATCTTCTGTGAAGACCACTTCTGGACAGTAAAAGGGGTGTACTTTGGTCTGACCACTAGGTCTACAAACCACTTCATTTGTGCTTTTTAAAAGATCTTGAACAGTCCGTCTAAACCTCCAAAGAGTTTTCTGTGTTTGACCTTGTTGATTCAGTACTACTACCTTGTGTCTTGTTGCTGTGCTCAATGTTGCCATACCAAGAAACTCAGAAATTGGCTGTTCTTTACCAAGTTTTAAACCTCCTACGCATTTCTGTTTTAAATCATGACTGGGTTCAACTAACATGCTTAGCATAATACATAATTACCATTTGATTTAAATATTAGTTTTAAACCTGTTTTAAATCAAGTAGTAAAGCACAGATAAATTTTAAAGTATTAAACGTTTCATAACTTGTATTCTACATAGTACCCGATATTTGAAATGATTACCAGTGTTTACAATCTTTGCTATTAGTGTGCTTCATGATATTATTACTTGAAATACATTTTAAAAAGGTCCCAAAGATGCTGGGCATTTATCAAATACAGCGGTCAGCTGTGTACCAAACTGCCTTATGCACAAAACTACTGATGTACCCAAACCGAAGGCAAGATATTCAACAAATTCTGATATGATGGAATATTTCAAGTAATTATATCATGAGATTTATTGAGAGGTCAGTGATTAAAATTGGTTCTTCTTCTGAGGTATTTTAAACTATTAAGTGATTTTTTTAATGAATTTAGACAGTCTATTATGCAAATTGTCATTTAAATAAAAACCATTACATATGATGTATTGTTAAACCTTCAACTGTTTGCAAATGTTGCACATATCGTAAGTATTTTTTTAAAATAAAAGCTTTTGAAAGTTAATCCTACCACCACTCCACCCAAGTGACATCATCTTTTATATAACAGCCAGACCCAGTGATTGTTTAAGAGTTTGTTATTTCGCAAGAAAGCAAAAGCAGGGCAATGTCCGCAGCTAAACTCAGATTAACATTCATTTAGATTTTTGCCAATAAACTGAGGAAAGTGGGAGAGCTGTAGCTATTTTCTCTATCTCCAAAATGCACGTGAATGGCTTGTTTTTAAAGTGTGACAAAGGGTGGCTATCAAAGCAAACAGTCCGTATTATATCTCTGTTGTTCATTCCACAAAAAAACACATAAAAAGCATATACTCTACTGGAATCCTCTCATTTTCCCTAACCCGCCCAATCTGAATGTCAGTTGGAATGTTTCTCCATGCCTTTGGGTAGAAAACACAAAACATCCAATCACAGCAGCGCTTAGGGGAGGGTTAAAAGCTTTACATCCAGACTCAGCCAATGGCAGATCTCGGTAGCCGTGGTTTTAGCGTATAGCCTCCGCCCATCTGTGACATCACTGGTGTGATCGAGCAGAGGCGTGAGGACGGTAGTGTGTGTGTACAACAGACAGGGGTGTGCGAAAAGAGAGACGGGGATCTGATTTGCGGTGCACCTCACAAACCAGGGCCTACTCAAAGCTCTCAAAACGACAATGGAGTCAGCCTGAGTTAGCGTGTAAGCCCAGCGTGTTTGAGTCTTGCTGTGTGCACGTGAACAGCTGTGGGTATGTGTGCGTTTTGTTGCTTCAAGACACAAGGACACACTTTAATGTTCTATTTTGTGTCATGGTCGGTTTGTTTCATAGTGTAATGGTTGTTTTTTAACGTTAGTTGTTGGTTTATAGTAGACTGGTGCGTGTGAAGGCTGTTTACACATGTGCCATGCACCCAGCGATGTGTGGGAGTGGATTGTGGGGTCAGTTGGTAAGAGCTCCATGACACAATTGCTGATTGTTTTTAGCTCTTTTTGTTATTGAGCAATGCTTCTGTGTTTGCTTTCTCAGTTGTAGCTGGTTGTGGGTCAGGGTTGCTTCCTGGGGGCTTGGCTTGAAGGTTTCCAGTCTGTGGGGACAGGTGGCTTTATCTCAGTGTTTATTTCTACAAACCAAATGATTTGACTGATAGTAGTCAAACTTTTTCACCCTATCCCTTTATTAAATAGTAGAAAATACAGTATGCCACAGCTTATAAATCTTTTTTTTAACATGTCTATTATTCCCATTTTGATAATAGGGTTCTTGCCACCATCTCTTTTTAGAGGAAAGTCTGCAATATACCTTGGATCGGTCACTAATCCTTCAGAGGGGTTGCATTATGTCTTAATGTTAGGGGTGGAACAATAAATTGTGTTACAGTAAAAGTGACGACACATATTTGGGAGTTACTATGGAGATATCAGCTATATGGTTCACTCCAAGCACCGCATGAACAAACAAGAGCATGGTTTACACTGAGAATCTAAAATGTAAAAACTCAAATATTAGGCCTTAAACATTATTAAATTGTCTGTTCAAGGTTTTAAAGAATTGTTCACAGGTCATTTTTTCAACACACTGTTTCCCAGCTTGCACCGGGATCCTTTGGCTGTATAGCAACGATGTCTTCCATAGCAACCACTAATAAAGTAATTTATTTGTAGTTTAATGTTAGTTTTCATGTAATGAATTGGATTCTCTCACGAGACCTACCTCTTTATAAAACACTTTTGCATTTTTAAAAGTTTCAAAATTAAGTGTACCTGTGCAAAAAGTGCAAATGCTAGTATACACAGTCCAATACTAATCAAACTAGCAAAGGATTTTATGTCAAACAATATTTTTAACATTGAATTAATCTAAATAAGTTGTAAGCAAAGTTTTGTAAAGATTCTATTTTTTACTTTTAAAAAAATATTGTGATGTGTTTTGTGAGCAGTGCATCAGTGTTTCGAATATTCCCTTTTATTGCATTAACTATAGTTGAAATTTTGCATGCATTTTTCCTTTTTATATTAAAGGTTTTAAAGACAAGTATGTGCTTTTTTTTGGAGGAGGGTTATTTTGATGACAGTATTTACATCGTTGAGAATTAATATTCATTCATTCATTTTCCAACTCCCTTTATTGTGGTCACGGGGGTCTGCTGGTGCCTATCTCCAGAGCACATTGGGAGAAAGGCGGGGGGAAACCGTGGACAGGTCACCAGTGCATCGCAGGGCGACAATTAATATATGTAAATATATTTAACAAATGTATTTGCCTTTATGCAGATTTTTTTTAATCCCCTGTGTTTAATTTGAGGTTGACCCTTCATTTGCAGTGATGACTATACACCTCCACCACACTGGCCTCCCAGCTGGCACAATACATTCAGTACATTCTACTAGCAGATTTCCTGATCTGGAAGCATAATTATTTACTAGATCATCCTAGACCACTTTGCATCACACTTGTTGATGAATAACTTAGATGGAATCCCATTTTCGTTTACAGAGCCCCCTCTCTTTACACCCTGTTTACAAATTATTAGTGGGTAAGGATGAACGAATGAAAGCATGCTATTTATAGAAGCGCAAACTAGAATTTTTTTGATGCTTATGGCTCAAAATAATTGGGCAGGAAATACATATTTGCCACTGTTTCAGATAAATAACCAGCAAATCACATTAATACATGCCGTTAGACAAATGAGCATGGATTCTTTGTTCCAGTGTGTGACCGCTGTCAGTTCAGATATGTGCCCTTTGGCTTTTCTGTCTGTCTATGCCCATGAATCTCCGCCATACACTGCTGGACATGGCTTTTATTAATCCAACCCCCAGTGAGACATGCTTCTAAAAATAGCCCACATCCGTCAACACATAAAATGAGAGAGGGTGAAGGGGCTTTGGGAAAGCAGGATTACTGCGAGTGGGCCAAGGGAGCCAGTATCAGTCGTGATGTACCCTCTCAAGTTACCATCACTTATGAAAGTAGGGGAGATAGAGAAGAGCACAACACTTGCCGTCAAAACAGATGTGAGGGATCAGAAAAACACCGGCCTGCTAACTGATCAGAAACACACAACTCTGATTCAAGGATCCTGAATAATTTAGTTAATCTTAAGAGATTTTGATTCATGAAGCTAGAGAATATTACAGATGGAACATGAGCATTTCTCACATGTTATTTTTCATGCTGCAATCATGGTAAATTTATAAATGACCTCGTAAACAATGGCCTTTTTATTTTTTTTGGCCCTTTAAATTTTTGAAAAGAGTTTGGCCCTTTAAATTTTCCCAGCCACTGCTGATACCGCCTCTTCTGTACTCGCTTAACAAATACAGTCAGAGACTGAATATTAAGAATTTGTTGGAGTTGTGGAAGTAAAAAGTTTAAAAAACGTTAAAAAAATGATTATTTTGTATGATTATTTAAGCGGTATTGTTAATGAGTTGATAAAGGTTGACTTATTCTAACTCTATCTGTTTTGTTTTGCTTAATTCGTCTTTTAATCCGGTGTGCCTTATAGTCCAAAAAAATGGCACCTTCGGTTTTTATATTTCATTATTATTAGATATTTTAAATCTGAATAGTTGTGTTATTTTGCCATAATGTAAATTAAATATTAATTTATTATTATTCATTTGTTTGTACATGAATGCATGTGACTTTGTGAGTATACTGTAATAGAATATTATCCTATTTGTGTATTTTTGGCTTTTCATAAATTAGTTTGTTTCTCTTTAAAGTTATGTAGGATTAAAAATATGTAAAAAGCATAATTCAATCTAAGCAGATGAATCCGATTACCTGATACTCAGTATTGGTTTCTCCTGTTTGTCAGCAAATTGATCAATTGTAATATTACAGTTTTCATTTAAAATTGAGTGTTAACTTAGTAAATTAGGCAATTATATTAGCCTTTTATCACCCTGAAATGTTGTTTTACCACTTTTGTACTTCTTTACATTAAGGACAGCTGAAGTGGAACAGCTGAACTCTCTTGGGTTGTCCAGATTGCAGGAGCTTGCTCTGACCGCAGCAGTTGCTCGTGCTCTTGCATCAGCACTTATCTGTCTGCTTGCTGTTGTTGCCCCTCATCTGGAAAAGTGGCATGAAATTTGTCAGCATCTGTTTTCCTCACAACTGCGTAATCCCATTTTCCAAGCTCTTCACTTGTGATGAAACACTCAAGAGTTCTCTACTCTTCTGGTGAATACCCATGGGTTGGTGAATCAGCAACCACTTACCTTTATTTTTAATGATTTTTAAAGTGTCACACACATTTTCTTCGTCACCCAAATGTGAACCAAAAGACCTCATGGTCTTTCCACAAATCAACGTCAGGATGATGGTAATTTTGTGATCTTTATATTTTTTTTACATCTTTAAAGTTGCAAACTGCTTAAGAGTGTTTACTCAAATAACTAGTTATTAACTAGATAAACAGGGTTGTTAATTTCTACCCATTTCCCAGTTCCAATTCATAGTAATAATTTGATCTGATAAAGTTATTTTGTGAAGTTGCTTGTTGGTAAAGTGTTGCCTGATGAGTTATCAAGTGGATGAAGACGTTCATCATGAAAGAACCCTGGAATCGATTTGAATTTTACTGGAACTTCTTTACAAGGAGGTTCAACTCTCCCCCCTTCCTCATAGTCTCAGGATGAGATGCATCCAATATTTCATTTCCGTAAAAGTAGGATCAGCAAAGTCATAGTTCTGTTTGTCGATGTAGATTTCACCCAGAAATTTAAATAAATAGTGCATCTTTGGAAAAATGCAACGAAAGGCACCCTACCCTTCAACTAATTGTTGTCATTGGATTTTCTAAATGGAAATGAGTTATCCTGAAATGCAATAGCTCATTGTCCCATAGACTAAACTTTCTGTGACATTTTTCCTTGTGGGATTGTTTATAATGCAGTGCACTTGTGTTGTTTTTGTTAGTGAACACACATGACATCATTAGATGTTTACTCATGGGTTTTTCTATATGCTGGAATAGTACTGTTTACTTCTAGAAATCCTTATATACTTGGATCCCTACATTTCATCGCGTGTCAATAGTAGCAATATTTGTAGCATGATTAGCCTTTTTGTAACAATCACAGTACATCAAAACTCATTATTTATTGGAGGGATAGAGAATGATTCAAACGAAGTGTTTAAGAAATTGATATTGCTTTTTTAAACATAGAAAATTATAATAATAATAGATTGTAACCAGCCGTGTAATAAAAAATGAAGCAAAATGAAGTTTTTTTTATTTAACTGAAAAGGTTTATGCAATTTTTAGAATATCCCTCAGAATTTTCAGAAAATTCCCTTTTGGCTGAGGAGCAATGTTTTCTGCATTGAGATTGTATCCCTGAAGTGCGGGCACCAGGGTTCAGTGTGTCTTAGGGCAAATATTCAGTGGTATTGTTTTTTTTTTTTTGGCTGAATGAAGGTAAAATCCAGCTTTTGTTGAACCATTAGAAGTCTAAAATAAAGCTTGACTAATTCTAATGCTCGATGGATGAATGTTGTCTTTGATATTGTTGTGAAACCTCAAGCGGCTTTGGTTGACTTTAATACTAGGGCCGAAAACCTTGTAATGTGGCATTCATTTGGTGAACAAATGCGCTTTTATAAAGTTGCCCGTATCATCATCTCTCCAGGTTAAACAGAGTCCTGGCCCTCGGCCCCCTTTTTGGATGTCGGTCACTATGGCGAAATTTGAGAGCGGCCGCACCAGCCCAGTGGTCCGTCAGATAGACAAGCAGTTCCTGGTGTGCAGTATCTGTCTGGACCACTACCACAACCCCAAAGTCCTGCCCTGTCTTCACACCTTCTGTGAAAGGTTTGAACCTGTTTTTAAATATAAGTGCTGATGATTTTTTGATTCCTGTTGAGATGAGAACAAAACACCTCTGATATTAAGATTGAACGGCTGAAACGTTCAATGGCACATGAACAAGAACATTAACCCTTGTCTGTTGATGGGGATGTTTTCAGCCACTTCAGGATGTTTTTGAGTCTAAATTTGGCCTTAAATTTCTCTTTATTTAATCAAATTGGATAATTTTTGGTGACAAATGTTATTTTTGCACACAAGTTGGGAAAATGCTTTGAAATGCACTCTGGGCAAATTTACTACCCTTCCGTGTTCATGCCTCCACAGGTGCCTGCAGAACTACATTCCCCCTCAGTCTTTGACGTTATCCTGCCCCGTCTGCAGACAGACATCCATCTTGCCAGAGAAAGGAGTAGCAGCTCTACAGAACAACTTCTTTATCACAAACCTGATGGAGGTGCTGCAGAGAGAGCCAGAATGTTCTCGGCCGGAGGCTTGCAGTGTGCTGGAGTCTGTGAGCGCAGCGGCCGCAGGGAAACCGCTCTGCTGTCCTAATCATGAGGGCAAGGTACATTAAGCCTCTTAAACTGTTCGTGTTGAAATGAACTTTGGCAATTTTTGATGGATACTTGAAAAATCGAAAGTCAACATTACCCATTGTTTTGTTGTCTTATGTTTGCTTGGTCACCATTGATAATTGGTGGCCAATAGGAATGAATGATGAGGGCCACTGAAAAGATCAAAACCTGTTAGCCTAGCAACAAAAAATCTTAGAACTCTATCTCAGCTTTTGGAAATAATTGCGGCATGGGGGTTGGTTCATTTTTCATAAATTTATCTTAGCTTTAGAGAAACAGAGAGACAAAGGTGGTTGAATATTTTGCTTATAGTGACAGGGGCAACATTATATAAGGTCATGGTTTCTTCCTAAGCAACCAGACTGTGTACCATAGCAACCAATTTGGCATATCTCTATTTCAACTTGGGAAAATCATAGAGACATGTAGCTTGGGTCATATTTACTTGGGGAACCCCCCTTGCAACCAGACTGTTTACCATAGCAACCAATTTTCAAAACTCAGCTTAGGAAAAACCTAGAGATGCTGGGTTTTTTTTATTTCATTCAAAGTGACATGGGGAACATTATTATGTTACTGACCACACCATATCGACCAGATTGTTTACGTTAACATCCAATTTAGTATATATCTATCTGAGGAAAATCGAGACATTGGGGTTGATTTTTGTTACTCTTGTGACATAGGAGACTTTTTAGAAATGTAGTTTTAAAGTTAACATGCAAACTTTAGCCATTTAGTTATTCTTATTCTAGTCTTATTCCAGTCGATGATTACCGTATTTTTCGGCTCATAAGACGCACTTTTTCTTCCCCAAAACTGAGGGGGAAAAGTTGGTGAGTCTTATAGACCGAATGCAGAGCGCCGCGAAGTCCGGTCACGGCCGTATGAGAGGCGTAAGAGCTCCGGAGCTAGGCCGAAGCCGCGGCCATATTTGTTTACCCAGCGCTGCGCGCTGACGTCATCGCCCATCTCTGCCATATCGCGGACGTAACGAAAACAGGAAAAAAAATACATTTCCCACAATGCCTTGGCTACGGTAGCCGCAGCGGTGCTTCCGCATCCGTACTCACGAGCGGAACTGCTGCCGTGCGCTCTCTCTCTCTCTTACTCGCGTGAGGAAAACAAAAACGCTCTCAATGACTGAAACTCTTCTTTAATAAACTCAAACTCAAATCATCTCTCAACGGTACATCTCACACATGTACATACGAGATAACAAACGTAAGTAACGTGCTTTGCAATTAGGTAGTGTTGCTAACCAGGTAAGAGCGCATAAGGATCATATCTTAACACCATGCAACCGAATTGTCACTTAAATAAGCTATAAATAATGAGTTATTTAACATTAAGGAGTAGTTACATTTATTTTACATTAAAATAGTTATTAATTAATTATTAAATAATTATTATTTTATATCTTTTACATTCTTTTCAAGGTTTAAAGGGGGGCTCCACTGTGATATTACTAATGTGGGGGCAATCTTACTAGCTATTATTAGTAATTTGGGGACAATGTTACTGGCTATTACGGTATTACTAATGTGGGGGCAATGTTGCACTGGAACAATGATGGTGATAACGAATGGTGGACTTTAGAGTGATGAGTGGGGGCAAAGAAAAACATTACAGCCTTTTTTTTGTTACTTTTGCTGTTTACTGTCTGTTCATGTTACATGTTTGGCTGTTAACTTTTACACAGTTGATATAAAATATTTTACAAAAGTATTTGGTTCAGAATCTTTTTTTTCTAGATCTTCGTCTTTTAAAATTGGGTGCGTCATATGAGCTGAAAAATATGGTAAATTAGAATTGGCTGTAATCCCTGATTTGGAAGTTAGTTTGTCTGTTGTTAAATCATCTATTTACGTTTTAGATTATTCTGTTTATTACTTTTTTATTCATTTTTTATGCTTTGTTCAAAGTCACTTAGTATAAAATGCTTTGCCAAACCAAAATAGTTTAAATTGTGGAATGTTCTGTGTAACTAAAACTACACTGGAATTCACCATGCCCTTTCATTTTTCTCGCTTTGAACCAACATTCTCAATTTCTCTGTTTTGTTCTCAAACACAACTAAAAACAGCCAGAGGCTCTTTTTTGTGTTTCTCAGAGAGCAAACATATGCGTTTAGTTTGTTTAGGGCTGTATTTGTCCATTAGATGCTGAGTGAGCGTTTGCACAATGCTGCCTCTGCAGGTGATGGAGTTCTACTGTGAGTCATGTGAGACGGCCATGTGCCTGGACTGCACAGAGGGGGAGCACCGTGAGCATGTGACCGTTCCGCTTCGGGATGTTCTGGAGCAGCACAAAGCAGTGCTGAAAAACCAGCTGGATGCGATTCGCAACAGGTATAGACAAAAAAATTGCATTTTAGTATGGTTAAAATATAAATATAGCTAGAGGTTATTGTTATATTTATTATGACTTATTGTTTTCCAAATTATACCATGTGTGTAAATTATAAGTATATGTACATGTGGCCTTTTGATGGAGTGCTATAGTTTAAATTGCTCCCCTTTTGTCCTAAATGTCCCATTCTAGCACCATCATTTACATAAAATGCATAAAAAGCTCTGGAATGAGTAATAAATGTGTTTAAACGTCTCAATATTAATCTTATTGTTCATTTTATATTATTCAGATGTAATTTTAATGCTATTGGTTGTCCAGACTACCACAGTTGACCGCAGCCATTGAGCTAGTAAATGAGATCTCGAAGCAGCTGACGGAGAGGAAGACTGAGGCCTGCCTCGAGATCGACGTGACATTCGAGGAGTTGGAGAAAGCTTTACATCAGCGCAAGGCTGCTCTCATCAGTGACCTGGAGAACATTTGTAGCACTAAGCAGAAGGTCAGACGTTAATTGCTTGCTTTAAAACTCTTTCTCAAATTATAGTAGCCATGATATGTGGTAATTATATGGCTCGATTCGTATAGATTGCATTTATCCAATTTTCATGTTGGTTTGGTTTGTTGCTTGCATATTTTAGGTAAATAAATACAAACCAAACAGCACCCATACAAATGAAACGACATTTACACACACTGGAAACCAAACAAACAAGTACCCACAAATAAGCAACCAAATATACAAATGATAGGAACCAAGAAATAAATCAAGCAAGACAAACAAACCAGCAAGAGGAACCAAACAGTCAAATAAGAGGAGCCAAAAAGCAAGTAAGAAGACCCAAACAAAACAGTGAGAGGAACAAAAGAATCAAGCAAAAGGATCCTAACAAATCAGGCAAGAGGATTTAAACAAAACTAGTGACGGGAACCAAACATTCAACTGAAGAAAGCAAGGAAGCCAGAGGACCCAAGGGGGAACCATTGAGGGGAACCATTGAATGAACCAAAGGAGCCAACAAACAAACCAGCCAGAGGAACCAATATTCAACTTAGAGGGACTTAAGAAGGTAGCAAGAGGAACCAAACAAAGTAGGACAGTGGATCTAGTGGGAGGAACCAAACATTCAACAGAGAGGAACCAAACAATCAGGCAAAGGAGCAAACAAACAAACAAACAAGCAAGAGGAACCAAACATTCAACTCAGAAACTAATCAAGGAAGCAAAGGGGAACCAAACAAAGCAGGAAAGTGGAAAAAAACAAATTTAGTGAGATGAACCAAACGTTCAGCTAAGAGGAACCAATGAATTAAGCCAGAAGAACCACAGAATCGAGCAAGAAGAGCCAAACAAATTAGGCAAGAGGAATTAAACAAGCAAGCATACAAAACAAACCAAACATGAGCGAACAAACAAGAGCATCAACTAAAAATCAAGAGAGAACCCAGCTAAAACAATCAGTAATCAAGCAGGCTGCCATCACGGAATCCGGTGAGGTTGGGAACCAGCCAAAATCCCAAAGGCGGAAGAACGGGAACCTGTACATTTGTTGGGGCTCTAGTAATATACGAACTTCTTCTAGAACTTCTATGAACTTGTGTACGTATGTAAAGAATCTTATCCCAATCCGAGAGAAACATGTTTTTCTTTGTTGCGGTCACATGCAGGTTCTCCAGACCCAGCTGGCATCACTCCTGCAGGGTAGAGATCACATTCAGAGCAGCTGCAGCTTCACTGAGCAGGCGCTGAGCCACGGTAGTGCCACCGAGGTTCTACTGGTTCAGAAGCAGATGAGTGAGCGTGTCAGTGCTCTGGCTTGCCACGACTTCCCCGATCGGCCACATGAGAATGCCCACTTGGACTGCCAGATTGAGACTGAGGGTCTGCGCCGCTCTATACAGAACTTGGGTGTTTTACTGACCACTGGCGCTGTGGGGCACACCAGCGTAGCCACAGGGGAAGGACTCAGACATGCTCTGGTTGGTCAGCATGTGACTGTGACTGTTACCACGAAAGATAAAGATGGTGAGCTTGTGAAGAGTGGGAACGCAGCTCTCCGAGCAGAGATAACGGGAACGGATGGGGTGCGGGCAGCAGATGTTGATGTGGTAGACAACAAGAATGGGACTTATGAGGTAGGGTACACGATCAAGAGTGAGGGGGAGTACTCTCTTTCTCTGGTGCTGTATGGGCAGCCAGTGCGGGGCAGCCCGTTCAGGCTGAGGGCCATAAAACCCTCGGATGTGCCGCAATCTCCAGACGATGTTAAGAGGAGGGTGAAGTCTCCTAGTGGGACGGGAGGACACATCAGGCAGAAGGCGGTGCGAAGGCCTTCCAGCATGTACAGCACCACCAAGAAGAAGGAGAACCCCATTGAAGATGAGCTCATCTACAGAGTGGGTGAGAAACACATGACGCAAACGCGTTGATTTACCGCGGTTGGAATGTAAATTTCACCTAAAATGCCGATTTGGTTATATTTGCCGAGCAGCATTGATCTACCTGTGGTGCATATTAACAAACGTTGCAAAATACAGCAGCATTTCTGAAGTACTGAAGTAGCCCACACCAGAATTTTGAGGTGGAACTTTTTCTATATTTTGTTAAAAATTACATCTATAGCTTTCCAGTACATTCCATACGTTGTTTGGTATTTTTGCCATGATTCTTAAAAAGCAAAGGAAAAACAAACCGATAGTTTTCTAATATATTTAATTTTTTCTAAAAGAAGCTCCTTTTGTTTTGACATGAGGTCAATCTTCATAACCGCATGAGAAAATAATAATAAGTCTTTAACCATCTTTTAATCTATTTAGCCGTTCACCAACGGAAGTAGCAACAGCACCTTTAGCGTAGCTTAGCATAGTTCAAGTAAAATATTTATACAGTGCTTTTATGCGGATGCTTCACAGATGGAGAAGCCTAATACAGATTTTTTTCTAGTATGCGCATGTTTTTGGTTGATGCCACAGTTAAACCGTATTTAAATTATGTTAAAGGGTTTAAAAATGGTGTTTTTGATAAAAAAATGTAAAGTTTTAGTAGGTTTTATTAGCCCAGGATGCATGTTTTAGATGTTTGGGAAAAGTTCCCGGAGAAAAACCCACATTAGCAATTACTATTCACATGGGGAGCTACATGCTACCAAAGAGGCTTGTCAGTCTAAATAAACCTAGGGCTGGTTCCTTCAACTCCATGTAACCCGCTTAATTGTGAATGTCCCCTATGAGCTGATGACCAGCCGTAAACTGGAAAACAGACAAAGTTGAAAACAGTAAAGTTTTTAAAACCAGAAGCTAGAGTTTCTTGAGCATGAAGATCCCGATAAGCTGGTCGTCGGTCATCTCCAGGAAATGACACTGAGAAAATAGTGTAGGATTAGAGGCAGAAGAACAATTGTGTGTTTGGTTGAGATACATTATTAATCTTGATTTAAACTGGGAGGCGGGGGGTACCTGAAGAAGTGTTTTAATTGTGTTTTGTGACCAATCAGGCTCGCGGGGCAGGGAAAAGGGCGAGTTCACGAATCTGCAAGGCATTTCGACTTCAATCAGTGGGAGAGTCATTGTAGCAGACAGCAACAACCAGTGCATACAGGTGTGTCGCCTCAGCCTTAGCTTCTTTATAGTGTTTGTCAAAGTATTTAGAATTAAATAGAGGAATAATAACTTTATCACTGATTTGGTTTCAGATGAAGTCCTAGTGGACTCTTTGACTGTTTTTGTGTCTTTCCGAAGGTGTTCACCAATGATGGTCAGTTTAAAGCACGCTTTGGGGTCAGAGGTCGCTCACCTGGACAGCTACAGAGGCCAACAGGAGTAGCAGTCGACACCAGTGGAGATATTATAGTGGCGGACTATGATAACAGATGGATCAGTATCTTCTCTCCTGATGGCAAATTCAAGGTGAACAGAATGTAGTGAGGGTGTAGAAATCTTAAGAATCTTACATTAACCTCTTAAGCCCGAGAGTCCCCGGTACCGGGGACTTGCCCCCTTGTGCGTTACATTTTCACTCATAGCTCACGAACCCTGAGAATAACCCACACATATTAAATACTGTTGTGTTCAGCGGAAACTCCTCTAAAAAACGTATCTAATTCAATTTCATATTCGTGAACCACAGCTCGAACGCCATGCAAATAAACAACAACATGTCCGGAGTATAATTCATGACCACGTTTTTGTTTATGTGCGATATGTATCCACAATATAAACGGAAACGCCAAAACCATGACATTAAATGAAAGCTAACAACCAGCTGAATCCAGTGATATGCAACTCATTAACATTGACTGAAGTATTTCAGAGCAGTATTTCAGAACGTCACCAAATATGGAATGACTCCCCGTGCGTAAGAGGTGGTCTCTCCACGCTGCGCGTCGTGTGATTCGTCGGCGATCCCGTCAGTCTCAAAATGGTTGAGCTGATTGGTTTCCATAGAATCAGAGCTTTCCAGCGATATATAGATCTCCGGATTGGACAGATGGTCGGGGGGTAGGGACACGCAGAAGCTCGACGTCGAAAGCGTTTGTGAATGAAAGGTTCCCAAAAGCGCAGCAAGATGGCGTAAATGAGCTTCTACCCCCCTTTTACAGCGTTTCTTTAGGAGTTTTTTTTGCTGAAATCATGTCCCATAAGCAAGAAAAGAAGACTATGAACGTAGCTGAAGCTTTGGACAAGATTTTTTCCATATTTCAATTATTGTGCCAAATTGTGCCAAACTGTGCCAACATGGATTACGCCTGAACTTTGTTCAATCAAAACCTTTACAGAATATTAGTTTCTTGTAGTATGAACACCAAACTTGCTACAGATGTTCTTGACATGTAGTGGTTACAATTGATTGTGTTTATTTGCTTCGTTATAAGTAAAATAAGGAGATATTGGAGGAAACGTGTTTTTTTTTTAGGCGGAGTTCATTTTTTGGCCATTCCAACATCAATTACTCTTACCCAGTGTTCTTGACTGTCAAATTAACTCATCCACACCACTCCCCAAGAACCTATCTTCATTTTGATACCAAAGATTTGCAGTTTAGGCCTTGTAAAAGCTGAGAAATGCCTTAAAAAGTAAAAGTATAGGATTTTCGGAAAATAGGCCTCAGGGCTTAAGAGGTTAAGTAAAATGGTCTTCTTCATTGAAGGCATTCTATATTTTTACCCATTTTACTAGAAATAAGTGAAGACAAATGCCGTCGATCAATTTTAAGCAAGCATTTGAACACCAATGATTTAAGAACTTAAATTTCTTGTTTTTTTTTTTTTTTAAACTCAGTTTCCTAGAAATTTTTTATCTAAAGAAAGTACAAATATGGAAAAATATTCTGCTATTTGAACCAAAGTACCTTTAAAAGTCAGGGGTTTTGTCTAGCTTTTATATCCATCTCCATCAATTATCAACCAGACAATTGATTTAAAATAGTTAAAGGAGAATTTTTTTTGCTTTATTTATGTAGATTTTTTACTAGATTCAAGAAATGTGTATTACTTTAAGTGTTTTTCCAGTGTATTTCAACTAAAGATATTCACTCACCCATTCAAAAAAGTAGAATTGAGTTAAATTTTATTACTACTCCCTAGCAATTAAACTGTATACCCTAGCAACCAAAATTTCTGAAATGTATCTCAGCTAAGGTTTTGTTCTCATATTGACATAAGGAACATTACAACATGTAACTAACCCCTCCATAGCAACCAGACTGTTTACCATAGCAACCAATTTAGCTTATCTCCATCTCGGCTTAGGAAAATCATAGTCATGGGGGTTGACTAATGTTACTAGAGAAATGTAATAGTTTTAGCCATTTAGTTAATTTTAGAATTTTTCACCATCTTTTTCAAAAGATGTTTTTTTCATTTAGTACTTGTTTTTAATGTCTATGTTTTCTCTTCTGTTGGCACAGAATAAGATCGGATCAGGCCGTCTAATGGGCCCTAAAGGAGTAGCTGTGGACAGGAACGGTCACATAATCGCGGTGGACAATAAAGCCTGTTGTGTTTTCATCTTCCAGTCTAACGGCAAACTAGTCACAAAGTTTGGAGCTAGAGGCACTGCTGACAGACAGTTTGCAGGTAGAGTAGAAAAGCCACATGTTTAATGTGACTTTCTGTATCTTAGCACGACTCGATTGCTGTTTGCTGTGATTTCAACCCTGAAATGTGCAGCTTATCATAAAAACACAACAAAAAACAAGCTCAAGTTTTATCGACTCCAAAAACCCAGAACTGAGAAGCATTCTGGGTAGACAAACGCTGCTTTGTTTGTGATTGAGAGGCCAGATTTACACCGCCTTCAGTTCCAGTGCCCGATGGGAAGTCAATGTGTCGCTTGGCTCCATTTTATTCCCGCTTCCCTTTAGTTTATTATATATTTTCAAGCACACAGTACTTCTGCTATGTTTAGTCTTTGCAACACTTTCCTCTCTCCTGCTTGATCTATTTAAACAGTGTGCCATTTCTTTTTCAGTAAAAGAGAGCATGCACCCTTGCACTGGTTTCATATGAGCATGCTTCTATTATTGCTTTGCTCTACTTTCGATATTTATGGATTATTTGCTACCTCAAAAAGCTTGATGTATTTCTGAGTAAATGTTAATTTGCTTCCTGTATGTGTCTGCTTTTCCCTTCTTCTCTGCCATTTTTGTGTCTCTGCTTACCCTTGTGTTTTTCCCATTCCTTTGTAGAAAAATATGGTTCAAAGTATGCTCTGGAGCAAAAGTTTTGTAAATCTGGCCCTGGGTTCAGTAAGTATTGAGTGAATGCTAATCCCAGAATGTGCTGATTAATTTATTTGTATTGATTTGAATGAAATCCACATGATTTTGTGCCTTTGTTATTTTGTTTGATTAAATCGATTAGATTTTCCCCAAATATTAATCCAAACAAACATGAATCAGTCTTATCTGCTATGAGATCTTACCTCAACATCCTTCCGTTCGCTGTCTAAGTTTTTATTGAGCTACATCCTCTCTCTTGTTTGTCTGTCATTCAGGTCCCCATTTTGTTGCTGTCAACAATAAGAATGAAATAGTGGTGACAGACTTTCATAACCACTCGGTTAAGGTGAGTGGATCTTGGCTGTTTGGAGAAAAACAAATGATGTAAAACGACTTTAAAGCAGAGGTGTCAAACACACTCTGTTTATTGTTATTGAAAATATTAAT